>JAZGLO010005491.1:0-465000 GCA_036873155.1 Biomphalaria sudanica
GACATATCCAGTAGACCCATTCCATGACATATCTAGTAGACCCATTCCATGACATATCTAGTAGACCCATTCCATGACATATCTAGTAGACCCATTCCATGACATATCAATAGACCCATTCCATGACATATCCAGTAGACCCATTCCATGACATATCTAGTAGACCCATTCCATGACATATCTAGTAGACCCATTCCATGACATATCTAGTAGACCCATTCCATGACATATCTAGTAGACCCATTCCATGACATATCTAGTAGACCCATTCCATGACATATCTAGTAGACCCATTCCATGACATATCTAGTAGACCCATTCCATGACATATCTAGTAGACCCATTCAATGACATATCTAGTAGACCCATTCCATGACATATCTAGTAGACCCATTCCATAACATATCTAGTAGACCCATTCCATGAAATATCTAGTAGACCCATTCCATGACATATCTAGTAGACCCATTCCATGACATATCTAGTAGACCCATTCCATGACATATCTAGTAGACCAATTTCTTGACATATCTAGTGGACCTATTCCATGACATATCTAGTAGACCCATTCCATGACATATCTAGTAGACCCATTTCATGACATATCTAGTAGACCTATTCCATGACATATCTAGTAGACCCATTCCATGACATATCTAGTAGACCCATTCCATGACATATCTAGTAGACCCATTCCATGACATATCTAGTAGACCTATTCCATGACATATCTAGTAGACCCATTTCATGACATATCTAGTAGACCTATTCCATGACATATCTAGTAGACCCATTCCACGACATATCTAGTAGACCCATTTCATGACATATCTAGTAGACCCATTCCATGACATATCTAGTAAACCCATTCCATGACATATCTAGTAGACCCATTCCATGACATATCTAGTAGACCCATTCCATGACATATCTAGTAGACTCATTCCATGACATATCTAGTAGACCCATTCCATGACATATCTAGTAGACCCATTCCATGACATATCTAGTAGACCCATTCCATGACATATCTAAAAGACCCATTCCATGACATATCTAGTAGACCCATTCCATGACATATCTAGTAGACCCATTCCATGACATATCTAGTAGACCCATTCCATGACATATCTAGTAGACCCATTCCATGACATATCTAGTAGACCCATTCCATGACATATCTAGTAGACCCATTCCATGACATATCTAGTAGACCCATTTCATGACATATCTAGTAGACCCATTCCATGACATATCTAGTAGACCCATTCCATGACATATCTAGTAGACCCATTCAATGACATATCTAGTAGACCCATTCCATGACATATCTAGTAGACCCATTCCATGACATATCTAGTAGACCCATTCCATGACATATCTAGTAGACCCATTTCATGACATATCTAGTAGACCCATTCCATGACATATCTAGTAGACCCATTCCATGACATATCTAGTAGAACCATTCCATGACATATCTAGTAGACCCATTCCATGACATATCTAGTAGACCCATTCAATGACATATCTAGTTGACCCATTCCATGACATATCTAGTAGACCCATTCCATGACATATCTAGTAGACCTATTCCATGACATATCTAGTAGACCCATTTCATGACATATCTAGTAGACCTATTCCATGACATATCTAGTAGACCCATTCCATGACATATCTAGTAGACCCATTTCATGACATATCTAGTAGACCCATTCCATGACATATCTAGTAGACCCATTCCATGACATATCTAGTAGACCCATTCCATGACATATCTAGTAGACCCATTCCATGACATATCTAGTAGACCCATTCCATGACATATCTAGTAGACAAATTCCATGACATATCTAGTAGACCCATTCCATGACATATCTAGTAGACCCATTCCATGACATAGCTAGTAGACCCATTCCATGACATATCTAGTAGACCCATTCCATGACATATCTAGCAGACCCATTCCATGACATATCTAGTAGACCCATTTCATGACATATCTAGTAGACCCATTCCATGACATATCTAGTAGACCCATTTCATGACATATCTAGTAGACCCATTCCATGACATATCTAGTAGACCCATTCCATGACATATCTAGTAGACCCATTCCATGACATATCTAGTAGACCCATTTCATGACATATCTAGTAGACCCATTCCATGACATATCTAGTAGACCCATTCCATGACATATCAATAGACCCATTCCATGACATATCCAGTAGACCCATTCCATGACATATCTAGTAGACCCATTCTATGACATATCTAGTAGACCCATTCCATGACATATCTAGTAGACCCATTCCATGACATATCTAGTAGACCTATTCCATGACATATCTAGTAGACCCATTCCATGACATATCTAGTAGACCCATTCCATGACGTATCTAGTAGACTTATTCCATGACGTATCTAGTAGACCCATTCCATGACATATCTAGTAGACCCATTCAATGACATATCTAGTAGACCCATTCCATGACATATCTAGTATACCCATACCATGACATATCTAGTAGACCCATTCCATGACATATCTAGTAGACCCATTCCATGACATATCTAGTAGACCCATTCCATGACATATCTAGTAGACCCATTCAATGACATATCTAGTAGACCCATTCCATGACATATCTAGTAGACCCATTCCATGACATATCTAGTAGACCCATTCCATGACATATCTAGTAGACCCATTTCATGACATATCTAGTAGACCCATTCCATGACATATCTAGTAGACCCATTCCATGACATATCTAGTAGACCCATTCCATGACACATCTAGTAGACCCATTCCATGACATATCTAGTAGACCCATTCCATGACATATCTAGTAGACCCATTCCATGACATATCTAGTAGACCCATTCCATGACATATCTAGTAGACCCATTCCATGACATATCTAGTAGACCCATTCCATGACACATCTAGTAGACCCATTCCATGACATATCTAGTAGACCCATTCCATGACATATCTAGTAGACCCATTCCATGACATATCTAGTAGACCCATTCCATGACATATCTAGTAGACCCATTCCATGACATATCTAGTACACCCATTCCATGACATATCTAGTAGACCCATTCCATGACATATCTAGTAGACCCATTCCATGACATATCTAGTAGACCCATTCCATGACATATCTAGTAGACCCATTCCATGACATATCTAGTAGACCCATTTCATGACATATCTAGTAGACCCATTCCATGACATATCTAGTAGACCCATTCCATGACATATCTAGTAGACCCATTCCATGACATATCTAGTAGACCCATTCCATGACATATCTAGTAGACCCATTCCATGACATATCTAGTAGACCCATTCCATGACATATCTAGTAGACCCATTCCATGACATATCTAGTAGACCCATTCCATGACATATCTAGTAGACCCATTCCATGACATATCTAGTAGACCCATTCCATGACATATCTAGTAGACCCATTCCATGACATATCTAGTAGACCCATTCCATGACATATCTAGTAGACCCATTCCATGACATATCTAGTAGACCCATTCCATGACATATCTAGTAGACCCATTCCATGACATATCTAGTAGACCCATTCCATGACATATCTAGTAGACCCATTCCATGACATATCTAGTAGACCCATTCCATGACATATCTAGTAGACCCATTCCATGACATATCTAGTAGACCCATTCCATGACATATCTAGTAGACCCATTCCATGACATATCTAGTAGACCCATTCCATGACATATCTAGTAGACCCATTCCATGACATATCTAGTAGACCCATTCCATGACATATCTAGTAGACCCATTCCATGACATATCTAGTAGACCCATTCCATGACATATCTAGTAGACCCATTCCATGACATATCTAGTAGACCCATTCCATGACATATCTAGTAGACCCATCATGACATCATTAGACATATCTAGTAGACCCATTCCATGACATATCTAGTAGACCCATTCCATTACATATCTAGTAGACCCATTCAATGACATATCTAGTTGACCCATTCCATGACATATCTAGTAGACCCATTCCATGACATATCTAGTAGACCCATTCCATGACATATCTAGTAGACCCATTTCATGACATATCTAGTAGACCTATTCCATGACATATCTAGTAGACCCATTCCATGACATATCTAGTAGACCCATTTCATGACATATCTAGTAGACCCATTCCATGACATATCTAGTAGACCCATTCCATGACATATCTAGTAGACCCATTCCATGACATATCTAGTAGACCCATTCCATGACATATCTAGTAGACCCATTCATGACATATCTAGTAGACCCATTCCATGACATATCTAGTAGACCCATTCCATGACATATCTAGTAGACCCATTCCATGACATATCTAGTAGACCCATTCCATGACATATCTAGTAGACCCATTCCATGACATATCTAGTAGACCCATTTCATGACATATCTAGTAGACCATTCCATGACATATCTAGTAGACCCATTCCATGACATATCTAGTAGACCCATTCCATGACATATCTAGTAGACCCATTCCATGACATATCTAGTAGACCTATTCCATGACATATCTAGTAGACCTATTCCATGACATATCTAGTAGACCCATTCCATGACATATCTAGTAGACCCATTCCATGACATATCTAGTAGACCCATTCCATGACATATCTAGTAGACCCATTCCATGACATATCTAGTAGACCCATTCCATGACATATCTAGTAGACCCATTCCATGACATATCTAGTAGACCCATTCCATGACATATCTAGTAGACCCATTCCATGACATATCTAGTAGACCCATTTCATGACATATCTAGTAGACCCATTCCATGACATATCTAGTAGACCCATTCCATGACATATCTAGTAGACCCATTCAATGACATATCTAGTAGACCCATTCCATGACATATCTAGTAGACCCATTCCATGACATATCTAGTAGACCCATTCCATGACATATCTAGTAGACCCATTTCATGACATATCTAGTAGACCCATTCCATGACATATCTAGTAGACCCATTCCATGACATATCTAGTAGAACCATTCCATGACATATCTAGTAGACCCATTCCATGACATATCTAGTAGACCCATTCAATGACATATCTAGTTGACCCATTCCATGACATATCTAGTAGACCCATTCCATGACATATCTAGTAGACCTATTCCATGACATATCTAGTAGACCCATTCCATGACATATCTAGTAGACCCATTCCATGACATAGCTAGTAGACCCATTCCATGACATATCTAGTAGACCCATTCCATGACATATCTAGTAGACCCATTCCATGACATATCTAGTAGACCCATTTCATGACATATCTAGTAGACCCATTCCATGACATATCTAGTAGACCCATTTCATGACATATCTAGTAGACCCATTCCATGACATATCTAGTAGACCCATTCCATGACATATCTAGTAGACCCATTCCATGACATATCTAGTAGACCCATTTCATGACATATCTAGTAGACCCATTCCATGACATATCTAGTAGACCCATTTCATGACATATCTAGTAGACCCATTCCATGACATATCTAGTAGACCCATTCCATGACATATCAATAGACCCATTCCATGACATATCCAGTAGACCCATTCCATGACATATCTAGTAGACCCATTCCATGACATATCTAGTAGACCCATTCCATGACATATCTAGTAGACCCATTCCATGACATATCTAGTAGACCTATTCCATGACATATCTAGTAGACCCATTCCATGACATATCTAGTAGACCCATTCCATGACATATCTAGTAGACCTATTCCATGACATATCTAGTAGACCCATTCCATGACATATCTAGTAGACCCATTCCATGACATATCTAGTAGACCCATTCCATGACATATCTAGTAGACCCATTCCATTATATATCTAGTAGACCCATTCCATGACATATCTAGTAGACCCATTCCATGACATATCTAGTAGATCCATTCCATGACATATCTAGTAGACCCATTCCATGACATATCTAGTAGACCCATTCCATGACATATCTAGTAGACCCATTCCATAACATATCTAGTAGACCCATTTCATGACATATCTAGTAGACCCATTCCATGACATATCTAGTAGACCCATTCCATGACATATCTAGTAGACCCATTCCATGACATATCTAGTAGACCCATTCCATGACATATCTAGTAGACACATTTCATGACATATCTAGTAGACCCATTTCATGACATATCTAGTAGACCCATTCCATGACATATCTAGTAGACCCATTCCATGACATATCTAGTAGACCCATTCCATGACATATCTAGTAGACCCATTCCATGACATATTTAGTAGACCCATTCAATGACATATCTAGTAGACCCATTCCATGACATATCTAGTAGACCCATTCCATGACATATCTAGTAGACCCATTCCATGACATATCTAGTAGACCCATTCCATGACATATCTAGTAGACCCATTCCATGACATATCTAGTAGACCCATTCCATGACATATCTAGTAGACCCATTCCATGACATATCTAGTAGACCCATTCCATGACATATCTAGTAGACCCATTCCATGACATATCTAGTAGACCCATTCCATGACATATCTAGTAGACCCATTCCATGACATATCTAGTAGACCCATTCCATGACATATCTAGTAGACCCATTCCATGACATATCTAGTAGACCCATTCCATGACATATCTAGTAGACCCATTCCATGACATATCTAGTAGACCCATTCCATGACATATCTAGTAGACCCATTCCATGACATATCTAGTAGACCCATTCCATGACATATCTAGTAGACCCATTCCATGACATATCTAGTAGACCCATTCCATGACATATCTAGTAGACCCATTCCATGACATATCTAGTAGACCCATTCCATGACATATCAATAGACCCATTCCATGACATATCCAGTAGACCCATTCCATGACATATCTAGTAGACCCATTCCATGACATATCTAGTAGACCCATTCCATGACATATCTAGTAGACCCATTCCATGACATATCAATAGACCCATTCCATGACATATCCAGTAGACCCATTCCATGACATATCTAGTAGACCCATTCCATGACATATCTAGTAGACCCATTCCATGACATATCTAGTAGACCCATTCCATGACATATCTAGTAGACCCATTCCATGACATATCTAGTAGACCCATTCCATGACATATCTAGTAGACCCATTCCATGACATATCTAGTAGACCCATTCCATGACATATCTAGTAGACCCATTCAATGACATATCTAGTAGACCCATTCCATGACATATCTAGTAGACCCATTCCATAACATATCTAGTAGACCCATTCCATGAAATATCTAGTAGACCCATTCCATGACATATCTAGTAGACCCATTCCATGACATATCTAGTAGACCCATTCCATGACATATCTAGTAGACCCATTTCATGACATATCTAGTGGACCTATTCCATGACATATCTAGTAGACCCATTCCATGACATATCTAGTAGACCCATTTCATGACATATCTAGTAGACCTATTCCATGACATATCTAGTAGACCCATTCCATGACATATCTAGTAGACCCATTCCATGACATATCTAGTAGACCCATTCCATGACATATCTAGTAGACCTATTCCATGACATATCTAGTAGACCCATTTCATGACATATCTAGTAGACCTATTCCATGACATATCTAGTAGACCCATTCCACGACATATCTAGTAGACCCATTTCATGACATATCTAGTAGACCCATTCCATGACATATCTAGTAAACCCATTCCATGACATATCTAGTAGACCCATTCCATGACATATCTAGTAGACCCATTCCATGACATATCTA
This sequence comes from Biomphalaria sudanica, assembly GCA_036873155.1. Lineage (NCBI taxonomy): Eukaryota > Metazoa > Mollusca > Gastropoda > Planorbidae > Biomphalaria > Biomphalaria sudanica. Next base: position 7,912 of record JAZGLO010005491.1, read on the forward strand.
GTAGACTCATTCCATGACATATCTAGTAGACCCATTCCATGACATATCTAGTAGACCCATTCCATGACATATCTAGTAGACCCATTCCATGACATATCTAAAAGACCCATTCCATGACATATCTAGTAGACCCATTCCATGACATATCTAGTAGACCCATTCCATGACATATCTAGTAGACCCATTCCATGACATATCTAGTAGACCCATTCCATGACATATCTAGTAGACCCATTCCATGACATATCTAGTAGACCCATTCCATGACATATCTAGTAGACCCATTTCATGACATATCTAGTAGACCCATTCCATGACATATCTAGTAGACCCATTCCATGACATATCTAGTAGACCCATTCAATGACATATCTAGTAGACCCATTCCATGACATATCTAGTAGACCCATTCCATGACATATCTAGTAGACCCATTCCATGACATATCTAGTAGACCCATTCATGACATATCTAGTAGACCCATTCCATGACATATCTAGTAGACCCATTCCATGACATATCTAGTAGAACCATTCCATGACATATCTAGTAGACCCATTCCATGACATATCTAGTAGACCCATTCAATGACATATCTAGTTGACCCATTCCATGACATATCTAGTAGACCCATTCCATGACATATCTAGTAGACCTATTCCATGACATATCTAGTAGACCCATTTCATGACATATCTAGTAGACCTATTCCATGACATATCTAGTAGACCCATTCCATGACATATCTAGTAGACCCATTTCATGACATATCTAGTAGACCCATTCCATGACATATCTAGTAGACCCATTCCATGACATATCTAGTAGACCCATTCCATGACATATCTAGTAGACCCATTCCATGACATATCTAGTAGACCCATTCCATGACATATCTAGTAGACAAATTCCATGACATATCTAGTAGACCCATTCCATGACATATCTAGTAGACCCATTCCATGACATAGCTAGTAGACCCATTCCATGACATATCTAGTAGACCCATTCCATGACATATCTAGCAGACCCATTCCATGACATATCTAGTAGACCCATTTCATGACATATCTAGTAGACCCATTCCATGACATATCTAGTAGACCCATTTCATGACATATCTAGTAGACCCATTCCATGACATATCTAGTAGACCCATTCCATGACATATCTAGTAGACCCATTCCATGACATATCTAGTAGACCCATTTCATGACATATCTAGTAGACCCATTCCATGACATATCTAGTAGACCCATTCCATGACATATCAATAGACCCATTCCATGACATATCCAGTAGACCCATTCCATGACATATCTAGTAGACCCATTCTATGACATATCTAGTAGACCCATTCCATGACATATCTAGTAGACCCATTCCATGACATATCTAGTAGACCTATTCCATGACATATCTAGTAGACCCATTCCATGACATATCTAGTAGACCCATTCCATGACGTATCTAGTAGACCCATTCCATGACGTATCTAGTAGACCCATTCCATGACATATCTAGTAGACCCATTCAATGACATATCTAGTAGACCCATTCCATGACATATCTAGTAGACCCATACCATGACATATCTAGTAGACCCATTCCATGACATATCTAGTAGACCCATTCCATGACATATCTAGTAGACCCATTCCATGACATATCTAGTAGACCCATTCAATGACATATCTAGTAGACCCATTCCATGACATATCTAGTAGACCCATTCCATGACATATCTAGTAGACCCATTCCATGACATATCTAGTAGACCCATTTCATGACATATCTAGTAGACCCATTCCATGACATATCTAGTAGACCCATTCCATGACATATCTAGTAGACCCATTCCATGACACATCTAGTAGACCCATTCCATGACATATCTAGTAGACCCATTCCATGACATATCTAGTAGACCCATTCCATGACATATCTAGTAGACCCATTCCATGACATATCTAGTAGACCCATTCCATGACATATCTAGTAGACCCATTCCATGACACATCTAGTAGACCCATTCCATGACATATCTAGTAGACCCATTCCATGACATATCTAGTAGACCCATTCCATGACATATCTAGTAGACCCATTCCATGACATATCTAGTAGACCCATTCCATGACATATCTAGTACACCCATTCCATGACATATCTAGTAGACCCATTCCATGACATATCTAGTAGACCCATTCCATGACATATCTAGTAGACCCATTCCATGACATATCTAGTAGACCCATTCCATGACATATCTAGTAGACCCATTTCATGACATATCTAGTAGACCCATTTCATGACATATCTAGTAGACCCATTCCATGACATATCTAGTAGACCCATTCCATGACATATCTAGTAGACCCATTCCATGACATATCTAGTAGACCCATTCCATGACATATCTAGTAGACCCATTCCATGACATATCTAGTAGACCCATTCCATGACATATCTAGTAGACCCATTCCATGACATATCTAGTAGACCCATTCCATGACATATCTAGTAGACCCATTCCATGACATATCTAGTAGACCCATTCCATGACATATCTAGTAGACCCATTCCATGACATATCTAGTAGACCCATTCCATGACATATCTAGTTGACCCATTTCATGACATATCTAGTAGACCCATTCCATGACATATCTAGTAGAACCATTCCATGACATATCTAGTAGACCCATTCCATTACATATCTAGTAGACCCATTCAATGACATATCTAGTTGACCCATTCCATGACATATCTAGTAGACCCATTCCATTACATATCTAGTAGACCCATTCCATGACATATCTAGTAGACCCATTTCATGACATATCTAGTAGACCTATTCCATGACATATCTAGTAGACCCATTCCATGACATATCTAGTAGACCCATTTCATGACATATCGGGTAGACCCATTCCATGACATATCTAGTAGACCCATTCCATGACATATCTAGTAGACCCATTCCATGACATATCTAGTAGACCCATTCCATGACATATCTAGTAGACCCATTTCATGACATATCTAGTAGACCCATTCCATGACATATCTTGTAGACCCATTTCATGACATATCTAGTAGACCCATTCCATGACATATCTAGTAGACCCATTCCATGACATATCTAGTAGACCCATTCCATGACATATCTAGTAGACCCATTTCATGACATATCTAGTAGACCAATTCCATGACATATCTAGTAGACCCATTCCATGACATATCAATAGACCCATTCCATGACATATCCAGTAGACCCATTCCATGACATATCTACCAGACCCATTCCATGACATATCTAGTAGACCCATTCCATGACATATCTAGTAGACCCATTCCATGACATATCTAGTAGACCTATTCCATGACATATCTAGTAGACCCATTCCATGACATATCTAGTAGACCCATTCCATGACATATCTAGTAGACCCATTCCATGACATATCTAGTAGACCCATTCCATGACATATCTAGTAGACCCATTCCATGACATATCTAGTAGACCCATTCCATGACATATCTAGTAGACCCATTCCATGACATATCTAGTAGACCCATTCCATGACATATCTAGTAGACCCATTCCATGACATATCTAGTAGACCCATTCATGACATATCTAGTAGACCCATTCCATGACATATCTAGTAGACCCATTCCATGACATATCTAGTAGACCCATTCCATGACATATCTAGTAGACCCATTCCATGACATATCTAGTAGACCCATTCCATGACATATCTAGTAGACCCATTCCATGACATATCTAGTAGACCCATTTCATGACATATCTAGTAGACCCATTCCATGACATATCTAGTAGACCCATTCCATGACATATCTAGTAGAACCATTCCATGACATATCTAGTAGACCCATTCCATGACATATCTAGTAGACCCATTCAATGACATATCTAGTTGACCCATTCCATGACATATCTAGTAGACCCATTCCATGACATATCTAGTAGACCTATTCTATGACATATCTAGTAGACCCATTTCATGACATATCTAGTAGACCTATTCCATGACATATCTAGTAGACCCTATCCATGACATATCTAGTAGACCCATTTCATGACATATCTAGTAGACCCATTCCATGACATATCTAGTAGACCCATTCCATGACATATCTAGTAGACCCATTCCATGACATATCTAGTAGACCCATTCCATGACATATCTAGTAGACCCATTCCATGACATATTTAGTAGACAAATTCCATGACATATCTAGTAGACCCATTCCATGACATATCTAGTAGACCCATTCCATGACATAGCTAGTAGACCCATTACATGACATATCTAGTAGACCCATTCCATGACATATCTAGTAGACCCATTCCATGACATATCTAGTAGACCCATTTCATGACATATCTAGTAGACCCATTCCATGACATATCTAGTAGACCCATTTCATGACATATCTAGTAGACCCATTCAATGACATATCTAGTAGACCCATTCCATGACATATCTAGTAGACCCATTCCATGACATATCTAGTAGACCCATTTCATGACATATCTAGTAGACCCATTCCATGACATATCTAGTAGACCCATTTCATGACATATCTAGTAGACCCATTCCATGACATATCTAGTAGACCCATTCCATGACATATCAATAGACCCATTCCATGACATATCCAGTAGACCCATTCCATGACATATCTAGTAGACCCATTCCATGACATATCTAGTAGACCCATTCCATGACATATCTAGTAGACCCATTCCATGACATATCTAGTAGACCTATTCCATGACATATCTAGTAGACCCATTCCATGACATATCTAGTAGACCCATTCCATGACATATCTAGTAGACCCATTCCATGACATATCTAGTAGACCCATTCCATGACATATCTAGTAGACCCATTCAATGACATATCTAGTAGACCCATTCCATGACATATCTAGTAGACCCATTCCATGACATATCTAGTAGACCCATTCCATGACATATCTAGTAGACCCATTCCATGACATATCTAGTAGACCCATTCCATGACATATCTAGTAGACCCATTCCATGACATATCTAGTAGACCCATTCCATGACATATCTAGTAGACCCATTTCATGACATATCTAGTAGACCCATTCCATGACATATCTAGTAGACCCATTCCATGACATATCTAGTAGACCCATTCCATGACACATCTAGTAGACCCATTCCATGACATATCTAGTAGACCCATTCCATGACATATCTAGTAGACCCATTCCATGACATATCTAGTAGACCCATTCCATGACATATCTAGTAGACCCATTCCATGACATATCTAGTAGACCCATTCCATGACATATCTAGTAGACCCATTCCATGACATATCTAGTAGACCCATTCCATGACATATCTAGTAGACCCATTCCATGACATATCTAGTAGACCCATTCCATGACATATCTAGTAGACCCATTCCATGACATATCTAGTAGACCCATTCCATGACATATCTAGTAGACCCATTCCATGACATATCTAGTAGACCCATTCCATGACATATCTAGTAGACCCATTCCATGACATATCTAGTAGACCCATTCCATGACATATCTAGTAGACCCATTCCATGACATATCTAGTAGACCCATTCATGACATATCTAGTAGACCCATTCCATGACATATCTAGTAGACCCATTCCATGACATATCTAGTAGACCCATTCCATGACATATCTAGTAGACCCATTCCATGACATATCTAGTAGACCCATTCCATGACATATCTAGTAGACCCATTTCATGACATATCTAGTAGACCCATTCCATGACATATCTAGTAGACCCATTCCATGACATATCTAGTAGACCCATTACATGACATATCTAGTAGACCCATTCCATGACATATCTAGTAGACCCATTCCATGACATATCTAGCAGACCCATTCCATGACATATCTAGTAGACCCATTCCATGACATATCTAGTAGACCCATTCCATGACATATCTAGTAGACCCATTCCATGACATATCTAGTAGACCCATTCCATGACATATCTAGTAGACCCATTCCATGACATATCTCTTCTAGACCCATTCCATGACATATCTAGTAGACCCATTCCATGACATATCTAGTAGACCCATTCCATGACATATCTAGTAGACCCATTCCATGACATATCTAGTAGACCCATTCCATGACATATCTAGTAGACCCATTCCATGACATATCTAGTAGACCCATTCCATGACATATCTAGTAGACCCATTCCATGACATATCTATTAGACCCATTCCATGACATATCTAGTAGACCCATTCCATGACATATCTATCTAGTAGACCCATTCCATGACATATCTAGTAGACCCATTCCATGACATATCTAGTAGACCCATTCCATGACATATCTAGTAGACCCATTCCATGACATATCTAGTAGACCCAATCCATGACATATCTAGTAGACCTATTCCATGACACATCTAGTAGACCCATTCCATGACATATCTAGTAGACCCATTCCATGACATATCTAGTAGACCCATTCCATGACACATCTAGTAGACCCATTTCATGACATATCTAGTAGACCCATTCCATGACATATCTAGTAGACCCATTTCATGACATATCCAGTAGACCCATTCCATGACATATCCAGTAGACCCATTCCATGACATATCTAGTAGACCCATTCCATGACATATCCAGTAGACCCATTCCATGACATATCTAGTAGACCCATTCCATGACATATCCAGTAGACCCATTCCATGACATATCTAGTAGACCCATTCCATGACATATCCAGTAGACCCATTCCATGACATATCTAGTAGACCCATTCCATGACATATCTAGTAGACCCATTCCATGACATATCTAGTAGACCCATTCCATGACATATCTAGTAGACCCATTTCATGACATATCTAGTAGACCCATTCTATGACATATCTAGTAGACCCATTCCATGACATATCTAGTAGACCCATTCCATGACATATCTAGTAGACCCATTCCATGACATATCTAGTAGACCCATTTCATGACATATCTAGTAGACCCATTCCATGACATATCTAGTAGACCCATTCCATGACATATCTAGTAGACCCATTCCATGACATATCTAGTAGACCAATTCCATGACATATCTAGTAGACCCATTCCATGACATATCTAGTAGACCCATTCCATGACATATCTAGTAGACCCATTTCATGACATATCTAGTAGACCCATTCCATGACATATCTAGTAGACCCATTCCATGACATATCTAGTAGACCCATTCCATGACATATCTAGTAGACCCATTCCATGACATATCTAGTAGACCCATTCCATGACATATCTAGTAGACCCATTCCATGACATATCTAGTAGACCCATTCCATGACATATCTAGTAGACCCATTCCATGACATATCTAGTAGACCCATTCCATGACATATCTAGTAGACCCATTCCATGACATATCTAGTAGACCCATTCCATGACATATCTAGTAGACCCATTCCATGACATATCCAGTAGACCCATTCCATGACATATCTAGTATACCCATTCCATGACATATCCAGTAGACCCATTCCATGACATATCTAGTAGACCCATTCCATGACATATCCAGTAGACCCATTCCATGACATATCTAGTAGACCCATTCCATGACATATCCAGTAGACCCATTCCATTACATATCCAGTAGACCCATTCCATGACATATCTAGTAGACCCATTCCATGACATATCTAGTAGACCCATTCCATGACATATCTAGTAGACCCATTCCCTGACATATCTAGTAGACCCATTTCATGACATATCTAGTAGACCCATTCCATGACATATCTAGTAGACCCATTCCATGACATATCTAGTAGACCCATTCCATGACATATCTAGTAGACCCATTCCATGACATATCTAGTAGACCCATTCCATGACATATCTAGTAGACCCATTCCATGACATATCTAGTAGACCCATTTCATGACATATCCAGTAGACCCATTCCATGACATATCTAGTAGACCCATTCCATGACATATCTAGTAGACCCATTCCATGACATATCTAGTAGACCTATTCAATGAACAGATAACAATTTTTTTTTCGAGGTGGGGGAGTCGGGGGAGTTGATTGGGGGAGGGGGGGGTCGTATTTTATTTCTATGCAACTGTTAAAGGAAAATATTTTTAAAAAACTATTTTAAACAAAGCAAAAATAAATTAATAAATAAATTGAGACATTTTCAGAGATCTGCCAATAATAAAATTCTGTTTAACATGAAAAAATTACCTTCTTTATCAAACGTATAGAGCAATAAGCAATAACTACTGAGTGTTAGGTAAAACAAAATGAACACTTTTTATCCAGCTCCTGGTTACAATCTACTACAATTTATAATGTTCTAATGATAGGTCTCTACCTCTAGACTCACAAGACGGTGCCCAAACTATTCCTGAACATTAATTTATGATACTCTTGAATGAATAGCCACACTTCCCAGCATCAAAACGTGTGTTACAATAGAGTCTACATGCGGAACTACCTGAAGATGTTCTGTCTGGTCAAGATAAATATGTTCTAGTCCTCTAGCAAAATTTAGATTAATTTATTTTTATACTTAAAAAAAATTATAACGTTCAAACTAGAATTTTCACAGTGTGACCAACGAGAAACCGTTAGAGCTGTTTTCGTGAATCGTGTCCGCCCACACTTTGCTCACCCAGAATGTTTTGCCCACTACGAAAATGTGACTTGAATAGAGGCATTGAAATGATTTTTCAGCCCAAGGCATATATATAGGGAATTTTCATTCTTAATCTTAAGTTAATCAGAGTAATGTGATCTTTGTTTATATAGTCGTTTTTCAGATCCTGTTCTTTAAGTTCTTTAAATACAGTCAGAGAATATTTAGAGCAAGCGATATGGAGACATTGTTTTTTTAGAGGGGGTGGGGGGCGGGGGAGGCGATAAGAGAAATCATCAAGAAAAAGATGAAAACGAAATGTTATTAGGGGGAAAAACTAGAGACAGAACAACAGATGTGAAGGAGGCTACATTGAACAACAGATGTGAAGGAGGCTACATTGAACAACAGATGTGAAGGAGGCTACATTGAACAACAGATGTGAAGGAGGCTACATTGAACAACAGATGTGAAGGAGGCTACATTGAACAACAGATGTGAAGGAGGCAACATTGGTCAACAGATGTGAAGGAGGCTACATTGAACGTTGACTGTGTTTAACTTTGACATCTGATACTGCAGTGCTGCAAGCTGCACAAAATTATAACATGCTTTTTGAAATATATTTATACCACCGCCAACCAACCCCATTCTAAATGAATTCTAACATCTCTGTCGACTTCACAATGACTACACAATGACTACACAATGACTACACAATGACTGTACATTGACTTTACAATGACTACACAATGACTTTACAATGACTACACAATGACTGTACAATGACTACGCAATGACTTTACAATGACTACACAATGACTTTACAATGACTACACAATGACTGTACATTGACTTTACAATGACTACACAATGACTTTACAATGACTACACAATGACTGTACATTGACTTTACAATGACTACACAATGACTTTACAATGACTACACAATGACTTTACAATGACTGTACAATGACTGCAAAATGACTACACACAAAAAAAGTTGAAGTAGATAAAATCATCTCGAGTAGCACACATACTAGTCGAAAATCTTAGAATTATAATAAGTCAGAAATAACACATTAAGCAATAACACCATTCTGCAATATCCCAACTCAACAGTAACACTTTTTAGCAATAAAATTTTGAAATAATACACCTCAGTAACGATGTGCGTGTGGGGTATTGCAAAATATTCTTAACGGTTCTAGTAAAAGAACTAGTGTTATTTATCCATAGTCTCCTAGGTCATCCTCTCTGTCTTCCGCCAGGCGCTGTGCAGTCGTGGAGATTTTGAAAGGCTGTTTGGTAATGTCAGTTGACTCTCGATCTAGCATTTAACAATGTTAGCCAGGTTTTCGATTGGGACAAATATGTTCAAAGCTTTCACTGTTTAAAGTCCATTTGTTTAAAGCCTCATTCTGATTATAGCGTTTCATTGAAAATGTAAAAACTTCACATCTCTACAGGAAGACCAATTGATTCTTTTCATTTCACTTTTAGTCTCACATCCCGACATTGTGAATACAAAAATAAGAACAACAGGAAAATGAATTTGAAAATGAATTTCTTGCTTTCTTTTAGATTTAAGCCTAGATTACCATCTAAATTAGGAATTGTGAATCAAAGCAAGTCTAGGTTTTTAAAGGTTAGAGGATTAGTGAAACGATAATGCTGGTTTTTTTAGGGTTTAACATCTAAGTTTTCAATTTTCTTTCTCGGAAATTTCAAGAAAACAAAGAGATAAGATTTTTTTTGAATGTTTTTTTTTTTCAGTGGCAGATTTGTTCCTTTAGTAGTTCTAATGACTTTTCAAAAGAAAGTGTTTCATTTCTAGCAACACTAGAACAAAGAAAGTGTTTCATTTCTAGAATAAAGGGAAGTGTGGTCGAGAGGCCAAAAGCGCTTGAACTTGGCTTGGCTTGGCTACCTAGAAGGGGGCCCAAGGTTCGACACCTGACTCGGGCAGAGCACGGAAAACCAACTCCTAGATACCCCCTCCCCCCGTCAACAAATGAGATTGGACCAAAAGCGCTCTGAGCATGCTATAAGCATGAAAGTAGCGCTATATAAAAGCTATAACAATAACAATAAAGAAATTGTTTCATTTCTAGAACAAAGAAAGTTTTTCATTTCTAGAACCAAGAAAGTGTTTATATAGAACCAAGAAAGTGTTTCTATAGAACAAAGAAAGTGTTTCATAGAACAAAGAAAGTGTTTCTATAGAACAAAGAAAGTGTTTCTATGGAACAAAGAAAGTGTCTCTATAGAACAAAGAAAGTGTTTCTATAGAACAAAGAAAGTGTTTCTATAGAACAAAGAAAGTGTTTCATTTCTAGAACAAAGAAAGTGTTTCATTTCTAGAACAAAGAAAGTGTTTCTATAGAACAAAGAAAGTGTTTTATTTCTAGAACCAAGAAAGTGTTTATATAGAACCAAGAAAGTGTTTCTATAGAACAAAGAAAGTGTTTCTATAGAACAAAGAAAGTGTTTCTATAGAACAAAGAAAGTGTTTCTATAGAACAAAGAAAGTGTTTCCATAGAACAAAGAAAGTGTTTCTATAGAACAAAGAAAGTGTTTCATTTCTAGAACAAAGAAAGTGTTTCTATAGAACAAAGAAAGTGTTTCATTTCTAGAACAAAGAAAGTGTTTCATGTATAGAACAAACTTACAATATTGTATTATAGTATAGATGGTTTTGGTCTGTGTACTTGTAGCCGTGTAAATGTGTGTTTGTGTTCTGAAGTTTTGAACCGGTATAAGATCGATAATCTGGCATGCAGTATCGATGCATGGAGATAATCGGATACCCCCAATGGACTTGCTGGTCACGATAACGTTCTCACAAAACGTAATCTACTGAGAGCGAATATTTCCCTTATGTATCAGGTTGTCATCCCTGGAGTAGATGTCAAAATTGATGTCTTCGTTCAAGCATTTGGAAACCAAACATTCAGGAAACATCCTTTGAGATTTGATTTTCTCATTTATAGGTAGGAAAATTTTTCCTTTCCATTTGTTGAGTCAATATGTTTTTGTGAGTTCCGTCTGTTAGTTTAAGAACACAAAAAACTAAGAACGCTATTGGAAATCGTGTTTAACATCACTTGATTCATGCTCAAAATAGGTGCGACAATTACTTTTTTCCGTATATGAAGAAAATGAAATATGCAAAGTATTGTTTTTTTTTCGAACACACGCACCAATTTTATAACAATATTTGAAGTCGTATATAGTATAACGTCTCAATAGCAACTCGTACACACCGTATCTATTAAAATTCCTACATCAACATTTTGGAGCTTCAAACCATCAACCGAGCATGCCCATTAACAGCCCTATCATAGAGACGAGATGTGGTAGAGTATTAATACTGATTTTAATAGTGTGTTTCAATCTTTAGTTGCTATGGACCGTGCGTGTGTGTGCATTGACGTTTGTAACACATGTACTGTGTTGACCAAGATGCCATCGCATGTACAGGATACAAAAAGATGCTATAGGTCTAGACCAACTAAAATACATTTGTGGGCTTGGAAATATTTTTAAAGATTGATTTTTTGTTTAGCGCTATTTCTGTTTAGTGCGCTGTGGTCCAATCACGTGATGTGGGCCACCTGATGGGGGGAGGGGAATGGAAGGGGGGGCATCTGTGAGAAGGTTTCCGTGATGGCAAATTACATTGAAACTAAAAATAAAGATGTTCGACTTGAGTTTAAGCTCCAGGGCCTAAGACTGGTCGTTACACTACCACCGAGCCAGGGAAGTGATTATAAAGTAGAAGGGCTTATAGTTTTCCATTGTTAGTTTTACAATTTTTAGGCGACGACCTGATTCTCTACACAAGGCGTATCTCCCCTGAGCTAGTACTGTCTCTATATAAAACGAAATTAATTAATGATGACTAATTATTAAAATAAATGGACTATTTTTCGATGGATTCACGTTTTGTTAGGGGCAATTAATCAATGTGGGAAGTAGAAGAATCAATGTGTATTACTGGCGGATCCAGGGGGGGGGCGGTAGGGGCTATCGCCCCCCACCACTCGGCCGACCCCCTCCCCCGAAAGGGGGGAAGAAGAGAGGCCTTTTAGTTAAGAAATCACACAATTTCTAACATATGTAGCCCGTCCAACCTAAACCCTTTTTTAATTAGTAATCATAGTTTGTGAACAAAATTAGTTGAATTACAATATAATTTTTATATTATGTTGCTAAACTTCTGGTAGCCGATTCGGTGAGGTGGAGAGGGGGCGATAGCTTCTGCTGCCCTCCCCACTCTAGCCCTCTGAATGGGGGGGGGCGGTCCTATTTTTATGGAGAAATCATAGTTTTTGAACAAAATTAGTTGAATATCTATATAATATGAACTATATATTGATGTTTCAATACATTTGTATATAATGTCGGACACACGATCTGATCTCAAATTTTATCTTAAGTAAATATAAAATGAAAAAGGGTTGTTCCAGGTGGGAGGGGCGATACATGCGATCGCCTTCCACCCATGGGACAAACCAATAATTTTTTCTTTTTGTATTTTAGTTAAGAAATAAAAAAAATAAAAAAAGTGTCACTAATATAATTTATATATGCTATAAATTGAATTCTTTCATCGAGTCGCCCCACCCCCTATTCGTTAATGCCAAATTCAACCATTAGCAGAAATTATCAAAAGGAGCGAGGATTTAACGTGTTCACTCTACCGCCGCCCTCTCCCCTTTCCAGATGAAACGATGAAGAGAAACAGAACAGTGAGAAATATGCCTACACAGAGTTGATGTGTCACATTGTATACGACTTGATCTTAGTCATTTTATGAAAGACTTTGTTTTGGACAATTTAGAATTCATACGAAATTTCTCATTATAAGAGTAACAATTGAGATGAGTTTTGAACCCAAATATTATTTTCCTAGTCATCTTTTCAACCTTTACTCAAACTGATATTTTTCTGTTGTAAAAAAAAAATTGGGACAACAACTTACAATTTATGCTTGAATACTAAAAATGCAAAAAATTTTGAGTAAAATCTAATTGGTTCGGTTGATTTCTCCTCCCACTTCCACTTAGTAGGATGAATAATGAGCTGCAGATGTCAGGGAAATGCGGTTCTGTATTGAAGAAAGCAAGAAAACGATTTTGTCGTCCACTGGGGGAGCTTACAGCGCTCCCCCAGAACCCCTAGCTGTCAAGAGAAAGGTCTCAGACCCCCCAGACCCACTAGCTATCTAGGGAAAGGCCTCAACATGGCTTTTTATTTCAAATAATTTTTTTTCGACTGCGATCCTCAAAGCATTAATCGAAATAATATGTGAGGTATCTTATTTTTTCAAGGAACAAATCGGTTGTATTTGCAATGTAGTAAGGGCCTATAAATTCATATTATATTTTCAAGTAAAACATTATTCAAAAAATCCTTTTTTGAATAGGATAAATAATGAGCTGTAGATGTCAGGAGAATGCGGTTCTGCAGTGAAGAAAGCAAAAAAACGATTTTGGCGTCGGGGCTTCGCCCCGATCCCCACTGGGGGAGCTTTCAGCGCTCCCCCAGACCCCCTAGTTGTCAAGAAAAAGGCCTCAATGGGGCTGTTTTTGTCTGCTTTTTTCGCCGAAGGTTGAGAAACACTGCTTTTTTAAACATTCTAATATATATATATATACTATAACCGCGTTTATGCTTAGGGTTAGGGTTTACTGGGTGTTAGGGTTAGGGTTTGGAAAAAAATCGCCCCCCCTAACTCCGAAGTTCTGGATCCGCTAGTGATGTGTATACACTTTGAACTAGACAAAAAGGACGAAATGAGATGATAGAAGCTTGATAAAAAAAACAAAATTAAATTGTTGAAAAAGAACAAGATACGACACAAAGTAACAAGAAGTAACCAACTCGAGAAGAACTCAGTCGGCATCAGAAATATGGGCATCGGAAAACAAAAGTAGCCTATATCACCTAGCACTTCTTATGCCTTGAGAGAAGCGGGGGGGGGGGGAGGTCGGGAGGAGAGAAGAAGGGACGTAATCAGTTCACAAAATATGCAGACGTCTTGAATTGTTGAGTCTTGACATCTTATTCAATTATATCTCGCGTCCGACAATGCATTGTGGGACAGTTACTAACAGACAACCAACCATCCGTCAATGTCACGCTTCCAACTCAAATCGCCCCTCCCCCCTCACTCCCCCCACAACAGACTTACGGTCGTTTAGGACAACTTGTTTCTAACAAAGTAGAACCAGATGTCAGACATACATTAGGTCTATAATCCCTGGTGGGCGGGGTTAAAGTGTTGCATATATGTTCGTTATTCTCGCTTTTGTGTTGGCATTGGGCGCGAACTATTCTAGCGTCAACCAACACACCAATGAACGTCTGTCAAGGACTTCTACTCTAGTTTTTTGTCTTCCCTTCTAGAAACTGCATTGCAAAAAGATTGTCCTCCCTTTGTGTTGAATGATTCTACGTTTTGGGAATAGCTTTAACTTTGATGCATCCAGCCTCCAAGGTTTGGGAAATTAACTTTTTTGTTCTTCCCTGAAATGAACATAATCATTGCTTTTTTTTTTACAATCGAGAGATATGTCAACTCATTTGAATGGAGAGTTAAATAGGCTTGTGTGTCTGAGTGACCATATGCGAGTCTTAGTTAATGTATCGGTTTATGATCCTTTAAATGGCTCGATTCAGACATTTACAATCAATGCATCGATTTTTTAAAAATTCAGTGTTCTACTTTTTAATAGCGCCAAAATTTTAGACCAGCGTTTCACAAATCGTAAGGCGCACCGCCCCCCCCCCCCAACATACACAGACATCTCTTTTTATCAAGAGGGCGAAAAAGCAGTCTTTTCAAAATCTGTTGTAGTTGTATTGTAGTTGTATTGTAGTTGTATTGTAGTTGTACCGGTATTGTAGTTGTATTGGTATTGTAGTTGTATTGTAATTGTATCGGTATTGTAGTTGTATTGTAGTTGTACCGGTATTGTAGTTGTATTGTAGTTGTATTGTAGTTGTACCGGTATTGTAGTTGTATTGTAGTTGTATTGTAGTTGTACCGGTATTGTAGTTGTATTGTAGTTGTACCGGTATTGTAGTTGTATTGTAGTTGTATTGTAGTTGTACCGGTATTGTAGTTGTATTGTATTGTAGTTGTATTGTAGTTGTATTGTAGTTGTACCGGTATTGTAGTTGTATTGTAGTTGTACCGGTATTGTAGTTGTATTGTAGTTGTATTGTAGTTGTACCGGTATTGTAGTTGTATTGTAGTTGTACCGGTATTGTAGTTGTATTGTAGTTGTATTGTAGTTGTACCGGTATTGTAGTTGTATTGTAGTTGTATTGTAGTTGTACCGGTATTGTAGTTGTATTGGTATTGTAGTTGTATTGTAATTGTATTGTAGTTGTACCGGTATTGTAGTTGTATTGTAGTTGTACCGGTATTGTAGTTGTATTGTAGTTGTATTGTAGTTGTACCGGTATTGTAGTTGTATTGTAGTTGTATTGTAGTTGTACCGGTATTGTAGTTGTATTGTAGTTGTACCGGTATTGTAGTTGTATTGTAGTTGTATTGTAGTTGTACCGGTATTGTAGTTGTATTGGTATTGTAGTTGTATTGTAGTTGTATTGTAGTTGTACCGGTATTGTAGTTGTATTGTAGTTGTACCGGTATTGTAGTTGTATTGTAGTTGTATTGTAGTTGTACCGGTATTGTAGTTGTATTGTAGTTGTACCGGTATTGTAGTTGTATTGTAGTTGTATTGTAGTTGTACCGGTATTGTAGTTGTATTGTAGTTGTATTGTAGTTGTACCGGTATTGTAGTTGTATTGTAGTTGTATTGTAGTTGTACCGGTATTGTAGTTGTATTGTAGTTGTACCGGTATTGTAGTTGTATTGTAGTTGTATTGTAGTTGTACCGGTATTGTAGTTGTATTGTAGTTGTATTGTAGTTGTACCGGTATTGTAGTTGTATTGTAGTTGTATTGTAGTTGTACCGGTATTGTAGTTGTATTGTAGTTGTACCGGTATTGTAGTTGTATTGTAGTTGTATTGTAGTTGTACCGGTATTGTAGTTGTATTGGTATTGTAGTTGTATTGTAATTGTATTGTAGTTGCATTAATTTGAGTATTTATAATGTAAAGAAACAACTTTTAAACAGTTGAAACATTACAAAATACTTTTTAAAAAACAACACTACTTCTTGTATACAACTTTTAGAGACATTATTCTCTTAACAACTAATGAATGTCAGATTTATAAAAAAGAACATTTTGTACCCCTCCCTGCCCGAGAAAGAATCCTGGTTTAGCCAATGTATAGACCTTATAATACTCCAATGATAGACCTTTAGATCTAGTGTTAGAAGACCTTGTGAACATTGTTACTGAACATTAATTGATTCAACTCTTGAAGGACTACTGCCTACATGCGGAAATACCCGAAGACGTCCGAAGTACGTTCAAGATAACTATTCTCTCGTTCTCTCAACAAATATTTCTTTTGTTTTCATGAGACGAATTCAAAACGGTCAAACCAAAGATAACCCAGTGTGGCCATCGAGCTTGTCATTCTTTTTCCAAAATTATACACCAACTTTCAGGTTTTTGTTTCCATGAAGTTACAACTTGAATAGAGGTATTGTAACAAAAAATGAATTATATAATTGATTAAGCTGACGCCATTTCAACTTGTAAGTAGGGTCATACTGTTTTCGCGAGAAGCGTAAACAACAAGATCGAATCGAAACGTTATTTTGCAGAAAGGTGAAATGTCTCCTAAATATGACGTATCGTAGTTCTGTTGATGAAATCTACATGAGAAAAACCAGTTCCAGGACGTACTGAGGATCTAATGACGATCAAGCCTTGAATGTTTCTTACACTTCAGTCTCGGCTAGTCTCAACTTTACATGACCTGTGCTTCTTGTATAGGACAACATTTGAATTGTAGCGAGACCAACCGTCATAGTAGGCCTGGACACTTCCGGGCACGCTAGTCAGCCTCAACACTCCCGGGTAAGCTAGTCAGCCTCAACACTCCCAGCTACGCTAGTCAGCCTCAACACTCCCGGGTACGCTAGTCAGCCTCAACACTCCCGGGTACGCTAGTCAGCCTCAACACTCCCGGGTACGCTAGTCAGCCTCAACACTCCCGGGTACGCTAGTCAGCCTCAACACTCCCGGGTACGCTAGTCAGCCTCAACACTCCCGGGTACGCTAGTCAGCCTCAACACTCCCGGGCACGCTAGTCAGCCTCAACGTGGCACTCGGGTGGAAACAATTACTTGAGGAAGTGATTAGGCTAAATGAATAGCAAAACAAAACTCCTTTGGGAGTGTCCAAGGGAATGCGAGAGCTTTCCCAGTGCACGGTGCGGAGTTGAAAGAGAGCTCCCACTTCCTTGTCGATAATCCATGCGCCGTTCCTCAAGGGACCGTTACAATAATGGCAAGCCATGCACGGTTAGCTTAGTGCAACATAGAAATATGGCGGGGGTTCTCGGTGTGCTCGGCATTCGGCCATGTATTCTAGTCCATGCGCCCGGAATGCCGGATATATCGAAATAGCGATGTCTTACATAGACATTGACTTGGACCTCTTCCAGAAAGAACGGTTTTGTTCAAGCAGCCTACACGCATAGAGCTCGAAGAGCTATTGTTTTAAATGCCCACTACTGATGTCAGGTGCCTATGAGCGATGTGATAGTTCAACTTTCAGTATTACTGTTCAGTGTCGATATAAACAAAAATTACGTCCATGTTTTGGTTACAAGCACACGATAAGCTTTCATTTCATTTGTTTATCAAAAACTCAAGTTTGTTTTTTTTCAAAATCAGTTCCTGCTTTATAAATAGGATGCTGGTCTGTTAGTATTCCTTCTATTTATTTGTTGTAATGCTTCATTAAGGAGTCTTACCACTGAGCTCTACATAATCAGGTTCTTCTAATAATAGTCTAGCGTTTAATGATTTCTATATAAGAAGTTGCGCAAACTGTTCAGATTATAGATAGTCTACAAATAAATGCATTCAAGAAATGACGGAGAGCCTAAACAGAGAGGCACCCAAAATTGGCCTCCACATAAACTTGGATAAGACTAAAGTTATGCGAGTGGATATAAGGCAAAGGGTGTCCCCGTCAGACTTGGCGAGTCAAAGCTTGAAGAGCTGGACAAGTTCACGTACCTTGGCAGCATCATAACAAATGATGGAGATGCTTACCATGATGTCGCGTGCCGAATAGGAAAGGCAGGGAGCATTTTCCAAAGTCTGCAGCCTACTTGGACTAGCCAAGCCATTGGACTCGAGACAAAAATTCACGTTCTCAACACAATAGTCATTCCAACTGCTACATATGCATGTGAGACATGGAAGTCATCTGTAAAAAATTAGAAAAGACTAAATGTGGCTCAACAGAGATGGCTGAGACGGATTTTGGGAGTCAGTTACACAGATCGGGTCTCAAACAAGGAAATCCTATGCCGAATTGGGAATCCACTGGACTTGGTCAGGTTGTGACTGAGCGTCGCATGAGGTTTGCGGGACATGTTCTACGTCAAAATGAATTACGCACACCAAGAGTTGCGATAACATGGAAGCCAAAGCGAGGAAAGCGCAAACAGGGACGTCATCGTATTACCTGGCGACACACCTTCATGGAGGACCTCAGAACAGTGGACACCAGGTGGGAGGAGGCTTCAGACATTGCCAGTGACAGATCTTTATGGAGACAGCTTGCCGCCCAATGCGCCGAACGGCGCGGGAGGACCTAAGTCTAAGTAAGTCTAAGTAAGTCTAAGTAATGCGAATAGAATGAACGTTATGAGACGAGATTTGGAAGTACCAGCCCAGTGTCCAGGTTTATCTCAGTTAGAACCCATGAAGACTGTGGAAGTACCAGTCCAGTGTCCAGGTTTATCTCAGTTAGAACCCATGAAGACTGTGGAAGTACCAGTCCAGTGTCCAGGTTTATCTCAGTTAGAACCCATGAAGACTGTGGAAGTACCAGTCCAGTGTCCAGGTTTATCTCAGTTAGAACCCATGAAGACTGTGGAATTACCAGTCCAGTGTCCAGGTTTATCTCAGTTAGAACCCATGAAGACTGTGGAAGTACCAGTCCAGTGTCCAGGTTTATCTCAGTTAGAACCCATGAAGACTGTGGAAGTACCAGTCCAGTGTCCAGGTTTATCTCAGTTAGAACCCATGAAGACTGTGGAAGTACCAGTCTAGTGTCCAGGTTTATCTCAGTTAGAGCCCATGAAGACTGTGGAAGTACCAGTCCAGTGTCCAGGTTTATCTCAGTTAGAACACATGAAGAATGTGTAGGCTAATGGAAAGAATTCTAATCATGCTAATTTTCGTTGTATATATCTTATACGTTGTTTTTGTTAACAATTATTAGTCAAATATTAAACAATAATTTCTAATGCTTTAACGCTCGACCTTCCCTCAACCCCTCTAATGAGCAGTTTAGTTTGAAATACCCAGATAACGTTTTTTTTTTGTGTTTTTTTTTAGTTCTGCAACATTACAGTAAGAAGATAAACATGGAGTTCTATTTATGCCGAATGCACTTGAAAGAATACAGTGATACTTGGCCGAGTTTCTGAAGAATGTCTCTGGAATGCTGGAAGGTAGAATGATTGCAATGTAATTGCTGGTATTACTGCAATACCAGCAAGGAATAATCAAGTCAAGCTGCTGTACATGCAAAGCTCGAGAAAAGAAAACCTTTTCAGCGGCGGAAGCGCCAGTTTAGTGATAGAAGGGGCGGTCGACCCAGTGAGACACGTCACCTAATTGTGGACGAGTAGGAAATATTTTCATCACTTGTACATTTAAAAGAAATGTATGTCAATGTTCAATTCCAAGACAATGTTGTAGTTTTCTTTTACTTTGTCTCGTTCTTGGAAGTTCACAACCAGTCAGACACGCCCCCTTGGAGTGTCACGTGAGAATGCTCATCACGCTCTTAGAAGCTGCATACAAAAACCAAACAAGAAGCAAGGTTGAGATACTAGCCCCACAATTTATTTCAAAACACACAAATTATAGAGGGAACTGAATGATCTGGAAACTACTTCTCAATATTACTTTCATCTCAGAAACAAACAGAGCTGGCGGAGTTGTCCTATTGGATCACGTGAACGTAGAGGACAAAGCTGATTTTGGTTTCTTTAAAATAGTTTTGAAATAACTTTCTACTCTCTTTAGAAAAGAACATTTCTTCAGATGTACTTTTTCTTTCAACGAACATACTTTCTAATGTAAACATGTTCTAGCAATGGACATTTTCCATCATATGGACATATAAAAAATTGACATATTTTCAAATGGATATATTTTCAAATAGACATATTTTCAAATAGACATACTTTCAAATGGAAATATTTTCGAATGGACATATTTTCAAAAGGAGATATTTTCATATGGGCATATTTTGAAATGGACAAATCCTTCAAATTTCCAATTCGATTAAAATGTAAAAAAAAAAAAAAAATAAGCTAAATCAGAAATACTTAAAGAGCTTCATTTATTTAGTTCAATTAAAAGAAAACCAGACAAACAAAATAATTACAGTATGGTATCACTTGGTCAGATCTGGTCACAAATATTTACTACAAGTTTGGTTGTTGTACAGAAAAGTCCTACTCAGTAGTTCTTAGAGATCTTTATACAAGGCAGTAATCCGTTCGGTGTACTTCAGTACAAAGTAAATAAGTGTTGATAAACTATGGTGTTGTTGTTTAAAGTTATTATTACAATTTAAATAAGAGAAACTAATTATCAGAATTGATTACGGCATTAAAGATGCACATATATACATATAAACACAATCAATTCCATCCACAGAGAATCTATCTGGACAGTAATGAGACATTACGGGATCCCAAATAAAATAATAATAATAATTATAAACCTTTATGATGGTTTCACCTGCCAAGTAGCCCTCTGTGGTAAGCTGTCAGAGGAATTAACAGTCACAACAGGAGTGAAACAGGGATGTCTTCTTTCACCACTCCTGTTCCTTCTAGTATTGGATTGGGTCACAAAAGAAGCCTACTCAAATTCAGGGAAAGGAATCCAATGGACTCTCACACAAAAGCTGGAAGATCTGAAATTCGCCGATGACATAGCCTTATTATCACAGACTACAGGATATGCAAGACAAGGTCACAGCTTTAAGTGAAGAGTAGGCCTCAAAATAAACCACCAAAAACAAAAGTACTTAAAGTAAGCAACAAACAAATTGGAGACATAGAAGTGGACTCTCAGACCATAGGTCAAGTAGATAATTTTATGTACCTTGGGAGTGTAGTCAGTATATCAGGTGGAACAGATGAATACATTAAACGCCGTATAAATCTAGCGTGCCAGACATTTACACAGCTAAAACCAACCTGGAAATCTCCGTACATCTCAAACAAGACTAAACTAACTAATTAACTCTAATGTCAAGGCTGTCCTACTGTATGGTTCTGAAACATGGAGAACAACTGAAGCGACAACAAAAAAACGTACAGACCTTCATCAACAGATGTCTGAGAAATATCCTAAAAACACACTGGTATGACAAAGTAGAAAACACCAAACTGGGAGATGAATGGGCAAAAAAATATAGAAGTGCAGATCTTAGAGAGGAAGTGGAGATGGATTGGTCACACCTTTAGAAAAGATACCAGCAACAGAGCTAGACAGGTCTTAGAGAGGAAGTGGAGATGGATTGGTCACACCCTTAGAAAAGATACCAGCAACAGACCAAGACAGGCCTTAGAGAGGAAGTGGAGATGGATTGGTCACACCCTTAGAAAAGATACCAGCAACAGAGCAAGACAGGCCTTAGAGAGGAAGTGGAGATGGATTGGTCACACCCTTAGAAAAGATACCAGCAACCGAGCTAGACAGGCCTTAGAGAGGAAGTGGAGATGGATTGGTCACACCCTTAGAAAAGATACCAGCAACAGAGCTAGACAGGCCTTAGAGAGGAAGTGGAGATGGATTGGTCACACCCTTAGAAAAGATACCAGCAACAGAGCAAGACAGGCCTTAGAGTGGAACCCCCAGGGAAAAAAGACGTTGAGGAAGACCAAAAAGAACATGGCGTATGGCGACGCAGTATACTAGACTTTACTAGAGGAAGCCGAGAGGACCGGAAAGAGCTGGTCTCTGGGAAGCCATCAAAAAAACTAGCAAGAGACCGTGGAGAGTGGCGTGTTTTAGCTGTGGCCCTATGTTTCACGAGGAACTCAAAGGAAGGATGATAATGATGATGAATTCCATCCATATGAAATGTACATTAAATAACGTAAAGACGTTAACTTCAGATTTCATCCTCAAACCTTAGCGTTCTACCCAACACGGCCTCGTAGTTCTTCCCTCTTTTGTTACATTGGAGTCCTTGGCAGGTCTGACAAGAGCTATAATTCCTGCTAATTGTCTGCAAGCCCAGTTAACTCCACTTTATTCTCTCCCTTGTGTAGCTTGCCATGTCTACGTTTGTCTATACCTTTATCATTTAAAAAAATTTTTTTTAACTCTTGCACAATGTGAAACAAAAAAAAATCTGTATGTAGAATGTGTGTATCGTGGTGGATAGAACAACCTGGCAAGACGGCATATTTCGTAATTAAATAAACATTGTCTACGAGTCCTAAAATTAAGAATAAGCACAGTATTTCATAAGTGTGATTTTCATAGTTTGCCACATCTAAGGCAGAAGAACACGTCATCTATTGGGGAGGAGGGTCAGTTAAATTTCTCTTGCCGCCATCTCTGCCAGTCTTCGGCAATACCTTTCCTTTTGGTTTCCAATATGTAACTCGCTGTCTTTTCCAGAAACTATTTGCTGTCAGGTGCTCTTCTCTAAAGCTAATTAAGGCAAGATGGTCTTTTTAAGAGCAGATTGTTCTGAATGCAACACATTTTCTTATCAAAAGTTTCTCTAAAATTAATTAGAATTAAACTTGTAAAGAAGTTTTCAAATTTAGTTTTGAAGTTTTAAGTTTTAAAAAGATTTCAAGTTTAATAAAAGATGATATTGATATGAGTGTTTCAAATCAACCAACATAATGTCCAGGATAAATGTGACGAACTAATGTCTATCACCCAGCAAACATTTGTAGTGCAATTAATCCGCGCACATATACATTTTCCTGGTTACAATTTAAGTCTGTTTAAAAAGCGATTAAAACAATCAATCATCCACACTATACATAATGTAGCCTGATTACGACCTTTTTTTAAGTATGTAAATGTTCCATAAATGTGCATTTATTAAAATTATTCTTTTGATCGTACTTTAAAGAGGTTCTGAGCTAAGTGACCTAAGTCACATTTGGTAAAGTATTTGATCGCTACAAAGTTCATTTAAGTTTAACCTTTTTACTCCTCTAATATTTGTATTGGTTGACTTATAGTCATTGTTGGTTTGTTTCACTCATTGAAACGTTAAACTTTCTCTCATGTATTTGTATCAACACACACACACGTTGTATCAACACACACACACGTTGTCTCAACACACACACACGTTGTCTCAACACACACACACGTTGTCTCAACACACACACATGTTGAATCAATGACATGAATATAAGGGGAAGAACAAAATGAATCCGTCGAGAGAAGATTATAAAAGTTTCATTAAAAAATACTTTAGTAAAACCTGCCTTATATTTAGTGAAATTGCATTCAATTCTCTTGAATCAATCATTACTGTCTACCAATGTGAAAGTTACTCTCCTGGTCTTGCGACTTATTCGTGTCTAATGTCTGGCATGTAGACACAAGTCCCATTCGCTGTCATATCTCTCATTATTGCAAGGCCTATCTCCCGTTATGCTTTACATTTTCCATATAAAACAATCTATATCTATACTATAAAGTAGAAAGTAAGGCGTATGTATGTATGTATGTACGTATGTATGTGACTTATAGAAATCAAAACCGCTTAACCAATCTTGATAAAACTAGGCAGGAATGTTCCTTTTGTACTAACTTAGACCGTAGTGTATGTATTGTAGCCCTAAAACAAACTTAAGACCCTCAAAAAAAAATAAAGTTGTCCGACTCTATTAAAGATATAGTATTTTATGGATCTAGGCCATGTCTACAATGTTGACATGAGAAAAGATCGAAAGAATTTAGACTTAGATCTAATTTTAAGAAATACACTTTGCGCAGATAGTTTTTTACTTTGACACATGAAAATACAAAAGAAGTTCCATTGATATCATTATATAATAAAGTTAACCTTCAATTTTGTGTTTCAAAAGCATTTTTTACATGAATTAGTTCGTTATATCTGTGACTACAGATTTCCTGACGAACATTCTTTCATTAGACAATACCGTAATGAATCGCGTACTAAAAATTAATTCGTTTAATTGTTTAATTTATAATCCCATCCCTAGATCTAAAACTCTAATTCAACTCTAAGATGATAAAACTATTCTTCGCACAGATAGTTTTATACTTTAACACATGAACATATAGTCCATTCATTTCATATTTTGATCAAATAAACATTCAAATTTGGTTTTCTAAAGCATTTTTAGGAGACTACATTCGTTTACAAAAGCTGCGAAGCCGAGTTGAGATAAGCCTAGATCTATATTCATTCATATATCGCGTACTAAAAATTATTTCGTTTAATTGTTCACTTTATAATACCATTCATTTAAAAAAGCTATCGCTTTTTTCGTTTTTAATAGATATGAATGTATCGGCATCGAGTAAACCCATTTTCGCAAAACTAATTTTATTTTCGTAGCGAAAGAGAAAAAACTTGAAAGCATCATTAGTTAAGTTTAACATACATCTAAATCCAATCCACTAGATTAGTAAACACAAACTTAGACCCGCAGGCCGAGGGTAAGGTCAGGCTAGTATATATATATATATATATATAATTCTCAACTTCCCTCAACAGTTTAAACGAGTAGTAAGGAGTAAAGGAAAGATCACTCTGCGGATAGTCCACGAGAAAACAAGAGGGGTGGGGGGGGGGGGAGAACACGCAGTCACAAAATAGAAGGGCAGGACCGTTGCAATATCACTTTTTTTTTTATTCATACGTTTAAAAAAAAAGGGGGGGGGTGAGGGAGTAATCTACTCTGTAGTAACTATCGAAGCGACAGAGCACGCTCAAGAGTTTGGACACAATGGAAAGATCACTCTTTTATTTTAGCAACTCTGACGGAGGGAGTTATCCTAGATAATTTAAGAGTGAAAAAAAAATTTTGTCTGTATATTTCAGGAGATTGATATGAGTTTTCAAAAGATTTTAATAATTTCCGGATTTTCGTATACTTAGCAATTTCAGCAGAAGATTTCCAGGACCTCCTGTTAAATCGACAGGAGGCCGTGGGAAATCTGTTATAAGTTATAAAATGATTTAATGTAATAATTATTATACACCTAAAATCGGTCGATTAGTATTAATTAATGATGGTTAATTGATGAACTAATTGTTTTTTTTTTATTGATTCATGTGTTGTCATCCAAAGTTTCAACTTGATACGAGAATGAGAAGTCGGAGAAAGATTTGTACCAGACAGACAGACAGACGGAGTGACTTGATATGATGTTTAAAAAAGAGTCTAGCGAGTTGAGACCAATGGGAGAGACAAGAACTCCCTGCTTACCAAAATGTGCATTTAGTTCAACATTAGACCCGAGCTTCTCTAAGACAGACCAGTGTTGTTTTTACATGATTACTATTGCTAATGTATTTAACTACCAGTCTCTTTCTCTGTTAATAGAGCCGTCGCTAGTGAAGGCTATTTGGGGGCCTGATGCTAATTGGGGCCTGATGCTCAAGGGCGTAGCTAGGAATTTTCCATCGTTTGGGAGCCCGGGGGGGCTTGATCTCTTTGAGGGCTCCAGCATTTTGCTTAATATTTAATTTTTAAATGTAAAAAACACTCATTTGGGACCCCCCCCTCAAGTGGAAGCCCAGGGGGGGGATTTTCAAATTCTCTCCCCTCCTCCCCCACCCTAGCTACGCCATTGCTGGTGCTATTGGGGGTCTGATGCTTACAGACGTGCATTCGATGTGGGCCAAGCGCTATCCAACTGTACATAATATTTTGTTGGAATGCATGTAGTATTCTGTGTTTGCTTCCAAAAATCCCAGGTATGTCATTTAAAGGAAGGCGCCGTGCTCTCCCCCCCCCCCCCATTCATTTGACTTCGTTTTTGAGTGCTTATCTGAATAGAATAGTATCTTAGTTTTTCAATGTTCGCTGTCATTAGACAGACTTCTGACAGACTATAGTGAATAGTGTAAATAACAATAACCTATCAGACATTCAATATTGTTTACTTAAAGATTAGACAGACAATGATTTTACTCAAAGGTTCTATCTCCCATACAGGTAATAGTGTTAGGCGCAGACCAAGGCGTTTAGTCATTGCTTTATTTGGCCGAAAATAGCTTCTGGTTAATGATATGGTGCTTTAAATCCCAGAGAAGTGTTTGCCCTGATCTTAGACATTCCGACCTTGAGATCTATAGGGCAAAAGACGTGAAGGTAATATGTTTCTATGGCTCTCGGATAACGAGGGCGTCATGCACAACGATCAACCGCCTTTACTTTTCCACAATTAATATCAGGTGGGCTCAAGGCAAGATTCACCAAGATTTGAACCTGGGACCTCCGACTCGGAAGCCAATCGCCTTACCGCTCAGCTCATCTGACTAGTGCTTATCAATTAGATAATATTTTCTCATTAATTAAACATCTAACTTTCCTTTTATGCTGAGATTCACGTGTGCTGAGATCGTAAAGCTAATATCCTGAGATGTTGACACTGATTTTAAAAGCTATTATGTCCAGATGTTACCTCCTTATAAAGCTATTATGTCCAGATGTTACCTCCTTATAAAGCTATTATGTCCAGATGTTACCTCCTTATAAAGCTATTATGTCCAGATGTTACCTCCTTATAAAGCTATTATGTCCAGATGTTACCTCCTTATAAAGCTATTATGTCCAGATGTTACCTCCTTATAAAGCTATTATGTCCAGATGTTACCTCCTTATAAAGCTATTATGTCCAGATGTTACCTCCTTATAAAGCTATTATGTCCAGATGTTACCTCCTTATAAAGCTATTATGTCCAGATGTTACCTCCTTATAAAGCTATTATGTCCAGATGTTACCTCCTTATAAAGCTATTATGTCCAGATGTTACCTCCTTATAAAGCTATTATGTCCAGATGTTACCTCCTTATAAAGCTATTATGTCCAGATGTTACCTCCTTATAAAGCTATTATGTCCAGATGTTACCTCCTTATAAAGCTATTATGTCCAGATGTTACCTCCTTATAAAGCTATTATGTCCAGATGTTACCTCCTTATAAAGCTATTATGTCCAGATGTTACCTCCTTATAAAGCTATTATGTCCAGATGTTACCTCCTTATAAAGCTATTATGTCCAGATGTTACCTCCTTATAAAGCTATTATGTCCAGATGTTACCTCCTTATAAAGCTATTATGTCCAGATGTTACCTCCTTATAAAGCTATTATGTCCAGATGTTACCTCCTTATAAAGCTATTATGTCCAGATGTTACCTCCTTATAAAGCTATTATGTCCAGATGTTACCTCCTTATAAAGCTATTATGTCCAGATGTTACCTCCTTATAAAGCTATTATGTCCAGATGTTACCTCCTTATAAAGCTATTATGTCCAGATGTTACCTCCTTATAAAGCTATTATGTCCAGATGTTACCTCCTTATAAAACTATTATGTCCAGATGTGTGCCCCATACTTTAAATGCTACAATGCCCCAGTACTCACGTTTCTTATCATGAATCAGTTTGATGCACATATCATTATCCAATGGGAACTTGTCACACTTCAACATATCTGGCCAGTCGAAGCCAAACGCCTTCATGTTACCAACACAGTTGGCCTGTACTCCTTCACAGAGGGACCTGCAGAAGACGAGGATGAACACTTGGTCACTTTACAGTAGTATACGAACAAACGGTCAGTTTACAAATGAATATAGGGATAAACAGTCGGTCAGTTTGCAAATAGTAGAGGGTGAAACAGTCGGTCAATTGGTCAGTTTACAAATAATACAGTGACGGAGAGTCAGTCAGTTTACAAACAGTACCTCGAGGAACAGTTGGTCAGTGTACAAATAGTTGTAATGTACTAGTTTAGAGAGTAGGTTAGTTTTGTTAGACAAATAGATTGTGTATAGTGTTTAGCGACGGTCAAAGTAGTGACGTAGTCAGACAGACTAATGACGTAGTAGACTTAGGCGAACAAGGGACCAACATGGCGTTATATTAGAAGTAGGTTGTGTTTTGAATAGTAGTTGAATAGTAATTAGAAATAGCGACGTTTTAGGAAGATTGGACGGATTTCCCAGTGGTTAATAAAGTATCATTTTATAGAACTGAATGTTGTTATCAAGTATATTTATTTTGTAATGTTCTGTGGCTAATGTTAAGTAATAAGTGATATATAGTCGAAGTCAGATTAGATTAGCCCATAACATAGTACATGGAGGAACATTTGGTCAGTTTACAAATAGTACAGTGATGAACATTTAGTCAGTTTACAAATAGTACAATATACGTGAATAGACTGCTTAAATAAAATGTAGTATATATAGACATGGATAAGTTAGTAAAGGAGCAGGACACAATTATTGTGTGTTGTATTTCTTTTATCTCTCCCCCACCCCACCCCCCACCCCCAAAAACACCTTCAATTATTTTCGAAGCTTATAGGAACTAAATACAAGACAATGATGCCTCGGAACTAAATACAAGACAATGATGCCTCGGAACTAAATACAAGACAATGATGCCTCGGAACTAAATACAAGACAATGATGCCTCGGAACTAAATACAAGACAATAATGCCTCGGAACTAAATACAAGACAATGATGCCTCTATTTCAAGTACTTGTGTAACTAGGCTAACAACAAAATGAGTATTGCTGTCAACGTGGACACTGTGGACTGTTCAATACCAGTTTGTTTCTGACGTACTGTAAAAGTATCTTTCCCAAGCTCCACCCTCCTGGTGCACACTTCTTGGATTCAACTTGTTTCACCCTCTACTATTTGCAAACTGACCGACTGTTTATCCTTATATTCATTTGCAAACTGATAAATTGATTTCATGAACGCGAGGACATAAACGAGCGATGACTTTGAGTGAGAAAACTGACAGCTTGAATGACGGTCGCCCATGTGTATTGAATGGTGATTTTGGTATATAAATTACAATCTATTCAAATTTTAATCTACATGAAAAGTTGTATGCTCTGTTTCGATGTTTGTGGTCGAATGGGAAAGAATAAAATTGTCAATTATCACATGGCAAACCAGGAACCCAGCCTAAAAATGCAAAATACCTAGGTGTTATAATACATGATAAAACTGTCATGGTATCCCCATATTGATGAAACTATTTTTAAAAAAGCATTATGGTTTATTAAAAGAAATTTCTATAAATCAAATAGGAACATAAAACTAAAATGTTATTTAATCTTGATTAGGCCAATAATAGAATATGCATCGTCTGTTTGGGACCCCTCAACTCAAGAAAACATTAAGAAACTGGAACAGACACAAAATAGAGCAGTGAGATTCATATTTCACTAGAGTAACACCTTTAGTAAAAACACTAAATTTAGAAAGCCTGTATCATAGACAACCTGTATCATAGACCCTAATCAGCCTGTATCATAGACCCTAACCAGCCTGTATCATAGACACTCACCAGTCTGTATCATAGACACACCAGCCTGTATCATAGACCCTAACCAACCTGTATCATAGACACTAACCAGCCTGTATCATAGACACTAACCAGCCTGTATCATAGACCCTAACCAGCCTGTATCATAGACACTCACCAGCCTGTCTCATAGACCCTAACCAGCCTGTATCATAGACACTAACCAGCCTGTATCATAGACCCTAACCAGCCTGTATCATAGACACTAACCAGCCTGTATCATAGACACTCACCAGCCTGTATCATAGACACTAACCAGCCTGTATCATAGACACTCACCAGCCTGTATCATAGACACTAACCAGCCTGTATCATTGACCCTAACCAGCCTGTATCATAGACACTTACCAGCCTGTCTCATAGACCCTAACCAGCCTGTATCATAGACACTCACCAGCCTGTATCATAGACACTAACCAGCCTGTATCATAGACACTCACCAGCCTGTATCATAGACACTAACCAGCCTGTATCATAGACCCTAACCAGCCTGTATCATAGACCCTAACCAACCTGTATCATAGACACTAACCAGCCTGTATCATAGACACTAACCAACCTGTATCATAGACCCTAACCAACCTGTATGATAGACCCTAACCAACCTGTATCATGGACACTAACCAGCCTGTAAAAAGAGCATAATTTATCACCAGGTGGCGTGTGTCGCGATTTGAAGTAATATGGTCTGCTACTAAACCTATCAGCGCCATTGGAAAATAATTGTTCACTTTGTGCTGACATTGGTTTGATCTGATTATAATTCATCTTTATTGGTCTAATCCTAACATGTACATTACATATGCAAATCAAATCAAAAGTCTCTGTTTTTGTGTGTGTGTTCTGCGTTGTTGAACAACACTTGCCAATAGCTTTAAACTTTAAACCTTAAAATGCCCAAGGGCTGTTCCCCCTTTTTTTTTTCTTTAAAGGCTTCAGTAGAGAAAAGCCTCCATTGTTTAATCTACGATGTGTCTGTAGATCAGCTCCTAACTGGTCCAGATAAGTGATTAGGATCATAGCGCATTGAGAAAGCTAATCAAAAACAATGGGTCAAATAGTCGCACAGATTTATTCTCGTTGTTGTTCTAGATCTAGTACAAAGCATTTTGTTCTGTTTTTCTTGATAAAATACGATGACCTCAACAGAGAATTTAAATGTCCAAATGCCCATTATGGACGATATGAAGAAAATAACTTAGGCATAAGCACTGCATTGTCAGCTTGTTTTGAAAATAGTAGTTTACAATTGTATGCATAATTCGCCTAGCCTACTTACAAACGAATAGAATACGAGGATCATAAGTAGCAAGTTCAACTCAGACTATTTTGATGTTTGAGAATAGTCAAATCTTTGGGGAAATAACATTTCCAACACCCTGCTCGTTTCTTTTTGTTTGTTTGCTTAATTCTGAGCATGAAAGAGAGACTGAACAGTCCGACAGACAGACAGCATAAAAATCCATTCACGGAGGCAACTATATATAAGAAAAAATCTGTCCATACATTTGACATCCTTCACAACATCATCCGATTAGCTTGTTGAAGTATTTGTTTCCGAAGGTTTGAACGTTGATTGGCGTAGTTAATGTTGGCTACAAAAAAAAACTTTTTTTGCTCATGTTTTGACAGCCAGATCAAACCAATGTCTGGCTCATTCTTCTAATGCGAGTTAATGTGCAGCAGGGTGAAAGTAGGTCTACATCCTTGAATCTGAGGCCAACAATGTTCAAATCATTTTTCTAGAATTGTGATGTGTGCCATTTCCATGGAAGCAAGATGTTTGAAACGAAAATGTTCGTCAAGTTTCACCCAAGTCTTCACAAAACAGGAACTAAGCGTTTAGAAGATTCGTTGTTTTGAGAACTTCATTAGATCATACACTGTCTCGGTTGGCAAAAACTATTTCTAGTTCATACATTTTAAATCTATAAACGATGACCGCATCATAGGTTCCTTGGGGGAAGGGTCTCTAGTTTAACTATTATAATTTTTCAAAGTAATAAAGAAATAAATGTACATTTGGATTGACCACACTAAGAAAGAAAAAAAACATGGCGTACTCAGCCATTGTGTTCCGAAATTATACGATAATAGAATGAATTTAAATTTGCTTCAATTTTCTCTAACCGTTACTAATATTTTTTAAAAGTAGATCTAATATAGTTTACATCTAGATTCTAGTACTAGAAGGAGATCTAATATAGTTTACATCTAGATTCTAGTACTAGAAGGAGATCTAATATAGTTTACATCTAGATTCTAGTACTAGAAGGAGATCTAATATAGTTTACATCTAGATTCTAGTACTAGAAGGAGATCTAATATAGTTTACATCTAGATTCTAGTACTAGAAGGAGATCTAATATAGTTTACATCTAGATTCTAGTACTAGAAGGAGATCTAATATAGTTTACATCTAGATTCTAGTACTAGAAGGAGATCTAATATAGTTTACATCTAGATTCTAGTACTAGAAGGAGATCTAATATAGTTTACATCTAGATTCTAGTACTAGAAGGAGATCTAATATAGTTTACATCTAGATTCTAGTACTAGAAGGAGATCTAATATAGTTTACATCTAGATTCTAGTACTAGAAGGAGATCTAATATAGTTTACATCTAGATTCTAGTACTAGAAGGAGATCTAATATAGTTTACATCTAGATTCTAGTACTAGAAGGAGATCTAATATAGTTTACATCTAGATTCTAGTACTAGAAGGAGATCTAATATAGTTTACATCTAGATTCTAGTACTAGAAGGAGATCTAATATAGTTTACATCTAGATTCTAGTACTAGAAGGAGATCTAATATAGTTTACATCTAGATTCTAGTACTAGAAGGAGATCTAATATAGTTTACATCTAGATTCTAGTACTAGAAGGAGATCTAATATAGTTTACATCTAGATTCTAGTACTAGAAGGAGATCTAATATAGTTTACATCTAGATTCTAGTACTAGAAGGAGATCTAATATAGTTTACATCTAGATTCTAGTACTAGAAGGAGATCTAATATAGTTTACATCTAGATTCTAGTACTAGAAGGAGATCTAATATAGTTTACATCTAGATTCTAGTACTAGAAGGAGATCTAATATAGTTTACATCTAGATTCTAGTACTAGAAGGAGATCTAATATAGTTTACATCTAGATTCTAGTACTAGAAGGAGATCTAATATAGTTTACATCTAGATTCTAGTACTAGAAGGAGATCTAAATCTAGGCTGGATCTTAAGAGTTCTAAATCAGAAGTCGAAGTCTAGTATTGGATCTAGAAGGCCATATAATGATTATATAAAAAAATAATTTCTAAACGCATGAATTCCCGCTGGCAGAATTGATAAATACATATAATCAGGCATCTGACTGTGTCAAAGTCACGTGTTCAATACTCGCTTTGAACCAAATGTAATAATCATTATTTTTTTATCTTATTATATTTTAAGATATAATAATGGATGTATTGTCTTTTTAAAAAATATTTTAAATATTATTTTTTTTAAATATTTTTCTTCTTGTCGACTGATTCATGTGACTCTGTATCTTCTTCCCCCAATGTTTCATCGAATAATTCAGAGTGGCATTAGCAGCTTGTTGTAAATAGACACTTGGTGGAAATTACTGAGTGTGGTATTTTAAAATGTCACTAAAAGTCTAATCACCTTTATGTGTCTATAAAATCATTACTTTCTGAACGAACTTCCCAAGAAAACATGTGGAAGAGTGGAAGCCAGTAGCAGGATGTCAGAGAGTGGAAGCTACTAGCAGGATGTCAGAGAGTGGAAGCAGGATGTCAGAGAGTGGAAGCAGGATGTCAGAAGGACCACAAACTAAAAACAAAAAAGGGTGTATTGAGCTGAAGATAAAAAAATAAAAATGTTGGAAGGCAGGATGTTGGGAAGTGGAGCCAATGAGAATGTGCTGTGAGGTAACAAGGGAGAAGAACCAAGGGCTGTGTTTATCGCGGGGGTGAAGGGGATTGTTTCTAGACTCCGACATGTCGTGCTGACCTTTAGGAATTGGATTAGACTAGTCGGAAAACAAATGCTATGAGAAATATCCCCCCATGGTAGTAGCGTTTTATTTTCTTTAAGCCAGAGACAGTGTCTCCCATTTTGAAGATTAAGAATGTGTTCAGAGTTTCACCTGATCACGCAAACGTAAATGCGACCTGCATGAAGACAAAGCCGTTGTCCGCCCCGGTTCTATTTAAGTTTACCTTTTGTCGTCTGCACCTATATATATAAAGCAATGTCTTTTCTTTGGACCTCAAATGTGTGTCCAGTGACTGCTCTCCAGCTGTCTCTTTCAGAGGCCAACTGCTCCCAGCTACTTTTCTCTATGCAAGTCAGGGCGAATGGCGCCTGCTGAGATCTTTCGGGGGGCACCCCTTTTACGTTCTCTACTTTAAACCGCTCGCCAAAAAAAAAAAAGATAGCATTTGGCCTGTGTGTGTGTGTAACACGTCAATGATTGTATAAATACAATAGCAAATGGCCTGTATGTGTGTGTGTAACACGTCAATGATTGTATACATACAATAATAAATGGCCTGTATGTGTGTGTGTGTGTAACACGTCAATGATTGTATACATACAATAACAAATGGCCTGTATGTGTGTGTGTGTTACACGTCAATGATTGTATACATACAATAACAAATGGCCTGTATGTGTGTGTGTGTTACACGTCAATGAGTGTATACATACAATAACAAATGGCCTGTATGTGTGTGTGTGTTACACGTCAATGAGTGTATACATACAATAACAAATGGCCTGTATGTGTGTGTGTCTGTAACACGTCAATGAGTGTATACATACAATAACAAATGGCCTGTATGTGTGTGTGTCTGTAACACGTCAATGAGTGTATACATACAATAGCAAATGGCCTGGATGTGTGTGATTTACACGTCAATGAGTGTATACATACAATAGCAAATGGCCTGTATGTGTGTGTGTGTTACACGAGAAACCATTTCTTTTCACTGAATATCGTTCTTTAAAAAAAAAATGTCAGTGTTCAGGAGAAGGGTGGATATTCCTGAATTATGAAACTGCAGGTAGATCTAGACTTTGTGTCCAAATTGTGTTGAAGATAAGACAGACACAGTAAGACAGACACAGTAAGACAGTGGATGAGTTGGCGAGCTAGTCGTGTTAGAGTGATCCCCCCCTCCACTTGGATCAAGTGGATAATGACAAGAAGTAAGGCCAAGAGAAGGGATTGTATCTGAAAGTGAATGCACATGAAATCAACGAACACAAGGGCGAAATTGAGGTCTAGGCATGCATAGCATAGAAATACAATTGCATTAAGATGTGTAGTTCAACTTTCTCATACTTCCAATACTCATTTATAAGTAGGACACGTTTTAGCGAGAGGCCACAAGATCAAAATCAAAACCTACTTTGGAGGTAGACACAAACCCGGCGCTAGAAGAATGCGGGGCTGCTGATGGGTCACTGTTGTGCGTCCATTAGAAGTTTGTTAATTATACAAATAGTTCTATACCTCTTTTTGGTTTCGAGCTCATGCATGAAACCTCATCTTGTGAGACACCTCAGTCTTGTGCAAGAATCCCATTCTGTGATAGACCCCCACCCATCTTGTGAGACACTTCAGTCTTGTGAAAGAATCCCATTCTGTGATAGACCCCCACCCATCTTGTGAGACACTTCAGTCTTGTGAAAGAATCCCATCCTGTGATAGACCCCCACCCATCTTGTGAGACACTTCAGTCTTGTGAAAGAATCCCATTCTGTGATAGACCCCCATCCATCTTGTGAGACACCTCAGTCTTGTGAAAGAATCCCATCCTGTGATAGACCCCCACCCATCTTGTGAGACACCTCAGTCTTGTGAAAGAATCCCATTCTGTGATAGACCCCCACCCATCTTGTGAGACAACTCAGTCTTGTGAAAGAATCCCATTCTGTGATAGACCCCCACACATCTTGTGAGAGACCACAGTCTGGTGAAAGAATCACTTTCTGTGATAGACCCCCACCCATCTTGTGAGACAACTCAGTCATGTGAAAGAATCCCATTTTGTGATAGACCCCACCCATCTTGTGAGAGACCACAGTCTGGTGAAAGAATCCCTTTCTGTGATAGACCCCCACCCATCTTGTGAGACAACTCAGTCTTGTGAAAGAATCCCATTCTGTGATAGACCCCCACACATCTTGTGAGACAACTCAGTCTTGTGAAAGAATCCTATTCTGTGATAGACCCCCACACATCTTGTGAGACAACTCAGTCTTGTGAAAGAATCCCATTTTGTGATAGACCCCACCCATCTTGTGAGAGACCACAGTCTGGTGAAAGAATTCCATTTTGTGATAGACCCCCACCCATCTTGTGAGAGACCACAGTCTGGTGAAAGAATTCCATTTTGTGATAGACCCCCACCCATCTTGTGAGACAACTCAGTCTTGTGAAAGAATCCCATTCTGTGATAGACCCCCACACATCTTGTGAGACAACTCAGTCTTGTGAAAGAATCCCATTTTGTGATAGACCCCCACACATCTTGTTAGAGACTTCAATTCTATGCAAGACTTTTGGTGATTTGCCCCTTCTTTGGAGCGGTTTCCGTTTAGTTCTGGTGAGCGACCCCGCGTCTTGACAAAAAAACTCGAGACTTTTGCAGATAGGTCTTGCTTGGTAGTGCCCGTTCTACTCTCACGTCTTATAATTGCGAAACAGCTTTAAAAATACCCAAGAAATAATATATTGTAGTTCATCTCCTGGAAATATTACATACATATCAGATTAAAAGTTGGAAACATTAATACAAACTCTGCTGCCAACTTGCACTGTTTTTTCATCGCTTTAATAATGTGTAGAATCTGTAGTCTCGCAAAAATCTACCTCGAAGTGAATTTCTCCTGCAAATGTTGCAATAAAAGTGTTCAATCTAGACTCCATAAATCTAGACAACTCCCCTAATCTAATGCATAATCAATGTCAATTTTCGAGGCGCAGAATGACGAATATAAAATATGAGGAGGGTTTTTTTTTTGTTGTTGTTTTTTTCGAAGCAAGAGATGAAAGCTCGTTAGAGAAAAACCTGGTCTATTTGTAGAACGAAACAATTTGGCAACAACCGAATGTTTCACTGGGAACATCCAGCAGCGGGAGAGGCGGGAATATAGACAAGAAGCAGACATCACAGAAATGAATGCTGGGAAGGATGGATGGAAACTATCTGATAAAATTATTTTATAGCATTTTTATCGTATTTAATTTTTAATTTTTTATTTTTTTTGGCAATCGACCAAGGAGCTAGCTTGTTATAGATGAATAAGGTTAACTGACAAGAAAATAAACAGTATAGGCGTTCATAATATTTACTGACACAAAAAATCAATTAGAAATGGAAGAAAATGACGGGTCAGAGAGTCGTCCATTTGGCGTCGCTCACAAGGGCCTCAGATCTGAAGCACGTGACAGGATACTACTTTTGATGCTCAAGTGGTGGGACTTGTCACAAGGCTCACAAGACTTGTAGAAACCTTCCTACAAGAAACAGTACCAGGAAAAAGAAGTGTAAGGCAAAGGGAATGATTGGAAAACAACATCATGGAATGGCATTACACCGGGTGATGCTCTGACGAGGGAAGAGAACAGAGCGGAATGGTGGAAACCGGTCATTAG
Source organism: Biomphalaria sudanica (assembly GCA_036873155.1). Taxonomy (NCBI): domain Eukaryota; kingdom Metazoa; phylum Mollusca; class Gastropoda; family Planorbidae; genus Biomphalaria; species Biomphalaria sudanica. The sequence goes on from JAZGLO010005491.1 coordinate 46,078, forward strand.
AACACCAGGGGTGCCCTAATTGTCCATCAATATAAATCGATTTAAATAAATATAAATCAATATAAATCTATAGCGCAAGGTTAGCAACAATGTGGAATATAAAGGAATATAATTCCATCTGCTCTTAATCCTAAGAATGCGCGGTGGCTGAGTGGTAAGGCGCTCGGCTTCCGAACCGAGGGTTCCGGGTACGAATCCTGGTGAAGACTAGGATTTTGAGTTTTGGAAGTTCACCCAGCTCTAATTGGTACCTGACATTAGTTGGGGAAAAGTAAAGGCGGTTGGCCGTTGTGCTGGCCACATGACACCCTCGTTAACCGTAGGCCACAGAAACTGATGATCTTTACATCATCTGCCCTCATAGATCTGAAAGGGGGACGTTACTTACTTTTACTCTTAGTCCTAAGCGACATTACTTTACTAAGCGTCAATAAATTTCTCCAAAATGTTAAGTTTCCCCTTTATTCAAATCGTGTAGTGATTACCAGGCCTACATACGAAGGCTATACCATATATATATACAAATATAGCAATAATTTTCGTTTAAAAACAGATTTAGTGGTACGGCTTCCTATTGCTCTATTTAAATATAGTTAATTTGAATCTAGCAAAAAATTATAACAACTGTGGAATACTTACATACTAGTAGATTTGGGGGAGGGGGCCATTTTTACCCTCAACACGCAAGCACCCTCCTCCCCTCAACATACGCATCAATCGTCCAACAAAGTCACATGTCTCTGGATTTCAGCAGACGTGATATGGGTCGTCTCCCTTCAACTAGGCAATGAGGTCATTATGGGATAGGAGGAATGGTTCTTCCGGGGAGAGGGGAGATAAATGCGCTAGTTTAGTCCGAAGGAATGGGGTGGAAAAGGACCGGGGGGTGGGGGCGAGGAGTTAAGCCGAAACGGTGGAGGGATCAAATAATTATTTTTACAACCATCTAAACAACCGTTTCCTACTTGGCAGCGGCCTCGTAGATGCTTCACCTGGCTCTTATGAAACGGATTGTCTTCCATGGTAGTTTGAACGCTCAGAGTTTATCTGGGTTTATCTCCGTTGACAGATCTGGGTTTATTTCGGCAACGCTCAGTTTTGAGTTTTGTCTAGATTTTGTTTTTTAAAGATAAAGAAGTTATTTACAACTTTTCACTGCAAAAAAAAAATGTTTGTTCCATTTCGCTTGTATGATTGTGTATTTGAAATAGCAATGGATTTTTTACATGTATTATCTATTCTACACAGTTTTTGGAGAGGGGGAGTAAGTCAGTTGTTTTTAGTAGGCACGTATATGCACAACACGCACACGCACACACACACACACACAATGTAAGTTTTAAAGTCAATTTGAATCTTTAAGTCATTTATGACTGTCAGAAAAATGATTAATCTAGTCGGACAAGGGAGCGCTGAGGCTGACTGGTTAAGCACTTGGATTCCCATCCTGTGGTCCTGTGATTGTGATTTTTTATTTCGAGATTTTTCAGGGCGCCTTTTGAGTCCACCCACCTCTAATGGGTATCTGACATTAATTAGGAAAGGTAAAGTTGGTTGGTCGTTGTGCTGACCCCCCAAAAAAATCTACATCTGCCCTGCAAGGTCTGCAAGAGGAACTTTACTTATACTTTGATCTAGTCGTACAATCAGCAATGAAGCTGAGGAAGGCCCTACGAAATAACTCTCACTTGACAGACAGACACATACTGCAATAGGACGCACATGTTTTTAGGTATTCCTGGGCTGCACTGGATTTAACAAAGTCTAAAAAAAAAAAAGCCTCCAAACTGCGCGGCTCGGGTTCCAATCTTGGTGTGGACTTGGGCGCCTCTGACTCCCCCTTCACTTTAATGGGTCATGAAGTGACCCGTAGGACGCAATCATCTTCTTTTTGTGTTTAAAAAGTAATCTCTGTATTATATAAGAAGAGTAGAAGAAGAAGATGCAAAACCTTTTTCGGTCGTTGGGTCACATATACATTTCTAAAACACAAATCACGGGCCGCTCTAAAACTTTAATATGTGCACTTCCTGGGGCTGTAGAGCAACGGTGACGTCAAGTGACTTCGATCTTGACTGATTAATACTTAAAGCATATAACTGCATCCCCCATGCCCCTATCCCCTTACCAAAAAATAAAAATTACTGTCACGCAGCGTGCATCATCCGCTTTTGGCTCACGTTTGGTAGAAAATATAAAGACGTAGTCAGATCAACCTTCACCTATTAATTAACATGAAAACATAAGTAAGACCTACAGGCACATGATTAACAAGAACTGAGCTAGCTATGGAACATCATAAAAATCCAAGCAACTACTGAAATTCAAACTCGAGGTTTCTGGTTCGGTAGTTAGGCGCTCCATTACTAAGCCACAACACCCAGAAAATAGTACAGATAAAAAACACAAACAAAAAGTGAACGTAATTTCCACAGTTTATGTTTTAATTTTATTTCTTATTCAATTGTCGGTGCCATTTTATTTTTCTACTTAGCGACCCGAAAATTTTTAGAACTCGCTAACAATAGTGGCAATAGCATAGATATTTCTACTGTCCAAACCTTTGAATACCTGTTCATTTGTCAGCGGAAGTTTTATCACATTTTCTAATGCTAATTAAAACACTGAATCTATTGTGATCAATACAAATGTAAACAATGAACGAGGATTATAACAACAAATAATGGACATCCTTATTGCACTAGAAACATTAGATAGGTTGAATGTACTTATTATTAGGAGAGTATTTAGGAAGGCAATTCGTTGAGAGGTAGGTAGGTCATAGAAATACTCTAATTAAACAATCCATTCCTACTTTATGTTACAATAATAGAGTAAACTCAAGATTCATATTTTATGTTATTTGTTCAATACAGATAGAAATACATTGACCTGTAAGGGGACCAAACCCACGACATTCACATTATCAGCACAACGCTTTAGTAAGTTTAGAACTTAACGAACAAGCCATACGATTATATGCGAAGTTTCATCTTGAAATAAATTAATGTATTTTTTAGCGGCCCCCGTAAGGGGAAAAAGCCGCTATTAGGTGTGTGCAAAATGTCCTTCTGTCCGTCTGTCCTGTACATTTTATAAATATATTTGACTTAGTGATATTGAAAATATACAACAATGGGGGCACTAAACAAAAAAAAAAAATAACAAAAACAAATAGAAATAATACTTAAAGATGTTTTTTTCTGGTTAACTAGCTGCTAAAATAAAAAAAAACATTTCTGTTTGTTTATAAAGGCTAATAATGCACTTAGTATGTAAATATCATGCACATTTTTTAAAATGGACTTTTTAAGCTGCGACTTTCGTGCAGTAGCGTAACGTCGCAACATGATCAGGCGCTAAACCAATTCCTTAAACTTTTTAAAAAAATCAGATTTTATTTATTTTTTTTGTTTAGTGCCCCCATCCGAATAAAAAAAGGTTATTTTCGTGCGTTTTGTTTGTTGGTCGGTCTGTCCGTCACGATTAGATTAACAAATAACACTAGAGGCTATTGTAAATCTGATTTAACCTTTAATTTTTCATTCAGAAATATTGCAAAAGTTTAAAGTATCTATAATAGATTGTTCCGGATGTTTTGTGAAAAAGAAATCAATGCCAATGAATATTTGTTTTCTCATTAAGTTATAGTAGATTTTATTTCCATGCTTAAACGTTGCAAGAAACACATGATCTTTAATATATTGTTCCGGTTTTTTAATGTAAATATCATATAAAAATATCTATACTGATTTATAGTTCATTACCTATAAAGTTGTTCCGGATATTCTTTTATAAAAAACAAATTTATGTCAAATAATTATATTTTTTTCAAAAATATCGACAATAGGTTATTCAGGATTTTAAAATAAGAAAGTAATTTACTAGAAACGATTATTGAAAATCAATTTTTAGACTTAGTTTACAGTTCATTTTCTTGCCGAAACATAATAAAAGTTGTTTAATCGGTAAAGAATGTTCCGGATTTTGCTTCGAAAAAGAAATCGACCTACATTACGTTAAGTTTCTTACAAATCGTCGCCAAAATTGATCCGAATTTTATATGAAAAATCTAATAACGCTAATAAATGTTTGAAATCCCTTTTCTAATAAATAAAACAAATAACTTTCTCATTTACGAAAATTGGTTGTTCCGGATTTTTTATGAAAAATAGTTTAACTCTATTTATGTAAAATCGCACTTCGCTCTTACACTACATTTAACTTTCTATCTAAAACGTTAAAAAATCTAATTATCGTTAATATTATGCTCTGATTTTTAAGGAAAACAACTTCCTAACACCAAAGTATGGTTTGATAAAATCTCCATAAGGGTATGGTACATCTAATTTTCATAACAGACCATCCCAGAAATTTAATTAACGGCATTTGATTAATCTGGAATTCTTTTGTTCTCACTATAAATATATAAACATCCGGAACAATCTATAATAGAAACTTAAAACTAATGCGATGTTTCGGAAGGGAAATTAATTTTAATCAGATTTTCAATAGCTTTTAGTCTTTTCTTTCTCGCTATTAATATAATGGACAGACAAACTGACAGACAAAACAAAAAAAAAGCGTCTTTAATCCTTTTATATATATATTAATATATATATTAAGTCTAACTAGCCCATCAAATGAATTGCTAAAAGAACAAACTCAGTGCACCAATGTCTATGATCCCTCGAGAAGCTGCTCGTATAGATGACATTTTTTAGTCTAACTAGGCCGTGTGACGTATTGGATTTTTTTTTCTTTGACGTCATATGGAGTTATTCTTTAAATGAAATGCTAAAAGATCTCACTCGGTGCACCAATGTCTATGAACCCTCGAGAAGCTGCTCGTATAGATGATATTTTTTTAGTCTAGCTAGGCCGTGTGACGTATTGGATTTTTTTTTCTTTGACGTCATATGGAGTTATTCTTTAAATGAAATGCTGAAAGAAATCACTCGGTGCACCAATGTCTATGAACCCTCAACAAGCTGCTCGTATAGATGATATTTTTTTAGTCTAGCTAGGCCGTGTGACGTAGTGAATTTTTTTCCTTTGACGTCATATGGAATAAATTCTTTAAATGCTAAAACAACTCGGTATAGTAATGTTTATTAAACCTCGTAATGTGACTCGCATTTTAAAAAGACATAATAGATTTAGATCTAATCTAGATTCTTTACACTAGATCTAGATTTTTTTTTACACTAGAGCTAGATTTTTTACATTAGAGCTAGATTTTTTACACTAGATCTAGATTGTTTTTCTTACACGAGCTAGATTTTTAAAACTAGATTTAGATTTAAGTTCTAATTAAAATCATTATAGAATCTAGATCTAGAATTTCTTGGTCTAGTTTAGAATGTTTGTTGTTTTACATGTTTCGGATGTTCCTTCAGAGTTGTAGTCCAAACCTCCCGTCGGACGACGGGGGATGGGAGCGGGCAGGGTTTGAACCTGGGACCATCGATTAATCCAAACGACAGTCCAGCGCGCAAACCGCACAACCAGACAGCCATGATTTAGACTAGATCAAGATCTATAATTTTAATTTCTAGGCTTAAAGTGTAGATTTTTTTTCTTAAGTCTAGATTCTTAATATGTCAATATTGCAATGTTATAAAATACTAAAACTAATCTACTATTTTAATATTTAAATTTTGCAATTAGTCTATTAATTGATTATCTAGTGTGTTTTTTATATAAATCTTATCTAAATTACATCTACATTATCCCAAATATATATTTTAGATCTAGATCTAGTAGATATAGATTATCTAAAATCGCTCTTCTGACATATTGTACATATCCGGTAGTTGTCATTCCGTAATGTGTAGGTATATTATCAATAGTAGGCTATTAGTTTGTAACCAGTTTGTCATTAGATTAAGAGCAATGACTGGTCGTGCGGTTAGCGCGCAGAACTGATTATCTCTACGGTCTCGGTTTCATACCCTGCTAGATGTCATCCTCAGTCGACCAGCGAATATGCGGATCCGACAGTGATCCGTCTCCCACGTGGGCCGCCTCTGAGTTTGTGTGGCAACACAAACTCTCTTTGTAATATTGTTTAAATTTTGTTTTTGAGTTTTTGTCTTGTGCTTTTTTTTTCTACTCTACTAAATGTTTGAACTAATGGAGGGAATTGAAAAAGGAGTCAATTCATTTTCAGGTATATCTTTTGTAAACTGTAGAAATTATAATCGTGTGATGTCTCGTGTAATGTCATCTCGTGTAATGTCATTTCGTGTAATGTCATCTCGTGTAATGTCATCTCGTGTATTGTCATCTCGTGTAATGTCATCTCGTGTAATGTCATCTCGTGTAATGTCATCTCGTGTAATGTCATCTCGTGTAAAGTCATCTCATGCAATGTCATCTCGTGTAATGTCATCTCATGCAATGTCATCTCGTGTAATGTCATATCATGCAATGTCATCTCATGCAATGTCATCTCATGCAATGTCATCTCATGTAATGTCATCTCATGTAATGTCATCTCGTGTAATGTTATCTCATGCAATGTCATCTCGTATAATGTCATCTCATTTAATGTCATCTCGTGTAATGTCATCTGATGCAATATCATTTCGTGTAATGTCATCTCGTGTAATGTCGTCTAGTGTAAGCTGTGAAATTCAGTTACTCCTTTAGATCTGGGCCTGTCCTAACCCCCCCCCCCGGTCACTTTCCAGCAAACTTCATTGTATTTTTGTTTCCCATCCTATTTTGAACTGAACCTCAGGTCGAGGTCAACAGTTGTATTGGAAACATTTTTGTTTTTTAATTTAACCTTTTGTCTTCTCACTATTTTCAAACTCAAACTGTACATCACAAAATGGAGTCTCTCTTACAAGTCCAAATAGTTGAAGCCAAATATTTTCTTGATAATATTTTTTCTTATAAATTAATCCTTGTATTAATAATACTTATGCTAACTAATGTCCGATGTATACTAAATAGAAATAGAACATGACACTCTAAACCAGGGGTTCTCAACCTGTGGGTCGCGACCCCCTTAGGGGTCGATTGACGATTTGCCAGGGGTCGCCTAAGACCATCGAAAATATGGATTTTTTTTGTCTATTCTTCTATTGCTGTGTGGATGGGGGTCGCCGAAGAGTGAGATTGTAAAAAGGGGGTCGTCGAGCTTAAAAGGTTGAGAACCGCTGCTTTAAACAGTCATCCCACAATAAAAACTGGGATCGTGATAGAGCGTCTCTCATTAAATGTGTTCGCAACGTTGTAACAAGATGCAAATATAAGTTCTAAATCTGCCCTATATACACAAATATATATATATATATATATATATATATATATACCACACAAATATATATATATATATATATATATATATATATATATATATATATATATATATATATATATATATATATATATATATATATATACCACACAAATATATATATATATATATATATATATATATATATATATATATATATATATATATATATATACCACACAAATATATATATATATATATATATATATATATATATATACCAAGAGGGAGAGAGAGAGAGAGATAGCACACACCTATATATTTTTATATACACATATACACACAACTTTACACATACACACATATATATATATATATATACCCTCAAACACCTATACATACACAACCACATATCACTGTGGTGACGAAATCTCTCTGTAAGGTTAAAATGATACTTGCATTAATATCGCCCTAAAAATAGTCTTTTGAAATAAAGAAGGTTACATAGACAGTTTGTGTGGCTGAGCGGTAAAGCGCTTAACATTCTGAACCGGGATCCGAGGTTCGAATCCATGTGAAGACTGGAATTTTTAATTTCGGGAACTTCGTGCGCCTCTGAGCCCAGTTCTAATGGGTACCTGACATTAGTTGTGGACAAGTAAATGTTGTGCTGACCACATGACCATGAGGAACTTTACTTAAAAACACATTGTCATGTTCCGCTCAGGCAGGTAAAAAGGCAGATTTCACTATTTTCAGAAAGAACATCGGAAACTATTGAACTACAAACTATCAACACTTACAATTCTCTTATCTCCGTCGATGCCAAAGAAAAGACATTGGCTTGTTAAAAGTGTTGCCGATACTGTTGTATTGTCAGATCGACTAAAGACTTGATACCATTGGATACAGAACTTTATTAATGCTATTACTATGAAGATGTAGTTCGATGTGAAACTGACACAACTGATGTTATTGATCTAATTGTTTTGTAAAGGTCCAATCTCTCATTCAAAGCCTCAAGAAAGAAACCTTGCCCTTTACAAAAATAAATGATAAAAATACTTTACTATGTAGTTAGTAACTTCACGTGTATAATATGAAACACTACTTATTAATTGTTGTTTTAAAGGTTCCACTTATATGCATACTAAATAGATTTTTATAATTTTTTTTAAAGTAAAATTATTATTTTTGTAAATATAGGTTGTTAGTATGACAGAAATTACTTCATTTAGAAATAGATTTTTTTTAGAAAACTTTGACAAAAAATCTTTAACCGTTTGCATAAATGTATTTAAAAAATGTTTAGACAGAAATCTCCCTTTCTAAATAGTTTCTTGTATTTTTACTATTAATAGTGATTAGTTGTAAAAATTGTTTTTTTTTATGAAAAAAAAACTGCTTGCATAGTCAATTTTAAAAATTACATTTTTCATTCACAGAAAAAAAAAAAGTAGCCGTTGCATTAGAACTTTACAAGATCTTCAATATCATGATGTCGTATTTTCAATATTTATTTTCTAGTTTATGAGATCTTAAAGTGACGGACGGCGGACTGACAGAACCCAAAACTTATAGCGGCTATTCCCTTTCGGGAGGGGGGGGGCTAAAAAAAAGGCAAAATTAAAACTGTTTACAAAATTACATTGACTTTGGTCAATCAGATCGAAGTCGCGATGACACTTTTAATAGTTTAAAATGTACATTCCGTCTAGTGGTAAACAGGGGGGGGGGGATTATGGGAAGGGGGCCACACATCTTCACCCATACACTTTTTTTTCTACCCCCCTGCATATATATGAATGCGACATGGCTGACCTTGAATTGTTGGCTTGACACAAGAGACATGTTTATAGTCTATAAGAATTGGTTGCTCTAAGTTTGAGAAGAAATAGAGAAGTAGATCGACTCTGAGAGTGATGTGTGTATAGAACTGGGAATCGTTTATTTCTCTGTCTATATTAGAGAGATCACCAGTGGATTTGCATACATTAAATTAATCACACTCATCAGCTCGTTGTTAATAATTTAATATTAAGATCCGATTAACACTCAAAAGACATGACTTAAATAAATACAGAAAGATATAAAAATAAAGCGATGTGGTGAAATGCGTAGGCGATGCAATGGAACTTAAAAAAAAAGTGTATGAAAATAAAAAGAAAATTTAGAAAAATAAAATCTACAATGTCAAGGACGTTATATTAAAAGAGTTTTGTTGCCAACTACATTGCTCTGCACTACAAATGGGAGTGCTCAGAAATTTGATTATGCAGTGCTCAAGGCACAAACATTGTTACATGTTTTCAAAATACAAATCGTATCTACACTTCCGCTGTCAGACGCACTAAAAAGAAAGATATTTATCGGAGAATGAATTTTTGGTATCAATTTGAAACCGAGTAATCTTCCCTGAATTTTTTGTTGTTGTTGTTGTTGTTGTTACATTTGTACAATGCTAATATTGACTGACTCTTGTCTATTTGAAATCTTTTACACCTAATTTCTACCACTTCCACTTAGCTGAAAAAAATTAACTAATAAAAGACCATACAACCTTCTATTTTTGTAAGTACTTGAATAGCTCAGTGGTAAACGTTCGGCCTTCCATCATTGAGGCTCGAATTCAGACTCAAGCTACTTTCTTTCTTTTTTTTAATTTTTGTTTTTTTGTTTAATTGCTTTTGAAAGACAGCACGGAAACATTCTCCCCGAAAGAGTTTGGACATTTGATTCTACAGTGCTGAAAGTGCACACACATTATAATGTAGTTTCTTAAAATACTTCGCCAATCAACAGCTTATTGTACGCCAGATACACTAAAATGCTTGCTAGTTATGGATTCAAATCCATGTATGAAAATCTTTATTTGGAAAAAAACTTACCTTTGATTTTTCGTATGAATAAAAGAAAACGTCCTACTCTAGCTCCAGAAAGCCAATAATCAAAGAACCTCAAGGCTGCACACTAAACCTTGGGATAGGGCGTTGCGGTGAGTGATAAATCACTTAGCTACCCAACCGAGGGGGACTCTGGTCAAATCCCGGTGAAGACTAAGATTTTTAATTTTTGAATTTTAGGATGCTCCTCTTGGACACCTCCGGCCCAAGCTCATCATAAACTATAAGCTACCCTCGGTCTTCTAAATAGCAATTGTTTTGACAATATAAGTACTCAAATGGTCAATTACGTAATTTGCACATGTAAGCTATACTTTTAATTCGGAAGATTTCAAAGGTAGAGTCTTTAGACAGATTTCTATCTGTGCTTTGCTTTATATTCCTTATAAAACATATTGCACACAACCTAATTTAAAACTATAATAAAACTATACATTTGTAAAAAAAAAAATGTAAAACGCACGTATTTATAAATAGACATAAGCCTTAGCCAAGAGATATTTAGCCTCTCGTCTACACTTCCCCTTATTTTATCAGCAAATCAAACTCTTGGACACCTCCAGCCCAAGCTCATCATAAACTATAACCCCGGTCTTCTAAGTAGTAATTGTTTTGACAGTACTAGTACTTTAATAGTCAAAAAGTGAAACAAAGTGTTTCTTGCTTCTATAGTGCATTTATTTTCACTATATTCTGTCGCCTATATAGTTTCTAGTTTCTGTAGTCTATATATTAGTTAGCTTCTATATTCTGTCGCCTATATAGTTTCTAGTTTCTGTAGTCTATATATTAGTTAGCTTCTATATTCTGTCGCCTATATAGTTTCTAGTTTCTGTAGTCTATATATTAGTTAGCTTCTATATTCTGTCGCCTATATAGTTTCTAGTTTCTGTAGTCTATATATTAGTTAGCTTCTATATTCTGTCGCCTATATAGTTTCTAGTTTCTGTAGTCTATATATTAGTTAGCTTCTATATTCTGTCGCCTATAGATTTTTGTTGCTTCTAAACTCTGTCGTTTATATATTTGTATAGCTTCTATAGTCTGTGGTTTATATATTTGTATAGCTTCTATAGTCTGTGGTTTATATATTTGTATAGCTTCTATAGTCTGTGGTTAATATATTTTATAGCTTCTATATTTTGTCACCTATTTTCTAGCTGCTATATTATGTGGCCTATATAATTTGTAACTTCTATATTCTGTCGCTTATATAATAAGTTTCTGTCGACAATATATTTTGTTGCTTCTGTAATATCTTTTTTACCCTATTTTATATTTTCTGAATATTTTGTTGTTTCTTTATTCTGTCGCTTTTATATTATGTCGCCTAAATAATTGATATTCAGTCGGTTTCATTCTGTCGCTTCTATATTATATCGCCTAAACAATCGATGCTTTAACTACTTGTTAGCTTGTTTTATAAGTTTCAGACGTTTCCTTCAGAAATGAATATGTATACTTCCAAGCTCAAGCTTTCTGCAGGTCGCCAGGGATGGCAGCAGGCAGGGCTCAAACTCGTAACCATCATAACAACATCTGACGCGTATACCCCTCGACCAGGCGGCCATGAGGTTGGGATTTTCAAATGATTTCATTTGATTTTCATGTATTCTACTTAATAAGATGACTCATCAAACCGATAAGTCGCCATGGTGAACGTCAAATCACGTGATAGTTTGGCTATACCAACATACCAAACAAAGACGCTCATTCAGAGACGTATTCGACTGACGCCAATGAATTCCATACAGCGAATTCGATTCTCTATGAATGAGAAACAAAAGTTGAGTTATTTGCCTTCAGTTGAAAATTGAGTTGATAATAATACAACTCGTTATTAAGTTGAGACAACTCTATTTCGTGTATGCTATTTTTACACGTAACACTAAGCCTTATGCACACGGCACTAGCTATTCAACTCAATGTAAGAGTTTTTTTCAATCATTTAAAGTGCAAGGGACAGAAGAAAGTCAATGAATTACAATTCTATTTACTCTCTTCAACACTCATCTGGAAGATTAGAATAGAACATGATATTGATAGTGAAGATTAGAATAGAACATGATATTGATAGTGAAGATTAGAATAGAACATGGTATTGATAGTGAAGATTAGAATAGAACATGATATTGATAGTGAAGATTAGAATAGAACATGATATTGATAGTGAAGATTAGAATAGAACATGATATTGATAGTGAAGATTAGAATAGAACATGATATTGATAGTGAAGATTAGAATAGAACATGATATTGATAGTGAAGATTAGAATAGAACATGATATTGATAGTGAAGATTAGAATAGAACATGATATTGATAGTGAAGATTAGAATAGAACATGATATTGATAGTGAAGATTAGAATAGAACATGGTATTGATAGTGAAGATTAGAATAGAACATGATATTGATAGTGAAGATTAGAATAGAACATGGTATTGATAGTGAAGATTAGAATAGAACATGATATTGATAGTGAAGATTAGAATAGAACATGATATTGATAGTGAAGATTAGAATAGAACATGATATTGATAATGAAGATTAGAATAGAACATGATATTGATAGTGAAGATTAGAATAGAACATGATATTGATAGTGAAGATTAGAATAGAACATGATATTGATAGTGAAGATTAGAATATAACATGATATTGATAGTGAAGATTAGAATAAAACATGATATTGATAGTGAAGATTAGAATAGAACATGATATTGATAGTGAAGATTAGAATAGAACATGATATTGATAGTGAAGATTAGAATAGAACATGATATTGATAGTGAAGATTAGAATAGAACATGATATTGATAGTGAAGATTAGAATAGAACATGATATTGATAGTGAAGATTAGAATATAACATGATATTGATAGTGAAGATTAGAATAGAACATGATATTGATAGTGAAGATTAGAATAGAACATGATATTGATAGTGAAGATTAGAATAGAACATGATATTGATAGTGAAGATTAGAATAGAACATGATATTGATAGTGAAGATTAGAATATAACATGATATTGATAGTGAAGATTAGAATAGAACATGATATTGATAGTGAAGATTAGAATAAAACATGATATTGATAGTGAAGATTAGAATAGAACATGATATTGATAGTGAAGATTAGAATAGAACATGATATTGATAGTGAAGATTAGAATAGAACATGATATTGATAGTGAAGATTAGAATAAAACATGATATTGATAGTGAAGATTAGAATAGAACATGATATTGATAGTGAAGATTAGAATAGAACATTATATTGATAGTGAAGATTAGTAGCACATGCTTAGAATATAACCCATGATTAGAAAGAGACCAAAGAGGCGGCAGGTGTTTTCAAAGTCTCTTTGTTCTGAACATTTTAAAAGGGGAAGTTTCATTTATTTTTTAATCTTAAAAGAAATTTTGTGTAGCTGCTTTCAATTGGTGTGTGTGTGTGTTCGTGTGTGAGTTGTAAAACGGCATGCATGTAGAACTACTCATCAAGATCGCATGAGAACAGAGAGAAGCCAAACATAGTATCCTTTAGAGCAATGAAGATTGTTTCTAATATCTTGGATATTTCGTATGAATAAAAGAAAACTTCTGACTCTAGCTCCAGAAAGCTAATAGTTAAAGAATTTCAAGTCTGCACACTAAACCTTTTGGGATAGGGCGTTGCGGTGAGTGGTAAATCCCCTAGCTACCGAACCGAGAGGGTCTCTGGTTCGAATCCATGTGAAGACTGAGATTTTTAATTTCTAAATTTTTAGGATGCCCGTACTGTAAAGTAATTGATCATTATGCTAGCCAGGCGGCATCCCCCATGGGTCGCGAGGTATACTTTACTTGTACCTTCAATGTTGACTTAACGGGCACCAGAGAGTATTGGGTTAGGGTATAGGGTTAGGGTATAGGGTTAGGGTATAGGGTTAGGGTATAGGGTTAGGGTATAGGGTTAGGGTATAGGGTTAGGGTATAGGGTTAGGGTGTAGGGTATAGGGTTAGGGTATATGCTTCTAAAACCGGACAATGTATCAGTCACCCCCCTCAAAGCTGATGCCATACAGTAGATACCCTATTTTTGATATTCTGAGTGTAGTTCATGAATTATGTTTAGGTAGATGAACACTTTTAACCTTGACCTAAGAAGTTATATATATATATATATATATATATTAAACGTATTCTGTGTGTGTCTGCTGTACATAAAGAGTTTACCCTCAACTGCGAGAGAGGTACGAAAGTAAAAGTATGCCTCCTGATAATAGCTACATAGAGCTACATAGAGCTACATAGAGCTACATAGAGCGACATAGAGCCTTAGAATGTGAAACCACCAGATGTCAACCAAATGGCCATCCAAAATAACATGGTGACAGTATCTAATTAATACTCTTAATAACATTTTTAAACCAACTTACCTGCAAGGATAAATGAGTCTTTCCAGACACACGGGTGAGAACAATGAACATAGAAACACCTTAGCATCCGGGTGACAGTTGATGTTGACCAGAGGCACCCAGGAGGCGGCCTGCTGGGTCACCTCGTTCAGGGAGTCGTGATCCAGAATGTTAGGCAGCAGCATGCGGGTGTAGCCGATGCCCTGGCAAAGGGTCAAGTTGCTGGGGATGTCCACACACTTGGACGACAGGCTCCGGCCGCTCATCTTGCCCCACTCGTTTTGATTCCAGTCGCTGAGATACTCCCCTGCATTGTTGTTGTAGTTGTAATAGTAGTTGTAGTTGTCCTCGTTGAAGTTCTGGGCCCTGGCCGAGATCACCTCCAGGAGCGAACAGACGGTCAACGAGATGACTAGGCAGAAGTTTCTGGACAGCAAAATGGACAGCAAACTTCTTGAAGACATTTTTTTAAAACTATTGTTTCTTCTCTTGCTTTTCTGTTTTTAGCGATGGATCAAAACACGCTCTTATGGAATCGCGTCATTCTACACAAACACCTAGCCCCTCTTATGTAGCATGGGTCTGAACACTATAGAGTACACAACGTTCTTTACATTGTATCCTTAAACTTGTCACTTTTTGTTCTCTCTACTGGCTTACGTATTTCTCTCCTGTTTCTCTCTCAGTCTCACTTTACTCCGAGACAAGAACTCCAAGTCTCACTTTACTCCGAGACAAGAACTCCAAGTCTCACTTTACTCCGAGACAAGAACTCGACGCCTCACTGCTTATTGTTCTTATATCTCCGTGGAATGTAAAACTCGTTAGGAGTCGGCTCTACTGGGTCTTATCCAATGGTCCATCCGGCATCGGCGTAGACCAGACGTGGTTGCACAGGAAGCGCGGCCCTCTCTCCGCCGTTGCCTGTTGCAGTGGGTGTATTATCACTGGCCCACTCCCGCGTCTTTTTATTTTCCTCTTTTGCTTACCTGTCCAGGTAGACTGCGCGCGCGTGTGTGTGTGCGTGTGTGTTGGCGTTACAGACCAGGTGCCGTAAAGAAGTCAGTCACCAACAGCAAGTCAGCTGGATTCTCTTCCCTCCAAGTAGCGGAAGAGTTGCAGTGATGGTCTTTCTAGGGAGGAACAAACAAAAACAAAAAAAAGAACACGAAATGAAAGTGATCCAAGAGAATTTCTGGGATCTCAAAAAGTTGAATCGAAACAAACAAAACAAATAAAAAAGATTGACTATTCTTTCAATGTGACTTTTTTTTTTTTCGATCTCGGTGTAAACCAGAGCATTAAAAAGTTCCACTTCATATTTAATTGAGAAGACAAACTAGGCCCAGAATTAATTTCTAAACAAACAAATTAACAAGAGAAAATACAAAACTGAGCTCCCTCTGAAAAACGAAATGCACCCTAATAATTAGGAACGTTTGATAGGTTTTTTAAAATATTTTGTTTTTAAAAGAGCGAAACTGTATGGCGTCTTTAATCTTCATCATAACATTGTTCACTTTCTTTACATTTCTTTTTCTTACATTCTTTTCATCTTACAAATTGAAAATTTCATTGAATATTTTGTTTCAAGTGCTGATCAAAAGAATGTTCTAGAACATCCAGCTGCTTAAAGAGGATCACATCATTCATCCACGTCTCGTGAACAGCTTTATCGAAGGAATCTCAAAGTAAATGTCGAAACATCATATACATTAAAACTCATATACATGTAAATGCATGTCGAATGATACATCTTTTTTTTTTGACATAAGGGGACATCACTCCAATTAAATAATCAGCAGAAGGTAGCGGTGCATTTAGGGATAGTCTATTAAACTCTTTTAGACAAGCGATAGAGATTTGAAGAAAAGATCTTCCTTGTTTCGTCATATATTTCTACTAGAGGAAAAAAAAAACACTATGTTCTCTTGGTTATAATTAGATTTGAATAACTCTCACGATATTAACAATAATAATTGTTTTATTATTTTCTAGAATTTTGGGGAACCCATATTCAAATTTAGTGCTATCGTGGGGCCTACGGAGACAGTGGAAGCGATGGAATGTAGCCTAAAGGATTTTCTGTTGACCTGAGATTCAATATTATATATTGAGAGCGTTGTTAGTGTATGGGTTGTTTATTATACATTATTATTATGTCAATGTCCCTTTGGGATACTATAAATGTTTACTGTTGCTAATGTTCGTGTTTAATTACAGAAATAAAGGTATTTCAAAGTTTTTTATGTTTAAGTTAATTCTCATATCTATTTATATGTCGCTGGAGTACAGGACTTAAATTCTTGAAAATAACTCCTAGATGTAAATTGAGGAATTTCTGTCTATATCCACATGTCATAATCTTGATTTAAAAAGCTAGACATTGATTGTTCATTTTATCTCGTGTTACAAACATTATGCAGATATCAAATAACAAAACGTTATGATTGGGTACAACCTCCACTTCCTCCCCTTGCCAATAGTTATAACTTTGAATTACCTCTCATATTTACCCTCTAGATATTTACATATTGGCCTTTAAATAAGTAATTAAAACTATTACCAGTTTAACTAGCCTCGCTCGATTAACAAATCTATTAGTGGAGTGTTGGATACGACAGTTTCAGAAACTTTAATTACAAAAATTTGAAATGACAAAAATAGGTAATTTGGAAACAACTAACAATAAAAAAAGTGACCAATATATACTTTATATTAAGTCTCTTTAATGCCCTTTATAATCAACACACTCATACTGCATTAGAGTCAGTTTACATCACATTTCACTTGTCACAGAAAACTGTTGGTACTATAGGCCTATATATATGAAAGATAGTGTCTTCAATGCAATTTATCAATTTAAAATTGAAACTCATGCATGAGATTAGTGACCAATTTTAGAAACATTAAACTTATTTTCCTCGTTATTTATAACCCTTAGAGATACAATTGTACCATTAGTACTTCCAGGTAGATTGATTGATTGATTGATTGAATGATTGATTGATTGATTGACAGATATAGATGAACATTGAAATTATTGAATGAAGTGAATAAAATAAATCTAAAACGACATCAATGGACAACTAAATACTACAGTACTGTTAGACCTGTCATACATTATACACATCCATATACAGAGGCGTTTTTTGGGGTGGGGAGAAGGGGGCACGATGCCCCGGGCGCCACCCTAAAGGGGGCGTCACACGCAGCCTATATTTCTTTTCTGATGTTCATGAAAAATGAGAGAGGGTGCCAATACTGCCCTGGCGCACGTTTTGCTCTGCCTATATATACATATAAAAGAAGCTCTGCATCTATCACGTACAGTTTGTAGACTATTTTTTGTAAATAGAGATTTCTTAAGTGTGTAAACCTATTTCTAAAGTGCCTATACACATTTCTTGATTCTGTTTATACATTTCTGAAGAGAATATACACATTTCTAAAGAGTATATACACATTTCTTAACACTGTATACACAAGTCCACAATAAAATCTGATTAACTACCTAGCCTACCTTTACTGACATGTCACTTGGACTCTGCCAATGTCAATGTCATGGTGAAGCTGCTGACGGGTAGGCCACGCCCACAAGCAGCACAATTAAAAGGGGAGGGGAAAGGATGTGAGAAAATTTGGAAAATAAAATACATTTGTCTCAGGTTCAACTGTCTCAGGTTCAACTGTCTCAAGTTCAACTGTCTCAAGTTAGTGCTAAAGTAAACTAATAGCACTCAGAGACCATGCTTAAAACATCGACTGGCCATCATCAATAAGTCACCATGACTCACAGATAGATAGATAGACAGCCAGATAGATAGACAGCCAGATAGATAGATAGATAGATAGATAGATAGATAGATAGATAGATAGAAGGTTAGATAGATAGATAGATAGATAGATAGATAGATAGATAGATAGATAGATAGATAGATATGTAGATAGATATGTAGATAGATATGTAGATAGATATGTAGATAGATATGTAGATATGTAGAAATAGATAGATAGATAGATAGATAGATAGATAGATAGATAGATAGATAGATAGATAGATAGATAGATAGATAGATAGATAGATAGATAGATAGATAGATAGATAGATATGTAGATAGATATGTAGATAGATATGTAGATAGATATGTAGATATGTAGAAATAGATAGATATGTAGATAGATAGATAGATAGATAGTTGGAATTTTGGAAAATAAAATACATTTGTCTCAGGTTCAACTGTCTCAGGTTCAACTGTCTCAAGTTCAACTGTCTCAAGTTCAACTGTCTCAAGTTAGTGCTAAAGTAAACTAATAGCACTCAGAGACCATGCTTAAAACATCGACTGGCCATCATCAATAAGTCACCATGACTCACAGATAGATAGATAGACAGCCAGATAGATAGACAGCCAGATAGATAGATAGATAGATAGATAGATAGATAGATAGATAGATAGATAGATAGATAGATAGATAGATAGAAGGTTAGATAGATAGATAGATAGATAGATAGATAGATAGATAGATAGATAGATAGATAGATAGATAGATATGTAGATAGATATGTAGATAGATATGTAGATAGATATGTAGATAGATATGTAGATATGTAGAAATAGATAGATAGATAGATAGATAGATAGATAGATAGATAGATAGATAGATATGTAGATAGATATGTAGATAGATATGTAGATAGATATGTAGATATGTAGAAATAGATAGATATGTAGATAGATAGATAGATAGATAGATAGATTGATAGTTTGTACTTACAGTTCTATTAGTGGCAACAGAGTGAGGCGCTATTATTGTGTGATATAGACCAACTGATGATCTCAAACTTAAATCTACTGAGACTATTTCAAAGCCTAGGCCAGAGATTCGTGCACAGCTATTATGTCAACACAACATTTGAGAGAATTATGATTTCAATATTACAAACCTGAACCGTTTAATAAATAAACACACACGCTAGTTCAATTAGGAAAACGCATTATAAATTTGTTTAAAGAAGAAATCCACAGAGATACAACTGACCCCCGAATTTTTGTTTTAATAGTCTGCGATCTCAGAATACTTCTAGACATATCTGGATTCTCATTACTTTGATGTCAAAGTTTATTTTTAGCATATCTGGTTCAAAAACTGAAATTGAGCGGGTGAGTAAGTGAAGAAGCGTGCCTTAGTTGATGGACAAGATTTGTATGTGCGGTCTTAGGATCAGATAGAAGCTCCATGGCCAGGTAAGAAAGCTACTCAAATATATATATATATGTTTTAAATCGGCTAATATTTGTGTAAGTGTATCTAAATTGTAGCTAAGTGAATAAGATTTTTAAAAGTAACATGTTTATCTTTTTAAAAAAAATTAGATTTTTAATGATTTATTTTATAATTTTGTTCTCTATGATGGCTGACGGACTGACTGACTGGATGGCTGAGTGAAGAAGAAATGCGACAGAGTTTGATCAAACTTCAAATTTTGGTACTAGTAGCTTACATAAGTTATAGATGTTGAGACTTTTAAGACTACTTCTAATAATAATTAGGCTTGTCTTCGAGTCCGAAGATTAGTGAGGAATACAGTATTTCCCGTGGCTACTTCTACCTTACAGATAAATGGTTAGACCTTTTGAGTCTTGTCCCAAGAGAAATGATAATACCTTTTGAATCTAGTTCCAGCTATAGATAGATGGTAACACCTTTTGAGTCTCGTCCTTAGTAGTAGTGCTGTCTACTGTTACTTCTTTACATCGAGATATACTATGAAAGATGTAAAGAGATATATATGAGAGGAATGGGGGGGGGGGGAACTAAAGAACTCGACAGAACGTGGCATTGCTCTGGTTTCATTGACACGCTGAAACAACAGCGTAGAACTGAGAGGTCCAGAAGAACACAGCCTGCAGCCGTGTCATTGTGACCTGGTCTACATCCTCCAAACATCCAGTTTAAAATAACATGTGTGTGTGTGTGTTCAACCTAATCCAAGGAAATTCTAGAATGTTTCTCACAGGGGTAGACTACTCCAGACACAGGGGTAGACTACTCCAGGAGGAAGGCAGAATGTTTTTCTAGATTGGAATTTACCTGAGAAAAGAAAGAGAATTGATTTTTTTCAAAGAATCTTTTATAATGGCTTTTAGAATTTTTTTTTTCTTTATGGCTTTTGGATGTTCTTTTAGATCTGACTTTATTCTATTTTTCATTATGGCTTTTGGATGTTCTTTTAGATCTGACTTTATTCTATTTTTCATTATGGCTTTTGGATGTTCTTTTAGATCTGACTTTATTCTATTTTTCATTATGGCTTTTGCATGTTCTTTTAGATCTGACTTTATTCTATTTTTCATTATGGCTTTTGGATGTTCTTTTAGATCTGACTTTATTCTATTTTTCATTATGGCTTTTGGATGTTCTTTTAGATCTGACTTTATTCTATTTTTCATTATGGCTTTTGGACATATATTTGTTTTGTATCCTTCTTTTAGACATTTTCTTCAGACATTTTCTAGAATGAAATTTTAGACTTATTAGTAAAGTTCCCCTTTCAGACCTTGCTATCTATAGGGTAAATGATGTAAAGGTCATCTGTTTCATTGACCCACGGTCAAAGTGGGTGTCATGTGGCCAGCACAACGACCATCCGCCTTTACTTTTCCCCAATGGTGTCAGCTACCTATTTAAGTTGGTTGGACTCAAAGGCGTCCAAAGATCCTTAGACTTATTAGCAAATATGAATTATGGTTTTAGACAATTGACAATAGGATGGGTTGGAGATTTGAAAGGCTTTTGTTTAGATCTTTACATTTTAGATATGTATGTCTGCCTGGTCGTGCGGTAGGCGTGCTTGACTGTCGGTCGTCTCGATGGTCTCGAGTTCGAACTCTGACCGCTTCCATCCTCCGTCGTCTTGGACTAGGAAGTAGTTGATCTTCAGGAACATCCGAACTAATCAAACATTTTCATTTTGTTGAAATATTGTAATATTTTATAAGTGTACAATTAGTTATCTTTTTGAATATTAGTAGAAATTCCTTATTAATAATTATAATGATAATAATAAGGCGTTCCTTAGGTTAGGGAGAAGCACATATTACTAGTCATTATATTTGTTGCTTTTTTTTTGTAATTAAAAAAATTATTTTAAAAAGAAGTGTAATATTTTATTTCTGTAAAGGCTCGGCGGGCGACATGCCTCCAGAGTACCCCATGTTGCAGACCCCTGCTATAGAAACTTCTCTGATCTCAGCTTTCGGTTGACTTTAAATAAAGAGTTTGTTATTTATGTAGAACTAATGTAACCCAAAAAGTAATCCAAAATGTAACCCAAAAAGTAACCCAAAAAGTAATCCAAAAAGTAAGGCTGCCACTTGGAATGCTGGTGTGCTACAGATCTTCCATCTAGAGGTGGTTTTATCTTGACCACATTCTGGAGAGTTTGTCCCTGACGTACGTAATACATTTACAAAAACTGGACAGAGACAGCGAAACAAACAAAAAGTTAGCGAGTACAGCTGTCAATGTTGCATCGGTGAGTCCGTGTGACGTGCTATAAAGTGGGAACTAAAAAGTTGATTCTGATCGTAATTTGTGTACATTTGCCATGCGTGACATGGAGGACATGGAGGGCTTGGAGGACATGGACGGCTTGGTGTCTCAAATGTCAAACAGTTGGGGAAGGAACGTACTTGTTAGCAGTGTCAAGAACTTGTCCTAGTGCTCGCTCTCTCTATCGCTCTCTGTCTCTCTCTGTCTCTCTCTCTCTCAACTCTCATTCTCTGTCAATGTATAGCTCTATCACTCACACACATACAATGTATAGCTCTATCACTCACACACATACAATGTATAGCTCTATCACTCTCACACATACAATGTATAGCTCTATCACTCACACACATACAATGTATAGCTCTATCACTCACACACATACAATGTATAGCTCTATCACTCACACACATACAATGTATAGCTCTATCACTCACACACATACAATGTATAGCTCTATCACTCACACACATACAATGTATAGCTCTATCACTCACACACATACAATGTATAGCTCTATCACTCACACACATACAATGTATAGCTCTATCACTCACACACATACAATGTATAGCTCTATCACTCACACACATACAATGTATAGCTCTATCACTCACACACATACAATGTATAGCTCTATCACTCACACACATACAATGTATAGCTCTATCACTCACACACATACAATGTATAGCTCTATCACTCACACACATACAATGTATAGCTCTATCACTCACACACATACAATGTATAGCTCTATCACTCACACACATACAATGTATAGCTCTATCACTCACACACATACAATGTATAGCTCTATCACTCACACACATACAATGTATAGCTCTATCACTCACACACATACAATGTATAGCTCTATCACTCACACACATACAATGTATAGCTCTATCACTCACACACATACAATGTATAGCTCTATCACTCACACACATACAATGTATAGCTCTATCACTCACACACATACAATGTATAGCTCTATCACTCACACACATACAATGTATAGCTCTATCACTCACACACATACAATGTATAGCTCTATCACTCACACACATACAATGTATAGCTCTATCACTCACACACATACAATGTATAGCTCTATCACTCACACACATACAATGTATAGCTCTATCACTCACACACATACAATGTATAGCTCTATCACTCACACACATACAATGTATAGCTCTATCACTCACACACATACAATGTATAGCTC
This sequence comes from Biomphalaria sudanica, assembly GCA_036873155.1. Classification (NCBI taxonomy): domain Eukaryota; kingdom Metazoa; phylum Mollusca; class Gastropoda; family Planorbidae; genus Biomphalaria; species Biomphalaria sudanica. The sequence continues at coordinate 69,426 of JAZGLO010005491.1, forward strand.
TATCACTCACACACATACAATGTATAGCTCTATCACTCACACACATACAATGTATAGCTCTATCACTCACACACATACAATGTATAGCTCTATCACTCACACACATACAATGTATAGCTCTATCACTCACACACATACAATGTATAGCTCTATCACTCACACACATACAATGTATAGCTCTATCACTCACACACATACAATGTATAGCTCTATCACTCACACACATACAATGTATAGCTCTATCACTCACACACATACAATGTATAGCTCTATCACTCACACACATACAATGTATGGCTCTATCACTCACACACATACAATGTATGGCTCTATCACTCACACACATACAATGTATGGCTCTATCACTCACACACATACAATGTATGGCTCTATCACTCACACACATACAATGTATGGCTCTATCACTCACACACATACAATGTATGGCTCTATCACTCACACACATACAATGTATGGCTCTATCACTCACACACATACAATGTATGGCTCTATCACTCACACACATACAATGTATGGCTCTATCACTCACACACATTAAATGTATGGCTCTATCACTCACACACATTAAATGTATGGCTCTATCACTCACACACATACAATGTATGGCTCTATCACTCACACACATACAATGTATGGCTCTATCACTCACACACATACAATGTATGGCTCTATCACTCACACACATACAATGTATGGCTCTATCACTCACACACATACAATGTATAGCTCTATCACTCACACACATACAATGTATAGCTCTATCACTCACACACATACAATGTATAGCTCTATCACTCACACACATACAATGTATAGCTCTATCACTCACACACATACAATGTATAGCTCTATCACTCACACACATACAATGTATAGCTCTATCACTCACACACATACAATGTATAGCTCTATCACTCACACACATACAATGTATAGCTCTATCACTCACACACATACAATGTATAGCTCTATCACTCACACACATACAATGTATAGCTCTATCACTCACACACATACAATGTATAGCTCTATCACTCACACACATACAATGTATAGCTCTATCACTCACACACATACAATGTATAGCTCTATCACTCACACACATACAATGTATAGCTCTATCACTCACACACATACAATGTATAGCTCTATCACTCACACACATACAATGTATAGCTCTATCACTCACACACATACAATGTATAGCTCTATCACTCACACACATACAATGTATAGCTCTATCACTCACACACATACAATGTATAGCTCTATCACTCACACACATACAATGTATAGCTCTATCACTCACACACATACAATGTATAGCTCTATCACTCACACACATACAATGTATAGCTCTATCACTCACACACATACAATGTATAGCTCTATCACTCACACACATACATTGTATAGCTCTATCACTCACACACATACAATGTATAGCTCTATCACTCACACACATACAATGTATAGCTCTATCACTCACACACATACATTGTATAGCTCTATCACTCACACACATACAATGTATAGCTCTATCACTCACACACATACAATGTATAGCTCTATCACTCACACACATACAATGTATAGCTCTATCACTCACACACATACAATGTATAGCTCTATCACTCACACACATACAATGTATAGCTCTATCACTCACACACATACAATGTATAGCTCTATCACTCACACACATACAATGTATAGCTCTATCACTCACACACATACAATGTATAGCTCTATCACTCACACACATACAATGTATAGCTCTATCACTCACACACATACAATGTATAGCTCTATCACTCACACACATACAATGTATAGCTCTATCACTCACACACATACAATGTATAGCTCTATCACTCACACACATATAATGTATAGCTCTATCACTCACACACATACAATGTATAGCTCTATCACTCACACACATACAATGTATAGCTCTATCACTCACACACATACAATGTATAGCTCTATCACTCACACACATACAATGTATAGCTCTATCACTCACACACATACAATGTATAGCTCTATCACTCACACACATACAATGTATAGCTCTATCACTCACACACATACAATGTATAGCTCTATCACTCACACACATACAATGTATAGCTCTATCACTCACAAACATACAATGTATAGCTCTATCACTCACACACATACAATGTATAGCTCTATCACTCACACACATACAATGTATAGCTCTATCACTCACACACATACAATGTATAGCTCTATCACTCACACACATACAATGTATAGTTCTATCACTCACACCTTTCTTTTGTCGTCTTTTTTTTTTCATTTCAATTTTCTATTATTTTTTTTATTCATTTACTCTCTTATCTCTTCCACTCCAATTTATTTTCTTTCAATTTTGGCCTCCCCCCCTTTCTCTGTCTCTCTCTTTCTCTCTCTCTCTCTCTGTCAAATACTCTCACACACACGTACACCCTTAGAAATACCAATGGGCAAGATTCTAAGTTTGTATACATGATAATCAAATACGAAAGTGAGCAGTCTTCTAGAGTATGATAGTGATGATATGTTTCCTTGGATAGTGATTAGAGACATGTATCATTGGCGTAGCCAGGATTTTTATTCCGAGGGGGGGGGGTTTCTCTCCCCCCCCCCGGCAAAAAAATGTGTGTGTGCGTGCTTGCGTGCTTGTTTATGTGTGTTAGTACATAATTAATCTTTATTACATTCTGACCCTTCATTGTTTCGGAAGACGTTTATTGTACCCTAAAATAGGTAATTTCTGGAGTTAGTGGAAAATTTGTAAACTCCCTGCTATTGTCAGCCCCGCCGCCAAGCACTATATCCGGTATTGAAAGCCAATAAAATACATATTCTGAGGTATCTACAGTGCATTAAAAAGTTTTATTTCAAAACCTAATGTGCTATTCTCACTGACTTAGATCCTCACGCGCCGTACGGCGGATTGGGCGGCAAGCTGTTTCCACAAAAATCTGTCACTGGCAATGTCTGAAGCCTCCTCCAACCTGCTCTGAGGACCTACATGAAAGTGTGGCGCCAAGTTGTACTAGGATGTCATCGCAACTAGTTGGCTTTTTAATGATTTGATCTAAACTTAGGTTGTGTAAAGTTTCTATGAAAAGCTCATTTATGTCCTTAAGGTTTTGGTGTTTATCTATGGTTAGTGTTTTCCAATTTATATCAGGTAGGTTGAAGTCACCCATAATCCAAAAAACTGCATTTTTATTTGTCTCTTTAAGTGTAGTAATCTGATTACATAGTTCCTGCATATATTCTAAACTAGAATTTGGTGGTCTGTAAATGCTGCCTATTATAAGGGATGTTGAGGTGGTATTAATTTTACAAAATGTATATATTCTGCATATATTCTAAACTAGAATTTGGTGGTCTGTAAATGCTGCCTATTATAAGGGATGTTGAGGTGGTATTAATTTTACAAAATGTAGATTCTATGTTTTTTGAGTTAGGTAAGGTAATTTCTTCAGCTATAAGAGTGTTTTTTATTGCTAAAAGAACTCCTCCATGATTATCAGCCTAGTAGAAATAAATACCTTTCACTGTTAATATTAATAGCAGGAGATGTAGAGTCAAATCCAGGGCCTAGATCTAAAGATAGATGCAACATCTGCAAAAAAGTATGCACCATGAAACAGAAAGCCATTCAATGTGACACCTGCGATGAATGGTACCATGCATCATGTCTCCATATGAATACACCTGTGTATTATGCCTTAGGCAACAAAGATGCATCATGGCACTGTGTACCGTGTGGGTTACCTCAGTTTACATCAGGACTGTTTGATTCCTTTGATGCGGACACTTCTAACCCATACAACATCTTAAACACCATCCCAAAACCAACTCACCAACCACTAGCCAGATCCACTCCTGTTAAACCTAAATCTACTAAAATTAATACAACAGCCTCACTAAACAAACCTCCTAAAGAAGTAATACCAAAATACCTTAAAACCTTAGTAATAAATTTTCAAAGTATTAGGAACAAAACAGCAGACTTAGAAATTTTATTAGAATGTGAGAAACCAGACATAATTGCAGGAACAGAAACTTGGCTACATCCTGAAATTTATAATGCAGAAATTTTCAATAGTAATTATGAAATTTTTAGAAAAGATAGGGCTGATAATCATGGAGGAGTTCTTTTAGCAATCAAAAACACTCTTATAGCTGAAGAAATTACCTTACCTAACTCAAAAAACATAGAATCTACATTTTGTAAAATTAATACCACCTCAACATCCCTTATAATAGGCAGCATTTACAGACCACCAAATTCTAGTTTAGAATACATGCAGGAACTATGTAATCAGATTACTACACTTAAAGAGACAAATAAAAATGCAGTTTTTTGGATTATGGGTGACTTCAACCTACCTGATATAAATTGGAAAACACTAACCATAGATAAACACCAAAACCTTAAGGACATAAATGAGCTTTTCATAGAAACTTTACACAACCTAAGTTTAGATCAAATCATTAAAAAGCCAACTAGATTAAACAACACATTAGATCTCTTCTTAACCAACAGACCTGGATTAGTAGTTGATTATGATATTATCCCTGGTCTATCAGACCATGAGATCATAAAAATACACAGTCAGATAAAAGCAGTAGCCAATACAAAAACCAAAAGAAAAATCTTACTCTGGAATAAATGTAACCTAACACAACTACACCAAGCTGCATTAAACTTTTAACAAACATTCTTATTAGAAAAAGACATTAACCAACCAGTCGATGACCTCTGGAATTTCATTAAAAACCATCTTAAAAGCATTATAGAAAATCATATACCAACTAAATACACATCAAACAAAATAAATAATTGCTGGTTTAATAATAGACTAAAGAAGCTTTGTAAACAGAAGGAAAACCTATATAGAAAATTTAAAGAAACCAAGGCAGAAAGAGTTTACAAAAAGTATATAAAAATTAAACACCTAACCCAAAAAGTAAGCAGACAGCTGCAGAGTGAATACATAAACAATGTAATATCTAAAGATAACAACAAAAACCTATGGTCATACATTAAGTCTAAGAAAATGGAAACAACAGGCATAGCGCCATTAAAAGATGAACATAACATAATACATAATGATAATGGAACTAAAGCAAACATCCTAAACAAATACTTTGCATCAGCATTCTCAGCCCCAGGAGACAAAGACATATTTCTTAATTTGAACCAAGTAGACAACATAGAAGATTTAGTAGTACAAGAAAATGGAATTAAAAAACTATTAGCCAACACCAAACCAAATAAAGCGTCTGGACCTGATGGTATTCCAGCTAGATTACTCAAAGAACTAAGCAATGAGCTAGCCCCAGTGTTCAAAATACTCTTTCAGGCATCGCTTAACCAGGGCAGAGTACCAAAGGACTGGAAAGAAGCTAATGTCACCCCCCTATTTAAAAAAGGAGAAAAATCTGATCCAGGAAACTACAGACCAGTATCACTTACCAGCATCACATGTAAAATACTAGAACACATAATATGTAGCAACATCATAAACCACTTAGACAAACATAATGTCCTCACCCCATACCAACATGGCTTTAGGAAATATAGATCATGTGAAACACAACTAATAGGACTAATTGATGATTTCTCAAAAGGTTTAGATAATAGTGGACAAATAGATGCTATCTTACTAGATTTTTCCAAGGCTTTTGACAAAGTTCACCACCATAGTTTGCTTAAAAAATTAAAATATTTCGGCATTAACGGTCCACTGCATCAGTGGATTAAAGATTTTCTGATAGGGAGAGAACAAACTGTAATAATAAATGGCTCTAAATCAACACCAATAACAGTAAACTCAGGTGTACCTCAAGGAACAGTCTTGGGTCCACTACTATTTTTAATTTACATAAATGATTTACCAAATTGCATTAGTTCAGGAACAAAAGTCAGATTATTTGCAGACGATTGCATAATATATAGAACAATAAAAACAAAACAAGACACAGATATTTTACAAAGAGAATTAGATGGATTACAGAAATGGGAATCAAATTGGAGCATGTCTTTCCACCCAGAAAAATGTCAGTTGTTAAGAGTAACAAAAAAAATTAAACAAATTAATTCCACTTATCTTATTCATGGCAAACCAGTAACACAGACTAAAAACTCAAAATACCTAGGTGTTATAATAAATGAAAAACTGTCATGGAATCCACATATTGATGAAACTATAAAAAAATCCAACAAAGCATTAGGGTTTATTAAAAGAAATTTCTATAAATCAAATAAGAACATAAAACTAAAATGTTATTTAACCTTGGTTAGGCCAATAATAGAATATGCATCCACCGTGTGGGACCCCTCAACTCAAGAAAACATTAAGAAACTGGAACAAACACAAAATAGAGCAGTGAGATTCATAACAAACGAATATTCACATTTGACTAGGGTAACACCATTAGTAAAATCACTAAATTTAGAAAGCCTTCAGGACAGAAGACTCAAAAGTAAAGTAGCAATTATACATAAAACACTGAACCATAATCTTCAAATACAAAAACAAAATTTAATAAAATACTCTGAAAGACACAAAAATAAAGGCACATTCCTCGTCCCATATGCTAGGACAAATTTGTACAAATACTCCTTCTTCCCTAGTGCTATTAGAGCATGGAATGGGTTGCCTGAGCTAGCCAGAAAAACCAGTGACTTGGCAGAATTTAAGTCATTGGTTAATATGCATGACTAAATGCATGACGCGTAGGACGTAATCATCTTCTTTTTTGAAGTAACGTCTGTATTATATAAGATAAGAAGATAACTCTTATTATGCGTATTCATTTTGTCGGAGAACATGTCCCGTAACCTCATGCGACGCTCTGTCACAACCTTACTAAGCATAGGATTTCCTTGATTGAGACCCGATCTCTATAACTGACTCCTAAAATCCGTCTTAGCCAGCTTTGTTGAGCCACATTTAGTCTTTTTCGATTTCGGCAGATGACTATTCACTGCACTTTATTAATGGAGCCCAGCCACTGGTAGAAATTTGTAACCGCTCTTGGCTACGCTCTTGGAATTAGGTGAGTATAGTTTGATTTAGATTTTATATCGAAAAGGGAAGTTTTATCGTCAAAATCATTTTTGGGGGGTTTTAAACTAAAAAATCGGTGTAGTTTTTTTTTTTTTTTTAATTCAGACTGTAGTTTGCTTTAGAATAAAATTGAAGAGAGAAGTTTTCAATCTCAAAACTCTCTGTATGGGGGTATTTAAACTTAAAACCATAAGAAGGGGCTTTAAACTATTTTAAAAAAAGTTTAAACTCACCCCCCCCCCGACTTGGCTAAGCTCATAGGTTTTTGAGTGTGTAATTTGCTTTTTTTATATTGAAGAGGTCTTTTTTTTAGCTTCAACCCCGCTGACCGGGGGTTTAAACTCTAAGCCTTTTTGGCTACGCTCATAGAATTTTGAGTGTGTAATTTGCTTTTTTTTTATATTGAAGAGGTGATTTTTAGCTCTAACCTCGCTGGAGGTGGTTTGAAACACAAAACCCTTCTGGCTACGCTCATAGAATCTGGTGACTGATGTATGAATAGTTTTATCGTAAATTTCGGAAAGGTGGGGGGGGGGGGTTGAAATCGAAATCTTCCCTTAGCTATGCTCTTGGAATTTGGGAATTGTCGTTTGCAGTCTTTTCTTTTTTGTTTTTTGTTTTCTAGAAGTGGGGGATTTGAATGCAAAACCCCCTAAACCCCCTAGTAGGAGGTTTTAAACTCAAAACCTTCTTGGCTGCGCTGCGGCAAGTGATAGTTTAGTGCTAAAATCTCATTTAAAATAAACAAAATCAAAGCAAAAAATCAGTCACTAAATTCCGTTTCGGGAAGAGGGCTTAAACCCCAAACCTCCCCCCTGGATAGCCCATGGATGACACACGCAGGGCCGGATATAGACTACTTCAACCTATGCGGTCGCTCAGAGCCCCGCACTTTCATTGGTCCCGTGTTTATTTTAGTTGTACCTTATTAAATTAAACATTGTATAACTTATTATGTATAAGTCTCTCTGTCAGGGTTTACGCGGCCTATATATATATACCATATTCATTTAATAAAGTGGAATCCCCAGTCAAGATCCTAGGTTTCCAAGGCTTCACATATAGCTAGGAACTATGGCCAGCGAGGTCATGGAAGCGAAGGTATACGGAAAGACATGAACAAAACACAAGGTTCGCTTCTATTAGCCTTCCAGTTAGGAGGCTCTGCTCAACATGACATCTCCATTATGAGATCCGATTGTTGACTTCCATTGTGAAGTCTGTGCTGCTCAGTTATAGCTTGGAAACATGGGAACATCAACATTTACCTTCAGCTGGTCTAAAATTACCACTGCAAACCAAGGGAAAGAATCAAACAGTAGCCACTCGTCCAGTCGAGCTTGTTAGACCAGACTTTGTACAAACCAGAAGGCAATGTGCCAATGTCGCAAGCTAAATACTGAATTCGAATGCCCCGAGAATGGGTGAAGGAAAGCCGCAATAGACTTGGAATAGTCTGGCCATAAGAGTCAGTCAAAAGCGAGGCAGAGGCTGCCAAGATGACAAGGAGCGATCTGACCAAAAAAAAAAACGCCCGCAGTAGATCGTGTAGTGGATGGAATATGCTCCTAAAATAGAACAAACTTTATATTTTCTCTATACATAAAAAACAAAACAATTTTCCAAACTTTCTCTTTTTAAATAAGTTTCCATTAAATCGAACTCACTTTTATCCGTATCATTTTCTCTTCTTTTTCTCTCTTTTTCCTAGAAATATTTCCATTAATTTTCTAAACACATTGTGGCTGCATACATAATAAACTACTAGTAGATCAAAGAATAATATTTCAAACATCTTTACCTTGATTTATCATCTAAAAAATAGAAATAAAACATAAGGACATTGTTTTTTAACTAATGAAATTTCACCAATATCAGTGAAGTATTTCGTCTTCTCAAATGCCGGTTGGAACGTGCCGCCCCTCTCGTGCCTCACCTAGCTACGCTACTGGCTTGTAATGGCAATAGTAACAAATAATGTAATAGTGTCTGTTTTCTCTGCGTATAACATCGAGTGACACGAAGCACGGAGGTCAGTGACAAGTGTCTCTCTGTCACTTACATGTCAGCCCACTCACCTGCCCTACATCCATCTCTCTCTCCGCCACTTACATGTCAGCCCACTCACCTGCCCTACATCCATCTCTCTCTCTACCACTTACATGTCAGCCCACTCACCTGCCCTACATCCATCTCTCTCTCCGCCACTTACATGTCAGCCCACTCACCTGCCCTACATCCATCTCTCTCTCTGTCACTTACATGTCAGCCCACTCACCTGCCCTACATCCATCTCTATCTCTGTCACTTACATGTCAGCCCACTCACCTGCCCTACATCCATCTCTCTCTCCGCCACTTACATGTCAGCCCACTCACCTGCCCTACATCCATCTCTATCTCTGTCACTTACATGTCAGCCCACTCACCTGCCCTACATCCATCTCTCTCTCCGCCACTTACATGTCAGCCCACTCACCTGCCCTACATCCATCTCTCTCTCTGTCACTTACATGTCAGCCCACTCACCTGCTCTACATCCATCTCTCTCTCCGCCACTTACATGTCAGCCCACTCACCTGCCCTACATCCATCTCTCTCTCTGTCACTTACATGTCAGCCCAATCACCTGCCCTACATCCATCTCTATCTCTGTCACTTACATGTCAGCCCACTCACCTGCCCTACATCCATCTCTCTCTCCGCCACTTACATGTCAGCCCACTCACCTGCCCTACATCCATCTCTCTCTCTGTCACTTACATGTCAGCCCACTCACCTGCCCTACATCCATCTCTCTCTCCGCCACTTACATGTCAGCCCACTCACCTGCCCTACATCCATCTCTCTCTCTGTCACTTACATGTCAGCCCACTCACCTGCCCTACATCCATCTCTCTCTCCGCCACTTACATGTCAGCCCACTCACCTGCCCTATATCCATCTCTCTCTCTGCCACTTACATGTCAGCCCACTCACCTGCCCTACATCCATCTCTCTCTCTGTCACTTACATGTCAGCCCACTCACCTGCCCTACATCCATCTCTCTCTCTGCCACTTACATGTCAGCCCACTCACCTGCCCTACATCCATCTCTCTCTGCCACCTGATGGCCTCCTTCGCAGGTTGTTCAAGCAAAGACTGGGAGGATATGATGAGAGAGAGGACGGGAGCCCACAAACAAAACAAAAAACCTAAGTGATTGAATCACGTGACATGGACAGGGGCGGCACGGAGGGTGCCTCTAACTTAGGTGCTCTTGCTGCCATCATTGATTCATTGGGAGCACTTGCCTGACAACACCGCCCCACGAACAAGAGTATCTGTTGACGACAGTTTTACCGGTGTGGCGTGTGAGTGTGCTCACCCTCAGAACGATACACAAGAAGAGCGAAGCAGAGACTTAGAAACTAGCAATTACAGACACTCACAAGTTCAAAAACACATTTAGTTAGGAGATGGACTTACTAAGTTAGGAGACGGAATTACTAAGTAAGGAGACGGAATTACTTAGTTAGGAGACGGAATTACTAAGTTAGAAGACGGAATTACTAAGTTAGGAGACGGAATTACTAAGTTAGGAGACGGAATTACTAAGTTAGGAGACGGAATTACAAAGTTAGGAGATAGAATTACTAAGTTAGGAGACTGAATTACTAAGTTAGGAGACTGAATTACTAAGTTAGGAGACTGAATTACTAAAATAGGATACTGAATTACTAGGTTAGGAGACGGAATTACTAAGTTAGGAGACGGAATTACTAAGTTAGGAGATAGAATTACTAAGTTAGGAGACGGAATTACTAAGTTAGGAGATAGAATTACTAAGTTAGGAGATAGAATTACTAAGTTATGAGACTGAATTTCTAAGTTAGGAGACTGAATTACTAAGTTAGGAGACTGAATTACTAAGTTAGGAAACTGAATTACTAAGTTAGGAGACTGAATTACTAAGTTAGGAGATAGAATTACTAAGTTAGGAGACTGAATTACTAAGTTAGGAGACTGAATTACTAAGTTTGGAGATAGAATTACTAAGTTAAGAGACTGAATTACTAAGTTAGGAGATGGAATTACTAAGTCAGGAGATAGAATTACTAAGTTAGGAGATAGAATTACTAAGTTATGAGACTGAATTACTAATTCAGGAGACTGAATTACTAAGTTAGGAGATAGAATTACTAAGTTATGAGACTGAATTACTAAGTTAGGAGACTGAATTACTAAGTTAGGAGACTGAATTACTAAGTTAGGAGACTGAATTACTAAGTTAGGAGACTGAATTACTAAGTTAGGAGACTTAATTACTAAGTTAAGAGACTGAATGACTAAGTTAGGAGACTGAATCACTAAGTTAGGAGACTGAATTACTAAGTTAGGAGACTGAATTACCAAGTTAGGAGATGGAATTACTAAGTTAGGAGACTGAATTACTAAGTTAGGAGACTGAATTACTAAGTTAGGAGACTGATATACTAAGTTAGGAGATGGAATTACTAAGTTAGGAGACTGAATTACCAAGTTAGGAGACGGAATTACTAAGTTAGGAGACTGAATTACTAAGTTAGGAGACTGAATTACTAAGTTAGGAGACTGAATTACTAAAATAGGATACTGAATTACTAGGTTAGGAGACTGAATTACTAAGTTAGGAGATGGAATTACTAAGTTAGGAGACTGAAATACTAAGTTAGGAGACTGAATTACTAAGTTAGGAGACTGAATTACTAAGTTAGGAGACTGAATTACTAAGTTAGGAGATAGAATTACTAAGTTAGGAGACTGAATTACTAAGTTAGGAGATAGAATTACTAAGTTAGGAGACGGAATTACTAAGTTGGGAGACGGAATTACTAAGAAGACTAAATGACTAAGCTAGGAGAATGAATGACTAAGTTAGGAGACGGAATTACTAAGTTAGGAGACGGAATAACTAAGTTAGGAGACTGAATGACTAAGTTAGGAGACGGAATTACTAAGTTAGGAGACGGAATAACTAAAATAGGAGACTAAATTACTAAGTTAGGAGACTGAATGATAAGTTAGGAGACTGAATGACTAAGTTAGGAGACGGAATTACTAAGTTAGGAGACGAAATTACTAAGTTAGGAGACGGAATAACTAAGTTAGGAGACTAAATTACTAAGAAGATTGAATGACTAAGCTAGGAGACTGAATGACTAAGTTAGGAGACGGAATTACTAAGTTAGGAGACTGAATTACTAAGTTAGGAGACGGAATTACTAAGAAGACTGAATGACTAAGCTAGGAGACTGAATGACTAAGTAAGGAGACGGAATTACTAAGTTAGAAGACGGAATAACTAAGTTAGGAGACTGAATGACTAAGTTAGGAGACGGAATTACTAAGTTAGGAGACGGAATTACTAAGAAGACTGAATGACTAAGTTAGGAGACTGAATGACTAAGTTAGGAGATGGAATTACTAAGTTAGGAGACTAAATTACTAAAATAGGAGACGGAATTACTAGGTTAGGAGACTGAATTACTAAGTTAGGAGACTGAATTACTAAGTTAGGAGACTGAATTACTAAGTTAGGAGACTGAATTACTAGGTTAAGAGACTGAATTACTAAGTTAAGAGATGGAATTACTAAAGTTAGGAGACGGAATTACTAAGTTAGGAGACGGAATTACTAAGTTAGGAGACTGAATTACTAAGTTAGGAGACGGAATTACTAGGTTAAGAGACTGAATTACTAAGTTAGGAGATGCAATTACTAAGTCAGGAGATAGAATTACTAAGTTAGGAGATAGAATTACTAACCTAGGAGACTGAATTACTAAGTTAGGAGACTGAATTACTAAGTTAGGAGACTGAATTACTAAGTTAGGAGACTGAATTACTAAGTTAGGAGATGGAATTACTAAGTTAGGAGACTGAATTACTAAGTTAGGAGACTGAATTACTAAATTAGGAGATGGAATTACTAAGTTAGGAGACTGAATTACTAAGTTAGGAGACGGAATTACTTAGTTAGGAGACGGAATTACTAAGTTGGGAGACGGAATTACTAAGAAGACTGAATGACTAAGCTAGGAGACTGAATGACTAAATTAGGAGACGGAATTAATAAGTTAGGAGACGGAATAACTAAGTTAAGAGACTGAATTACTAAGAAGACTAAATGACTAAGCTAGAAGACTGAATGACTAAGTTAGGAGACGGAATTTCCAAGTTAGGAGACGGAATTACTAAGTTAGGAGACGGAATAACTAAGAAGACTGAATGACTAAGTTAGGAGACTGAATTACTAAGTTAGGAGACTGAATTACTAAGTTAGGAGACTGAATTACTATATTAGGAGATGGAATTACTAAGTTAGGAGACTGAATTACTAAAGTTAGGAGACGGAATTACTAAGTTAGGAGACGGAATTAACTAATTTGGGAGACGGAATTACTAAGAAGACTGAATGACTAAGCTAAGTGACTGAATGACTAAGTAAGGAGACGGAATTACTAAGTTAGGAGACGGAATAACTAAGTTAGGAGACTAAATTACTAATTTAGGAGACTGAATGACTAAGTTAGGAGACTGAATGACTAAGTTAGGAGACGGAATTACTAAGTTAGGAGACGGAATTACTAAGTTAGGAGACTGAATTACTAAGTTAGGAGACGGAATTACTAAGTTAGGAGACTGAATTACTAAGTTAGGAGACTGAATGACTAAGTTAGGAGACGGAATTACTAAGTTAGGAGACGGAATAACTAAGTTAGGAGACTAAATTACTAATTTAGGAGAGTGAATGACTAAGTTAGGAGACTGAATGACTAAGTTAGGAGACGGAATTACTAAGTTAGGAGACGGAATTACTAAGTTAGGAGACTGAATTACTAAGTTAGGAGACGGAATAACTAAGTTAGGAGACTGAATTACTAAGAAGACTAAATGACTAAGCTAGAAGACTGAATGACTAAGTTAGGAGACGGAATTACTAAGTTAGGAGACGGAATTACTAAGTTAGGAGACGGAATAACTAAGAAGACTGAATGACTAAGTTAGGAGACTCAATGACTAAGTTAGGAGACTGAATTACTAAGTTAGGAGACTGAATTACTAGGTTAGGAGACTGAATTACTAAGTTAGGAGATGGAATTACTAAGTTAGGAGACTGAATGACTAAGTTAGGAAACGGAATTACTAAGATAGGAGACGGAATTACTAAGTTGGGAGACGGAATTACTAAGAAGACTGAATGACTAAGCTAGGAGACTGAATGACTAAGTAAGGAGACTGAATTACTAAGTTAGGAGACTGAATTACTTAGTTAGGAGACTGAATTACTAGGTTAAGAGACTGAATTACTAAGTCAGGAGATGCAATTACTAAGTTAGGAGATAGAATTACTAACCTAGGAGACTGAATTACTAAGTTAGGAGACTGAATTACTAAGTTAGGAGACTGAATTACTAAGTTAGGAGACTGAATTACTAAGTTAGGAGATGGAATTACTAAGTTAGGAGACTGAATTACTAAGTTAGGAGACTGAATTACTAAATTAGGAGATGGAATTACTAAGTTAGGAGACTAAATTACTAAGTTAGGAGACGGAATTACTAAGTTGGGAGACTGAATTACTAAGTTAGGAGACTGAATTACTAAGTTAGGAGATGGAATTACTAAGTTAGGAGACTGAATTACTAAGTTAGGAGACAGAATTACTAAATTAGGAGATGGAATTACTAAGTTAGGAGACGGAATTACTAAGTTAGGAGACGGAATTACTAAGTTGGGAGACGGAATTACTAAGAAGACTGAATGACTAAGCTAGGAGACTGAATGACTAAGTTAGGAGACGGAATTAATAAGTTAGGAGACGGAATAACTAAGTTAGGAGACTGAATTACTAAGAAGACTAAATGACTAAGCTAGAAGACTGAATGACTAAGTTAGGAGACGGAATTACCAAGTTAGGAGACGGAATTACTAAGTTAGGAGACGGAATAACTAAGAAGACTGAATGACTAAGTTAGGAGACTGAATTACTAAGTTAGGAGACTGAATTACTATATTAGGAGATGGAATTACTAAGTTAGGAGACTGAATTACTAAGTTATGAGACGGAATTAACTAATTTGGGAGACGGAATTACTAAGAAGACTGAATGACTAAGCTAGGAGACTGAATGACTAAGTAAGGAGACGGAATTACTAAGTTAGGAGACGGAATAACTAAGTTAGGAGACTGAATGACTAAGTTAGGAGACGGAATTACTAAGTTAGGAGACGGAATAACTAAGTTAGGAGACTAAATTACTAATTTAGGAGACTGAATGACTAAGTTAGGAGACTGAATGACTAAGTTAGGAGACGGAATTACTAAGTTAGGAGACGGAATTACTAAGTTAGGAGACTGAATTACTAAGTTAGGAGACGGAATAACTAAGTTAGGAGACTGAATTACTAAGAAGACTAAATGACTAAGCTAGAAGACTGAATGACTAAGTTAGGAGACGGAATTACTAAGTTAGGAGACGGAATTACTAAGTTAGGAGACGGAATAACTAAGAAGACTGAATGACTAAGTTAGGAGACTCAATGACTAAGTTAGGAGACTGAATTACTAAGTTAGGAGACTGAATTACTAGGTTAGGAGACTGACTTACTAAGTTAGGAGATGGAATTACTAAGTTAGGAGACTGAATTACTAAGTTAGGAGACGGAATTACTAAATTAGGAGACGGAATTACTAAGTTGGGAGACGGAATTACTAAGAAGACTGAATGACTAAGCTAGGAGACTGAATGACTAAGTAAGGAGACTGAATTACTAAGTTAGGAGACTGAATTACTAAGTTAGGAGACTGAATTACTAGGTTAAGAGACTGAATTACTAAGTTAGGAGATGCAATTACTAAGTCAGGAGATAGAATTACTAAGTTAGGATATAGAATTACTAACCTAGGAGACTGAATTACTAAGTTAGGAGACTGAATTACTAAGTTAGGAGACTGAATTACTAAGTTAGGAGACTGAATTACTAAGTTAGGAGATGGAATTACTAAGTTAGGAGACTGAATTACTAAGTTAGGAGACTGAATTACTAAATTAGGAGATGGAATTACTAAGTTAGGAGACTGAATTACTAAGTTAGGAGACTGAATTACTAAGTTAGGAGATGGAATTACTAAGTTAGGAGACTGAATTACTAAGTTAGGAGACGGAATTACTAAGTTAGGAGACTGAATTACTAAGTTAGGAGACTGAATTACTAAGTTAGGAGATGGAATTACTAAGTTAGGAGACTGAATTACTAAGTTAGGAGACTGAATTACTAAGTTAGGAGATGGAATTACTAAGTTAGGAGACTGAATTACTAAGTTAGGAGACGGAATTACTAAGTTAGGAGACTGAATTACTAAGTTAGGAGACGGAATTACTAAGTTAGGAGCCGGAATTACTAAGTTGGGAGACGGAATTACTAAGAAGACTGAATGACTAAGCTAGGAGACTGAATTACTAAGTTAGGAGACGGAATTAATAAGTTAGGAGACGGAATAACTAAGTTAGGAGATGGAAATACTAAGAAGACTAAATGACTAAGCTAGAAGACTGAATGACTAAGTTAGGAGACGGAATTACCAAGTTAGGAGACGGAATTACTAAGTTAGGAGACGGAATAACTAAGAAGACTGAATGACTAAGTTAGGAGACTGAATTACTAAGTTAGGAGACTGAATTACTATATTAGGAGATGGAATTACTAAGTTAGGAGACTGAATTACTAAAGTTAGGAGACGGAATTACTAAGTTAGGAGACGGAATTAACTAATTTGGGAGACGGAATTACTAAGAAGACTGAATGACTAAGCTAGGAGACTGAATGACTAAGTAAGGAGACGGAATTACTAAGTTAGGAGACGGAATTACTAAGTTAGGAGACTGAATTACTAAGTTAGGAGACGTAATTACTAAGTTAGGAGACGGAATAACTAAGTTAGGAGACTAAATTACTAATTTAGGAGACTGAATGACTAAGTTAGGAGACTGAATGACTAAGTTAGGAGACGGAATTACTAAGTTAGGAGACGGAATTACTAAGTTAGGAGACTGAATTACTAAGTTAGGAGACGGAATAACTAAGTTAGGAGACGGAATTACTAAGAAGACTGAATGACTAAGTTAGGAGACTGAATGACTAAGTAAGGAGACGGAATTACTAAGTTAGGAGACGGAATTACTAAGTTAGGAGACGGAATTACTAAGTTAGGAGACGGAATAACTAAGTTAGGAGACTGAATTACTAAGAAGACTAAATGACTAAGCTAGAAGACTGAATGACTAAGTTAGGAGACGGAATTACTAAGTTAGGAGACGGAATTACTAAGTTAGGAGACGGAATAACTAAGAAGACTGAATGACTAAGTTAGGAGTCTCAATGACTAAGTTAGGAGACTGAATTACTAAGTTAGGAGACTGAATTACTAGGTTAGGAGACTGAATTACTAAGTTAGGAGATGGAATTACTAAGTTAGGAGACTGAATTACTAAGTTAGGAGACGGAATTACTAAGTTAGGAGACGGAATTACTAAGTTGGGAGACGGAATTACTAAGAAGACTGAATGACTAAGCTAGGAGACTGAATGACTAAGTAAGGAGACTGAATTACTAAGTTAGGAGACTGAATTACTAAGTTAGGAGACTGAATTACTATGTTAAGAGACTGAATTACTAAGTTAGGAGATGCAATTACTAAGTCAGGAGATAGAATTACTAAGTTAGGAGATAGAATTACTAACCTAGGAGACTGAATTACTAAGTTAGGAGACTGAATTACTAAGTTAGGAGACTGAATTACTAAGTTAGGAGACTGAATTACTAAGTTAGGAGATGGAATTACTAAGTTAGGAGACTAAATTACTAAGTTAGGAGACTGAATTACTAAATTAGGAGATGGAATTACTAAGTTAGGAGACTGAATTACTAAGTTAGGAGACGGAATTACTAAGTTAGGAGACGGAATTACTAAGTTGGGAGACGGAATTACTAAGAAGACTGAATGACTAAGCTAGGAGACTGAATGACTAAGTTAGGAGACGGAATTAATAAGTTAGGAGACGGAATAACTAAGTTAGGAGACTGAATTACTAAGAAGACTAAATGACTAAGCTAGAAGACTGAATGACTAAGTTAGGAGACGGAATTACCAAGTTAGGAGACGGAATTACTAAGTTAGGAGACGGAATAACTAAGAAGACTGAATGACTAAGTTAGGAGACTGAATTACTAAGTTAGGAGACTAAATTACTAAGTTAGGAGACTGAATTACTAAGTTAGGAGACTGAATTACTATATTAGGAGATGGAATTACTAAGTTAGGAGACTGAATTACTAAAGTTAGGAGACGGAATTAACTAATTTGGGAGACGGAATTACTAAGAAGACTGAATGACTAAGCTAGGAGACTGAATGACTAAGTAAGGAGACGGAATTACTAAGTTAGGAGACGGAATAACTAAGTTAGGAGACTGAATGACTAAGTTAGGAGACGTAATTACTAAGTTAGGAGACGGAATAACTAAGTTAGAAGACTAAATTACTAATTTAGGAGACTGAATGACTAAGTTAGGAGACTGAATGACTAAGTTAGGAGACGGAATAACTAAGTTAGAAGACTAAATTACTAATTTAGGAGACTGAATGACTAAGTTAGGAGACTGAATGACTAAGTTAGGAGACGGAATTACTAAGTTAGGAGACGGAATTACTAAGTTAGGAGACTGAATTACTAAGTTAGGAGACTGAATTACTAAGAAGACTGAATGACTAAGTTAGGAGACTGAATGACTAAGTAAGGAGACGGAATTACTAAGTTAGGAGACGGAATTACTAAGTTAGGAGACGGAATTACTAAGTTAGGAGACGGAATAACTAAGTTAGGAGACTGAATTACTAAGAAGACTAAATGACTAAGCTAGAAGACTGAATGACTAAGTTAGGAGACGGAATTACTAAGTTAGGAGACGGAATTACTAAGTTAGGAGACGGAATAACTAAGAAGACTGAATGACTAAGTTAGGAGACTCAATGACTAAGTTAGGAGACTGAATTACTAAGTTAGGAGACTGAATTACTAGGTTAGGAGACTGAATTACTAAGTTAGGAGATGGAATTACTAAGTTAGGAGACTGAATTACTAAGTTAGAAGACGGAATTACTAAGTTAGGAGACGGAATTACTAAGTTGGGAGACGGAATTACTAAGAAGACTGAATGACTAAGCTAGGAGACTGAATGACTAAGTAAGGAGACGGAATTACTAAGTTAGGAGACGGAATAACTAAGTTAGGAGACTGAATGACTAAGTTAGGAGACGGAATTACTAAGTTAGGAGACTGAATGACTAAGTTAGGAGACGGAATAACTAAGTTAGGAGACTAAATTACTAATTTAGGAGACTGAATGACTAAGTTAGGAGACTGAATGACTAAGTTAGGAGACGGAATGACTAAGTTAGGAGACTGAATGACTAAGTAAGGAGACGGAATTACTAAGTTAGGAGACGGAATAACTAAGTTAGGAGACGGAATTACTAAGAAGACTGAATGACTAAGCTAGGAGACTGAATGACTAAGTTAGGAGACGGAATTACTTAGTTAGGAGACGGAATAACTAAGTTAGGAGACGGAATTACTAAGAAGACTGAATGACTAAGCTAGGAGACTGAATGACTAAGTTAGGAGACGGAATTGATACGTTGGGAGACTGAATTACTACGTTGGGAGACTGAATTGCTACGTTGGGAGACTGAATTACTACGTTGGGAGACTGAATTACTACGTTGGGAGACTGAATTACTACGTTGGGAGACTGAATTGCTACGTTGGGAGACTGAATTACTACGTTGGGAGACCTAATTGCTACGTTGGGAGACTGAATTACTAATCAAATATTTGCAATTTAATTGTATTTCGTTTTAATAAATACGTGATGAGTCCTAATCTCCCTGCTAGTAAGATATTCGTTAATATTTGACTTCAGGGGCACCTAGCTAAAGTCTTCAAGTTCCAGTGTAATGTCCAACATATCACTCAAT
Organism: Biomphalaria sudanica; assembly: GCA_036873155.1. Lineage (NCBI taxonomy): Eukaryota > Metazoa > Mollusca > Gastropoda > Planorbidae > Biomphalaria > Biomphalaria sudanica. Next base: position 89,614 of record JAZGLO010005491.1, read on the forward strand.
CTAGACTAATAGAGATTTGAAATTGATCATGTAGAGGTTCGTATTTTACGGTAGGTATGAGAAGCAACAAAATACAAATCTAGATAAAATCAAGACTTTTATAAAAGGTTTGCATTCATCCATATTCGGTTTCAACTATTCCACAAAGAACTTTAGAACACAGTCTGTTATTTTTTATTTTTATTTTTGCTGAAATTAAGATTTAACATTACAAAATTGAAACCTCAACCACAATATGTCACAATTTCAGCAGAAATTATTTTTTTTAAATAAAGTTCATTTCTTTCAGCTGTTTCATAGATACGCCTAAACAAAATCTTTGAAAACATTTGAAGTGTATCTCTGCAAGGTTTTGAAAGCTAAAGATCATATTTTTTACTTCTGTATGAATAGAGAATTCATAGAACACTTAGTGACCAAATCTCAATTCCTACTATTAGGTTACACCCCCATTATGAGTGGAATGATAAAGTTGGTCGAAAGTCTGGAAATTTCCCCAATTAGCTAATAATACAACGACGTGGTTTCGAGCCCCATACCGAACCCACCAATACAGACCGATTTGAAAAGATCCGATCTTATTTGAACAGAAAGTAGGAATCGATTATAAAATATATATTACTTGTTTAAACTATTAAGATAGATCTAGATTCTAAATAAAATATTAAATAATGGAAATAGTTTATTCCTAGTTCTATGTGATTCAAACTTAAAACTAGTATAATCTTTTCCTAAAACTAAACTATGGTTTAAATTTACAACTTCTTATATATAATTTAGAATGCCTCGTTGATTATTCTTTGAATCACTGTTAAAAAGGATTGATAATTTAGGATATATTCACTTATTTAAATACTTTGTAAAAGATCGCTTGTTTACCGAATTTGCAAACGAAAAACAGTAAAAAAAAATGTGTAATCGATTCCTCATTTAATCTTAATCTATATTTTTGTAATGCTTCAATATAACGCATTTGAGTCGAGCGCGGGAATCCCCACTGAAAGTGTGTTCAAAATAGCCACATTTTATTGTATGATAATTATATATTTTGAAAAAGTATCACTGTCAAACCAGAGTTTTCACTGTGCGGCCAATAGCTAATCATTGTTTTCCCAAAGATATAGGTAATTAGGTCTCAAATTTCTAGGGAAATTGTTATAGCCTTTTTCGATATCCGTGTCCACCAACCTACGAAGAGTTTGCAAGCCAATAAGAGGAATGGCTTAAAGAATGTTTCGGTGATTAGTGCTGTCATATAAATAATAACAGTAAATCAATGTGCAGAGATGGAGCTTGAACTGTATAAGTCTATTGTAGTCTTTCCTCGGAGAAAATGTCCAATTCACTTCTTAGCTTAGTAGTTCGAGGCACACTTTTGACTGTTTTACAGGATTACAGGATTACAGGATTACAGGATGTTTTTTTTTAGAATGTGAACAGATAATTACATCTTACCTCACAGCGATATGACAGCAAACGGGCTTTGAACCCGGGACAGCCGATACAACAGTCCAGGGCGCATACCACACGAAACATGATGAGGGTTCCAATCCATATTATTCTAGTATCTTATATTATCTTATATGATACAGACGTTACTTCAAAAAAGAAGATGATTACGTCCTACGCGTCATGCATTCAGTCATGCATATTAACCAATGACCTAAACTCCGCCAAGTCACTGGTTTTCCTGGCTAGCTCAGGCAACCCATTCCATGCTCTAATAGCACTAGGGAAGAAAGAGATTTTGTACAAATTCCTCCTAGCATAGTAGGTAGCCAAGCGCCTACTATTTATGGTACCACATCTCAAGACAGGCACTAGGTTGATAGTTTCATTGCTTTGGTTAAAAAAACGAATGAACTATTTAGAAAACTGAAGGCCTTACCTTGTATTGAAGTCATTTGTTTTGACGTTAGAAACAATGTATTTCCAAGGCCTAATGAACACGAAGTGAAATTTAAATCTCCTGATATTTCCTAATAGCCCGGCACATTTGATGCGATCACAATTCAACTCTTTTCGCCCTGCTTACTTGATTTCATTTCTTATAGTTGGGTTTTAAATCTCACTCTCTATTTGGGGATTCCCCCTCTCCATTAATTGTTGTATCCCACAAGCCACCTGTTTGTACCCACCTCATCACCTACATTGAAACTTTGTTGCAGGCTGTACAGTGGGACACTGGGTACAAGTTGTACTGTAGGGTTACATACAGGCGCTGGGCGAGTGGCGTGGGGGGGGGGGCGGCAAACAGAGGTAGGGAAAGAAAGAGTGTGAAACCATGAATTACTTCGAAACAGCGCCCTCGGGGTGTTGAAAGGCTATTGAAAAGACTCTCAATTGGAAAGAGAGAGAAAAAAATAACAGAGAGACGCAGAGCTAGGTTCAAATTTGGCATTTCATTTGGCAGCCCCGAACAAAGGCAACTCGCTGGTTTAAGGGGCGCAAGGTGTTGGTGCTTGTCATGCCACTGTTCATGGCCCCTTCATACATGTTCAAATCATTGATAAACTAAGCGTTTTACATTACATAGGTGTGTGTTTAGAGGGGAGGGGGACAAAAAGAAAGTGAGGCGGACATTTTTGTTAAAAGAATTAACAAGAGAAAGCTAGTCCTGTGAACAAATGAACAATAGTTTTTTACTGTCCTGGGAGACTTAACAATGTTGGCACTTGATGATCTATTGTTATTGCCTTCTAAGCCGGTGTTAGAGACAGTCTCGATACATACTGTTTCTAGTTAACTATTACGACTGACCTAAAATCCTAGAACACATAATATGTAGCAACATCATAAACCACTTAGACAAACATAATGTCCTCACCCCATACCAACATGGCTTTAGAAAATATAAATCATGTGAAACACAACTAATAGGACTAAATGATGATTTTTCAAAAGGTTTAGATAATAGTGAACAAATAGATGCTATCTTACTAGATTTTTCCAAGGCTTTTGACAAAGTTCACCACCATAGTTTGCTTAAAAAACTAAAATATTTCGGTATTAGTGGTCCACTGCATCAGTGGATTAAAGATTTTCTGATAGGGAGAGAACAAACTGTAATAATAAATGGCTCTAAATCAACACCGATAACAGTAAACTCAGGTGTACCTCAAGGAACAGTCTTGGGTCCACTACTATTTTTAATTTACATAAATGATTTACCAAATTGCATTACTTCAGGAACAAAAGTCAGATTATTTGCAGACAATTGCATAATATATAGAACAATAAAAACAACACAAGACACAGATATTTTACAAAGAGAATTAGATGAATTACAGAAATGGGAATCAAATTGGCATGTCTTTCCACCCAGAAAAATGTCAGTTGTTAAGAGTAACAAAAAAACTAAAACAAATTAATTCCACTTATCTTATTCATGGCAAACCAGTAACACAGACTAAAAACGCAAAATACCTAGGTGTTATAATAAATGAAAAACTGTCATGGAATCCACATATTGATGAAACTATAAAAAAATCAAACAAAGCATTAGGGTTTATTAAAAGAAATTTCTATAAATCAAATAAGAACATAAAACTAAAATGTTATTTAACCTTGGTTAGGCCAATAATAGAATATGCATCCACCGTGTGGGACCCCTCAACTCAAGAAAACATTAAGAAACTGGAACAGACACAAAATAGAGCAGTGAGATTCATAACAAACGAATATTCACATTTGACTAGAGAAACGGCATTAGTAAAATCACTAAATTTAGAAAGCCTTCAGGACAGAAAAATCAAAAGTAAAGTAGCAATTATACATAAAACACTGAACCATAATCTTCAAATACAAAAACAAAATTTAATAAAATACTCTGAAAGACACAAAAATAAAAGCACATTCCTCGTCCCATATGCTAGGACAAATTTGTACAAGTGCTCCTTCTTCCCTAGTGCTATTAGAGCATGGAATGGGTTGCCTGAGCTAGCCAGAAAAACCAGTGACTTGGCAGAATTTAAGTCATTGGTTAATATGCATGACTAAATGCATGACGCGTAGGACGTAATCATCTTCTTTTTTGAAGTAACGTCTGTATTGTATAAGATAAGATAAGAAGATAAGAAGACCTAACCTGGAAACTATCAGTTATCACTCTGAAGGTCCAATATTCTGGGTTTAATTTATTCAATAACCCTCCTCTCTCTCTCTCTCTCTCTTTATCTTAATCTCTATCTATCTATCTATCTATCTATCTATCTATCTATCTATCTATCTATCTACCTATCTATCTATCTATCTATCTATCTATCTATCTATCTATCATCCATCTTACTACCTATCTGTCTTACGACAACTCTGTCTATCTGTCTGTCTGTCTATGTATCTTTCTATCTAAATCTATCTGTATGTCTGTCTGTTTGTCTACTCTTCCGTTCATTGTTTTGTCACTCACTCTCTTTTTTTTGTTGTAGTATCTTTTCTCACTCTTTGTACTTTTATAGTCTCCCCTACTTCACCTCTCTTTCGCCCTTCTTCTCCCTCCCTCTCTCACTCTCTCTCTCTCTCTATCATAATAATTAGACTTGTCTTAAAGTCTGAAAGAAGGATGCAATATTTCACGTGACAATGTAGACCTGGCTGTGACCCAAATACTTTAAAAATGAGGCACGTTACATAGAATACTGCAAGGCCTCCAGCATGAGCTGATTATTTTGTAAATGTGTTAATTGTGGAGGCCAGTGTCTCTCTGAAGACTCAGTGTTCACTGTTACAGGCCAGTGTCTCTCTGAAGACTCAGTGTTCACTGTTACAGGCCAGTGTCTCTCTGAAGACTCAGTGTTCACTGTTACAGGCCAGTGTCTCTGAAGACTCAGTGTCCACTGTTACACATTCGCTGCCCACTGTTACACATTCGCTGCCCACTGTTACACATTCGCACATTTCAGATGGAAAGGAAACCAAGAAGGAAGTAATAGTCTTATTTAGTTTAGTAAATTGTTTAGGCGAAAAAAATATGTAAAAACTTTACAGGAAAAAAAATGCACATAAGTAACAAAGTGATTTTGATAGTTAATGTTACACACAAACTCATATGGGGCCCCTGTGTATCGGTAATACTCACAAACATGATGTTACATGTAAACTTACATCAAGACCACATGGGCTATTACTGTCATCATTGTGACTAATATTGTGATAGATTCTTCTTCTCAATGCTTTGAAATTGTGACATGTTAGAAAGCCGTATAAAAAAAAATGTAGTAGACTAGCTGCACCATTTAGCAGTTAGCACTTGCCAGGCTCAGATTAGCGGCGGGCCTCGAGATTGTTGGGGCCTCAAGGTTGAAAGGCCTCGCAATTTTTCTTTCTCAAACTTAATGAAATAATAGAGCCTCTACGCCTACATTGCATCTATATTATTAGATGCAAATCAACATACAATAAAATAATTATTTTTTCTCAATAAATGTAATAAATAATTATGGATTTCTCTTGCTATTAAGAAAATATGTTAATTAAAATGCTCATTAATAAAATTAGTTGTTAATTATAAGAAATAAAATATATAATACTATAATAGGAACTTTGGAAGAGTTTCTCTAGAATCTAATCGATAAAGAGTTTTTTTTATATATAATACAGACTCAACGTAGACTAATAAAGTAAATATTGAGAGGACGAATAAAGTCTGTGAATTACTTTACATTCTTTCTTTCTTTCTTTACATTCTTTCTTTACATTCTTACTTTTTTACTTTACATTCTTACTTTTTTACTTTACATTCTTACTTTTTTACTTTACATTCTTACTTTTTTACTTTACATTCTTACTTTTTTTACTTTACATTCTTTCTTTTTTTACTTTACATTCTTACTTTTTTACTTTACATTATTTCTTTCGTGCTTTACATTCTTACTTTACATTCTTTCCTACTTACATTCTTTCTTTCTATTTTAATTCTTTCTTACTTACATTCTATCGTTTTCTTGTGTACTTCTGTGTGTGGTGTCGGCATGGGTCAAATAGATAAGGAAAGAAACGGTCGTGTCACGGGTCTTAATGTCATTAGTCATGACAATTGGACATGTCACGGTCTAGCTAGCAGTCAATGACAAAAGTATCAGGCCCATCTTTCACTGGTTAGTGTGGGGAACAGAGGGGGGGCGAGGGAAGTGTAACGGTGTAGGTTGTCGGTCGTCTACGCTGCCAGATGACACTGACACCGTTAACAAATACGAGATACACTGGCAGTGACATGAGACAGTGATAAAACGAACAGCTTTGCCCAGGAACAATGTACTCATTACAGGAAGTGACGTAATACCGGGGCAAACATTTAAAAAAAAATACATTCTACGTTTAGATGGTAATTCTAAAGTCTAAAAAGTTCACGTTTCTTCTATGAGCTAACACAAATCAGCATGTAGAATGCGCTGTTCATCTCAGATGCACCTCTGAATTCTCGAACATTTCAATGAGAAGAGAGAACGTTTGAAACATATGAAGCAAATCTCACTAGTTCCTATTTTTAGCTTCCGTGTGGCTTCATTCTGTTGTGTCCGGTGCTGAGACGAAATATTATATGGTGGCCATGTCCGGACAGTTTGTAATAGGCATCTTTTTTCTTGAACTTTGTGTGAGAGCTGGTCCATTTTTTGTTTATTCAACTCTCTGTTTTTTTTTGTTTTGTTTTTTTCATTTCTTCCGAGTAGAGAGGGACTTTGGATTGTTTAGTCATTCGTCCATCAATGACCAATATGTGTCGGCTTTTTCATTGCCATCTGTTTCAATGTGTGCTGGTATCCACTGGATGGACGTTCTGACATAAATGAAGATCATCATTGTCGTGCGCATCTAGAGTTGCTTCTTGTGGGATGTTTCTCTTTTGTGCACCATAATAGTCTGGCCTTTAGTTTCTAGGGACGCGCTATATTGGTGTCATTGCTCTGCTTGTTTTTGTCTTGAGATGGAGTTCTCTGTTGTGGTTTTCTTCCCCAGTTTGGGTAAGTTAGTTTATTTTGCGTTAGTCTTCGCGGGGTAGTTTTGAAATCGTTATTAATATAATATTGTAATGGCGGTCTCAAGGAATGCGTATTTTCTTGTTTAGGGACTCAGGCTTGGGACTCTGTTATAGTCAGCCTGATTTGTTTTGGTGTGGTCCGTGCATCCATATCATTGTGAATGATTGTGTGTGGGCTTCGCGAGCCCTGATCAAATTGTGGCACCGAGCTTAAGCTTTGCTATATTTCATTTGCATACTATGTATAGCTGGTCTTTGCCCTTGTAAATACTATTGATTTTGATTTTAATTCATCTTTCATGTCATAATATTCATACATTCATTAAAATTGTTGAACGTACACTCTTGTTGTTGACTCATGTAAATTAACTTATCGTTATTGTTAATATTGTTCATGTTGAACAATTGTTGTTCAGTTGACATGCATTCGATGTTCAGTAAGCCATAGTTCTAAATGCCATTACTCTTTGCTTTTGTTTATACTGTCGAGGTGGGGGAACCTGGGAGTTCAAGGAACTTATGCCTAGTGGGGAACCTGGGAGTTCAAGGAACAAATGTCTACTCCTACATCAACGAGCTAGAAACCCACCTATCATCCCCTAGCCCAAACCTTCTGACGGGGATTCGAACTCGGAACAATCTTGATTACAGTACAAATTTTGTGGTTGACATGTCAGTCCTGTGTGACTCAGTAGTGTCCAGAAATTGACTTTGTGGTTGACATGTCAGTCCTTTGTGACTCAGTAGTGTCTAGAACTTGACTTTGTGCTTGACATGTCAGAGACCAAAGTACGCTCCAGTCACACCAAATATTTAACATTCAAAAGCACGCACGGCATCAGGCTGCATAATTGATTTCCACTTCGTAATAAAGAATATCATATTTGAGTCCGCCACCTGGTCGTAGCTATTGTTTGGTTGGCTATATAGGGTTATTTATGATGGGATCAAACGTATGCTACAAGAATTAAAGATCTTTTCCCCAATGTTATATGTTCGTTATTATCATGACCATTAAGTGGTATGTTTTAAGGAATAGTTCCCCAGTGTTATATGTACTTATTTTTAAGGAATAGTTCCCCATTGTTATATGTACTTATTTTTAAGGAATAGTTCCCCAGTGTTATATGCACTTATGTTTTAAGGAATAGTTCCCCAGTGTTATATGTACTTATTTTTAAGGAATAGTTCCCCAATGTTAGGTGTACTTATGTTTTAAGGACTAGTTCCCCAAAGTTATATGTACTTATGTTTTTAGGACCAGTTCCACAAAGTTATATGTACTTATGTTTTAAGGAATAGTTCCCCAATGTTATATGTACTTATGTTTTAAGGACTAGTTCCCCAAAGTTATATGTACTTATGTTTTAAGGACTAGTTCCCTAGTGTTATATGTACTTATGTTTTAAGGACTAGTTCCCCAAAGTTATATGTACTTATGTTTTAAGGAATAGTTCCCCAATGTTATATGTACTTATGTTTTAAGGACTAGTTCCCTAGTTTTATATGTACTTATGTTTTAAGGAATAGTTCCCTTATGTTAGATGTACTTATGTTTTAAGGAATAGTTCCCTTATGTTAAATGTACTTATGTTGGTCCATTGCCAAATGCACATTTGTGTACATTTTAAAAATATTCTTTTATGTTGTTATATTAGTACCCTATGAGACATGTTGTAATTGAAGTACATTTAAAGTCATTTTTATATAGTTATATCGTATGATATAAAAACTAGTTGATAGTTCAAGATGTGCGTGTTTTTGTGTGAGCCAGACGTTTGGGTCTATAAAAGACTGCTATGAATTGAGATAGAATTGTGGACAAGCTCAGATAACTCTAACTTACCCGAGACGATCTTTCTCCCTCTGCTTCGCTTTTTTGTTTTTTTTTTAAGAAAAGTTAGAGAACTTCAAAAGTAATACTCAATAATACGGTTTGCTCTCTGGTCGGGCGGTATGCTTTTCGGAATGTCATCAGGATAGTACCTAGTTCAAATCCTGCCCTGCACAAGGGAATTAAAGAACTGTTTGAATGAAATTCTTTTCAAAACAAACATCTGAAGCATCTAACAGATACCTTCGTCTGGGTGTCTCCCCCCACCTACAGAGCAACCAGCTTTGTTTGGCATTTGAGAAAGTTAATAGAAAAGTCAATGGAGAAGTGAGGGGGGGGGCTGGTAGAGAGGAGGTAACTGACTAATGAGATGTTACCCATTCATTCTCACTGTTACTTGAATGTCCCCCATGTTGTCGTGTGTTCACTTCTTACCCCCCCCCCCCCCACCCGCTGCGCCGTCGTTGAGTGTATGCGAGGACATGGCACTTAGCATGTCACACCTGTTGGCGGGTACTAATGATATCTTGAAATGGACCATCGAAGTCAATTAGTTTAACTGTTTGAGAATCAATTCTCCTGGTGAAATAAATCAATAGACAAAAAAAGAATACTTTCGTTGTTCATGATGTTGCGTAGGATGGTGACTGCTGTTTTAGGAATCTATTTTATTCTGCGTGATGGAAGATGTGGTCGTGTGACGGGTTCCAAGTTCAAATGTTCTAGTATTCAATTCCTACTATCAGCTTGCACTCTCTTTATGGTTTAAAAAACTTGGCTGGGAAAAGTTTTTTATTCCGGCTTTAACGATTTTCCTACATGTTTGACAGTTTATTTCTATGTTAGGAAAACAAAATCCCTAACCAATTAGCCACACAGAGACAAATCTGGTTTAGCTGTTATCATTTGGCTTAAGTCATTTCATCAAAGAGAAGATTGTTTGAAACATTACGTCAAACGGCTTCAGCGGAAATTCCCGTACGTACTCGACTCGAATGTTTCATTGTATTTAATATTGAGTGGGATACATTTAGAGATGTGCATGAAGATTTCGCGCACCGTCTTGTGTAAAAGTCATCTGTCGGAAATGTACCAATGTCAAATACAAAACTAGATCTAGATTCCAGGGGAATGAGTGTATGAACCTCATTGGAAAGACTCATAGAGCATTACAAGAAATGAAGAAGATTGAGAAATGATAGACCGGCATTAGCTTCATGAAGACAACATTCATAAGAAAAAACAAAACTTAATTTAATTTAATGTAAAACTCCAACACTACAGCCTTGACGTTTGCTCATCTCTGACCTTCGTTATTCTCGTCCCGAGTTCAAAACCCTATTCTCTGCCGTTTGGCAGGAGTCTTGGTCCACCATATGATCTACATAAAGTGCGCCTGTTTGTACAAAGCTTATATCTACTTACTCGGTCTGTCTGTCTGTCTATTAGTCTGTTTGTCTATCCGTCTGTCTGTCTGGATCAAGTTGACTTTTTGAACAATTATTTATTTGCATAGACAAAACATGAATCAATGATTTAAAAATTAACGAATTAGCCAATAATTACTGGTAATTTATTATTTTCTTTGATACCGACAAGGGAATTAATCTTTCAGTATTCAGAGACACGGCAAGGGTTTCGTGCCCTTAGATAATTGAACACGTTATTTATCCCACACTCATTCTAGGATCAAGTTGAAACTTAAATTATTGTTTATTTTACCTAACAAAACATGAATCAATTAAAAAATAACCAATCGGTCAATTAATTATTAGTAATTAATTACTTATTTCACGTTGAATAAGAGAAATAGCTTGTACATTATTAAGATATATAGTTGTTGGTGTGGAGTTCTTTCCCTTGGATAAGTTTTTTTTAAAGGACTTGATATATTTTATTGTTTACTTATTATTATTATCTATTGATATACATTGGTAGGACCTTCTGGTCCTAACTTAAGCACAATAAATTAGTGAACATATCAGTTGCTAGACCGCATTCTGCACAGTGACTAGAATTATTTCTGGCATATGTATATGTCGATGAAACGTATTCTCTTCAAGAGAAAGTAGAACCCAAACTCATATCTATACCATTACTAGCATCACGACCAGGTCGGCTTTCCAACACAGACTTCCATAACACAATGCAATCTGCAAACTGACAGACTCCTTGTAAAAGAGAATGGTTGAGAATAAAATTAATACAATTTACATTTAGATTTCTGAGTTCTATATTATTTTTATAATTCCGCTATTCAGCTTTCAAATTCTTGGGCTCAAAATCCTGAGTTGGTGGCTAGGTGGACGCGGTTGTCGAAATAGTCTTTAACGATTTTCCTAGTAACTTGATAGTGGATATATAACTTTGGGAAAAGAATTACTAGCTATTTGGTCACACTGGGGGAAAAAACGTTCTAATTCTCAAAGAATTAAAAAGAAAGAATTTAAATTTGCTTGAGAACTAGAAAATCCATATCTTGAACAGACTACGTCTGCGGGTATTTCCGCAAGTAGGCCTTTTTCATTCAAGAATTGTTTAAATTATCGACGTTCAGGAACATTTTGCGCACCATCTTCTAAGACTAAATTTATAAACCTATCAGTATAATTGTATATAATATAATATCTTAAATTTAAATTAAGAGCAAAATAATCATATTTACATTAGCTTAAGCCCGATTCTTGGGGGGCGGCGGGGTGGGGGTGAAAAACATCTTGCTTTTAAAATCTAACATTCATTAGTTGTTAAGAGCTAAATAATAACGGTGTGTGAGTTAACCCTGTGCAGGTTCTTTTGTACAAAGTAATTTATATGTTGTTGTTTTTTTGTTTGTTTTGTTTATGGTACTTACGAAAATTCATAGATGAATTAGAAATCAAGTCCTCATTTACCACTGATTTCAAAGCAACACTCTATTACACTCCACAAGGTGTTCAGTTAAAAATATTATTTTAAAGCAGCCAGGAGACAGTGAAATCCTCCTGTTGGTTTGAAATGTCTGGAGAGAGTCAGTGGCACTTCTCTCCCTTCGTGCTTGTAAACAGGACACGACGAAGTAGGCATGGGTTCGACACAAGAGAGAGAGAGAGAGAGAGAGAGGGAGAGAAGGGGTGGGGGGGGGAGAGAACTGTAACATACAAACAATTAAGAGATATGAAAGTTAAGAGATTGGAGGGGGGGGGGTAAAATATCAACTTTGTAATCAACTTATTTTGTTTTTGAAATACACGAACAAATCAATATAAGTGAACAGCTACTACGGAAACATGAAGATGATGAGGCTCACGATGTCAGTGAACATGGTTTTGGTAGCTAAGTATTTAGAGATAGATCTATCTACATCTATCTACATCTATCTATCTATCTATCTATCTATATTTATATATATATATATATATATATATATATATATATATATATATATATATATATATATATATCATGGTCGTAACCGGGGGGTTCTTTGGGGTTCACCCCCCCCCCCCCGAAATTATATTCCCCCCCCCCCCAGCAAAGGGGGAGAGTAGAATTTTGTGACTGATTTTTTACTTTGATTTTGTTTATTTTAGGTGAGATTTTAATATTAAACCATCACTTGCCCCAGCGCAGCCAAGGGGAGTTTTCAGTTAAATTCCCCCTTCCAGGAAGTTTGCGAATTAACCCCCCTTTTATATAAAACAGAAAAATAATGCAAACGAAAATCCCAAAATTCCAAGGGGTTTTGAGCTTAAACCCCATCAGAATTTTTTAACGATAAAACCCCCTCTTCAATATAAGACTAAAGCATACATCAGTCACCAGATTCTATGAGCGTAGCCAAGAGGAGTTTTGTTTTTAAAACCCCACTCCAGAGAGCTTTTAGTTAAAACCCCATCCAGAGGGTTTTTAGTTTAAACCCCCCTCCAGCGGAGTTTGAAGGTAAAAACCATCTCTTCAATATAAAAAAAAGCAAATTACGCACTCAAAATTCCATGAACGTAGCCAAAGGGGGGCGTGAGTTTAAACACACTCCTCCAGAGGGCTTTAAGTTTAAAACCCCTCCAGATAGTTTTGAGTTTTAAATGCCCTTACAGATAATTTTGAGATTGAATACCCTCTCTTCAATATTATTCTTAAGCAAATTACAGTCACCAAATTCTGTGAGCGTAGCTAAGGGGGTTTTGAGTTGTTTAAAAAAAAAACTCAGGAGATTTTTTAGTTTGAAACCCACCCCCAAACAGATGGTTTTGACGATAAAACTTCCCTTTTCGATATAAAATCTAAAGCAAACTACAGTCACCAAATTCCGAGAGCACAGCCAAGAGAAGTTACACATTTCTACCAGTCGCTGCGGGCTCCATTAATAAAGTGCCGAAATTGAACAAAGAGTGAATGTGGCTCAACAGAGATGGCTGAGACGGATTTTTGGAGTCAGTTATAGAGATTGGGTCTCAATCAAGGAAATCCTATGCCGAACTGGGAGTCAAACACTTAATGAGGTTGTGACAGAGCGTCGATTGAGTTTTGCGGGACATGTTCTTTGACAAAATTAATTACGCATACCAAGAGTTGCAATGATATGGAGGCCATTACGAGAAAAGCGGAAACAGGGAGGACCTCAGAGCAGTGACAGATTTTTGTGGAGATAACTTGCTGCCCAATGTGCCGAACGGCGCAGGAGGATCTAAGTCCTAAGTAAGTAAGTATAGCAGATTAGGTTTTTAAACTAGAATTGTTCTTAGCAGAATACTGCACTATACATACCTATATACAGTGCTTTTTTTTGTCAAGAAATAGGTGCCGGTACTCAGTGATGGATTGGCTAACTTTTAACTACCTATAAATTAAACGTTAAAATACAAGAAAAGTCATATTTTTTTCCCCATATTGTCACAAAAAAAATATATGGCGGGGGGGGGGGTGAAGAAAAAAAATCCCCCCCCCAAACCATCCCCGAAAAAAATCCTGGCTACTCTCATGATAAATATTAAAGCAAACTACAGTCACCCAGCAGACCAAAGGATAGGTAAAAGTGAATGTGAAGTTAGATGTGAACCTGGCCTAACTGATGTCTTATAATGAATCTCTAATTAATCTAATTGTTTTGTAAAGGGGCAAATCTCTTACTCCTCAAGAATGAAACATTTCCGTAAAAAACTATTTTATTTATTTTGATTGATGTCCAATGCGACTACGCAGTTTGCAGTTCACGCGATAATATGAAAAACTACTTATTAATTGTTGTTTTAAATTATGTCTGATTTATATGCATACTAAATAGATTTTTTCTCTTTAAAAAAATAATAAACACTTTTTTGTGTAAATATTAGTACTTAGTATAACAGAACTTACATAACTTAACAATACAAATATACAAAAAAAAATGACAACAAATCTACAACCGTTGGCATAAATGTGTTATAAATGTAGTGATTTATGGTTTCCCCTAAAAAAGAGCCTTAAGTGTTTGTTACTATTAATAGTGAATAGTTGTAAAAGTGGTGTATTTTTTTATGAAAAAACTGCTTGCATAAGTGATTTAAAAAATTAGATTTTTCGCTTTCAGAAAAGAAAAAAAGTAGCCTTTGCATCAGAACTTTGAATTGTCTAAAATATTGTGATGTCGGATTTTCACTATCTACGAGATCTAAACGGGACAGACAGGCCACACAAAACTAGTGGCGTCTTTTCCCCTTTCGGGGGCCGCTAAAAATTACACGTTTTTGCCGCTGGGGAGTTCAATTGCTCTTGCCAAGACTCCATAGCTGGGAAGAAAGAAACTTTTTTTAAAAGTAAAATGTGTATACCCCCCCCCCCCAACTCATAAGATCATATTTTGAAAAATTACAAGTCCAACTATAGTATTAGGCCAACTAAGTATGTCATTTGTTTCTCAAATAAATAGTTAGAATGTCAAATTTATCGGAAAATCATTAGAACTTTTGTCGAGATCCAAGACCAGGTTTTTGCTGCTACCTTTTTCTTTTTTTTTGGTTTCTTCCTATAAAAACTTTGCAAGCTGATCAACGGAATTGTACTAAATATTTGAATTGCAAGACAGAATTCTTGAAACAAAACATGGACTCTTAAGTTTACGCTTTGATTAGACATTTCTCAGCCAAGACATGACCATGAGCAGGGGCGGACTGGCTATATGGGCATTCGGGCAAATGCCCGGTGGGGCGGTACCCAAATGGGCCGGTAGGGCCACCGAAATGCCTGATCGAAGTCACCATGGCACATATCAAGTTGATAAAGGTTTTATAATATCCTTATTATGTTATTATTATTATTTTTATAAAAAGCCCTCTGAGCGTCGTGTTTAAACAAAAAGTCTTTCACAGACATTACAGTTTTAATACCGAATTTTATATGCCCGGGCCGATTTTGGCTCCAAGTCCGCCCCTGACCATGAGGCTAATTTAGTTCTGATTTACAGTTGTGGCTTTTAACCGAATACCACAGATTACAACATATGTCGAAGATTCAAGTGCACGCCGCACCTAAGAATCCACTATGGCGGCGCCCATTGATCAAGACACAGTAGTAAGTTGAGTTCCTGTGAGCTATTTATTGACTGAAACAACAACAAGAGGGCGTAGAAGAGTTGTGCATCCAATCCCTAGAGTCCCTCTTCAACCCGCCACCTGATGACAGGACCAAATCTTGGTGTGCCTTTAGTCCAACCCAAATTTCGAGACTTTATACCTCCTCCAAGACTCCCTCTTCTCAATGAGAGGTGGGTGGGGTGAGGCGTTTTTCTACTGCTGATACAAAATCCTTAAGAACAAAACAGTTTCAATAACATTGAACAAAACAGAATCAATAAGACAGAACAAAACAGAATCAATAAGACAGAACAAAACAGAATCAATGAGACAGAACAAAACAGAATCAATTAGACAGAACAAAACATATTCAATAAGATAGTACAAAACATATTCAATAAGATAGAACAAAAGAGATTCAATAAGAGAACAAAACATATTCAATAAGATAGAACAAAACAGAATCAATAAGATAGAACAAAACATATTCAATAAGATAGAACAAAACAGAATCAATAAGATAGAACAAAACAGAATCAATAAGATAGAACAAAACAGAATCAATAAGATAGAACAAAACAGAATCAATAAGATAGAACAAAACAGATTCAATAAGATAGAACAAAACAGAATCAATAAGATAGAACAAAACAGAATCAATGAGATAGAACAAAGCATATTCAATAAGATAGAACAAAATAGAATCAATAAGATAGAACAAAACACATTAAATAAGATAGAAAAAACAGAATCAATAAGATAGAACAAAACAGAATCAATAAGACAGAACAAAACATATTCAATAAGATAGAACAAAAGAGATTCAATAAGATAGAACAAAACATATTCAATAAGATAGAACAAAACATATTCAATAAGATAGAACAAAACAATCAATAAGATAGAACAAAACACATTCAATAAGATAGAACAAAACAAATTCAATAAGATAGAACAAAACAGAATCAATAAGATAGAACAAAACAGATTCAATAAGATAGAACAAAAGAGATTCAATAAGATAGAACAAAACAGAATCAATAAGATAGAACAAAACAATCAATAAGATAGAACAAAACAAATTCAATAAGATAGAACAAAACAGAATCAATAAGATAGAACAAAACAATCAATAAGATAGAACAAAACAATCAATGAGATAGAACAAAACAATCAATAAGATAGAACAAAACAGATTCAATAAGATAGAACAAAACAGAATCAATTAGATAGAACAAAACAATCAATAAGATAGAACAAAACAGAATCAATAAGATAGAACAAAACAATCAATAAGATAGAACAAAACAATCAATTAGATAGAACAAAACAGAATCAATAAGATAGAACAAAACAGAATCAATAAGATAGAACAAAACAGAATCAATAAGATAGAACAAAACAATCAATAAGATAGAACAAAACAATCAATAAGATAGAACAAAACAGAATCAATTAGATAGAACAAAACAATCAATAAGATAGAACAAAACAGAATCAATAAGATAGAACAAAACAATCAATAAGATAGAACAAAACAATCAATTAGATAGAACAAAACAGAATCAATAAGATAGAACAAAACAGAATCAATAAGATAGAACAAAACAGAATCAATAAGATAGAACAAAACAGAATCAATAAGATAGAACAAAACAGAATCAATAAGATAGAACAAAACAGAATCAATAAGATAGAACAAAACAGAATCAATAAGATAGAACAAAACAATCAATAAGATAGAACAAAACAATCAATGAGATAGAACAAAACAATCAATAAGATAGAACAAAACAGAATCAATAAGATAGAACAAAACAGAATCAATAAGATAGAACAAAACAGAATCAATAAGATAGAACAAAACAATCAATAAGATAGAACAAAACAGAATCAATTAGATAGAACAAAACAATCAATAAGATAGAACAAAACAGAATCAATAAGATAGAACAAAACAATCAATAAGATAGAACAAAACAATCAATTAGATAGAACAAAACAGAATCAATAAGATAGAACAAAACAGAATCAATAAGATAGAACAAAACAGAATCAATAAGATAGAACAAAACAATCAATAAGATAGAACAAAACAATCAATAAGATAGAACAAAACAGAATCAATAAGATAGAACAAAACAAATTCAATAAGATAGAACAAAACAATCAATGAGATAGAACAAAACAATCAATAAGATAGAACAAAACAGAATCAATAAGATAGAACAAAACAGAATCAATAAGATAGAACAAAACAGAATCAATAAGATAGAACAAAACAGAATCAATAAGATAGAACAAAACAGATTCAATAAGATAGAACAAAACAGAATCAATAAGATAGAACAAAACAGATTCAATAAGATAGAACAAAACAGATTCAATAAGATAGAACAAAACAGATTCAATAAGATAGAACAAAACAGAATCACTGAGATAGAACAAAACAGAATCAATAAGATAGAACAAAACAATCACTAAGATAGAACAAAACAGAATCACTGAGATAGAACAAAACAGAATCAATAAGATAGAACAAAACAATCACTAAGATAGAACAAAACAGAATCAATAAGATAGAACAAAACAGAATCAATAAGATAGAACAAAACAATCAATAAGATAGAACAAAACAGAATCAATTAGATAGAACAAAACAATCAATAAGATAGAACAAAACAGAATCAATAAGATAGAACAAAACAATCAATAAGATAGAACAAAACAATCAATTAGATAGAACAAAACAGAATCAATAAGATAGAACAAAACAGAATCAATAAGATAGAACAAAACAGAATCAATAAGATAGAACAAAACAATCAATAAGATAGAACAAAACAATCAATAAGATAGAACAAAACAGAATCAATAAGATAGAACAAAACAAATTCAATAAGATAGAACAAAACAATCAATGAGATAGAACAAAACAATCAATAAGATAGAACAAAACAGAATCAATAAGATAGAACAAAACAGAATCAATAAGATAGAACAAAACAGAATCAATAAGATAGAACAAAACAGAATCAATAAGATAGAACAAAACAGATTCAATAAGATAGAACAAAACAGAATCAATAAGATAGAACAAAACAGATTCAATAAGATAGAACAAAACAGAATCAATAAGATAGAACAAAACAGATTCAATAAGATAGAACAAAACAGATTCAATAAGATAGAACAAAATAGAATCACTAAGATAGAACAAAACAGAATCACTAAGATAGAACAAAACAGATTCAATAAGATAGAACAAAACAGAATCAATAAGATAGAACAAAACAGATTCAATAAGATAGAACAAAACAGAATCAATAAGATAGAACAAAACAGATTCAATAAGATAGAACAAAACAGAATCAATAAGATAGAACAAAACAATCAATTAGATAGAACAAAACAGAATCAATAAGATAGAACAAAACAGAATCAATAAGATAGAACAAAACAGAATCAATAAGATAGAACAAAACAATCAATAAGATAGAACAAAACAATCAATAAGATAGAACAAAACAGAATCAATTAGATAGAACAAAACAATCAATAAGATAGAACAAAACAGAATCAATAAGATAGAACAAAACAATCAATAAGATAGAACAAAACAATCAATTAGATAGAACAAAACAGAATCAATAAGATAGAACAAAACAGAATCAATAAGATAGAACAAAACAGAATCAATAAGATAGAACAAAACAGAATCAATAAGATAGAACAAAACAGAATCAATAAGATAGAACAAAACAGAATCAATAAGATAGAACAAAACAGAATCAATAAGATAGAACAAAACAATCAATAAGATAGAACAAAACAATCAATGAGATAGAACAAAACAATCAATAAGATAGAACAAAACAGAATCAATAAGATAGAACAAAACAGAATCAATAAGATAGAACAAAACAGAATCAATAAGATAGAACAAAACAATCAATAAGATAGAACAAAACAGAATCAATTAGATAGAACAAAACAATCAATAAGATAGAACAAAACAGAATCAATAAGATAGAACAAAACAATCAATAAGATAGAACAAAACAATCAATTAGATAGAACAAAACAGAATCAATAAGATAGAACAAAACAGAATCAATAAGATAGAACAAAACAGAATCAATAAGATAGAACAAAACAATCAATAAGATAGAACAAAACAATCAATAAGATAGAACAAAACAGAATCAATAAGATAGAACAAAACAAATTCAATAAGATAGAACAAAACAATCAATGAGATAGAACAAAACAATCAATAAGATAGAACAAAACAGAATCAATAAGATAGAACAAAACAGAATCAATAAGATAGAACAAAACAGAATCAATAAGATAGAACAAAACAGAATCAATAAGATAGAACAAAACAGATTCAATAAGATAGAACAAAACAGAATCAATAAGATAGAACAAAACAGATTCAATAAGATAGAACAAAACAGATTCAATAAGATAGAACAAAACAGATTCAATAAGATAGAACAAAACAGAATCACTGAGATAGAACAAAACAGAATCAATAAGATAGAACAAAACAATCACTAAGATAGAACAAAACAGAATCACTGAGATAGAACAAAACAGAATCAATAAGATAGAACAAAACAATCACTAAGATAGAACAAAACAGAATCAATAAGATAGAACAAAACAGAATCAATAAGATAGAACAAAACAATCAATAAGATAGAACAAAACAGAATCAATTAGATAGAACAAAACAATCAATAAGATAGAACAAAACAGAATCAATAAGATAGAACAAAACAATCAATAAGATAGAACAAAACAATCAATTAGATAGAACAAAACAGAATCAATAAGATAGAACAAAACAGAATCAATAAGATAGAACAAAACAGAATCAATAAGATAGAACAAAACAATCAATAAGATAGAACAAAACAATCAATAAGATAGAACAAAACAGAATCAATAAGATAGAACAAAACAAATTCAATAAGATAGAACAAAACAATCAATGAGATAGAACAAAACAATCAATAAGATAGAACAAAACAGAATCAATAAGATAGAACAAAACAGAATCAATAAGATAGAACAAAACAGAATCAATAAGATAGAACAAAACAGATTCAATAAGATAGAACAAAACAGAATCAATAAGATAGAACAAAACAATCAATTAGATAGAACAAAACAGAATCAATAAGATAGAACAAAACAGAATCAATAAGATAGAACAAAACAGAATCAATAAGATAGAACAAAACAATCAATAAGATAGAACAAAACAATCAATAAGATAGAACAAAACAGAATCAATTAGATAGAACAAAACAATCAATAAGATAGAACAAAACAGAATCAATAAGATAGAACAAAACAATCAATAAGATAGAACAAAACAATCAATTAGATAGAACAAAACAGAATCAATAAGATAGAACAAAACAGAATCAATAAGATAGAACAAAACAGAATCAATAAGATAGAACAAAACAGAATCAATAAGATAGAACAAAACAGAATCAATAAGATAGAACAAAACAGAATCAATAAGATAGAACAAAACAGAATCAATAAGATAGAACAAAACAATCAATAAGATAGAACAAAACAATCAATGAGATAGAACAAAACAATCAATAAGATAGAACAAAACAGAATCAATAAGATAGAACAAAACAGAATCAATAAGATAGAACAAAACAGAATCAATAAGATAGAACAAAACAATCAATAAGATAGAACAAAACAGAATCAATTAGATAGAACAAAACAATCAATAAGATAGAACAAAACAGAATCAATAAGATAGAACAAAACAATCAATAAGATAGAACAAAACAATCAATTAGATAGAACAAAACAGAATCAATAAGATAGAACAAAACAGAATCAATAAGATAGAACAAAACAGAATCAATAAGATAGAACAAAACAATCAATAAGATAGAACAAAACAATCAATAAGATAGAACAAAACAGAATCAATAAGATAGAACAAAACAAATTCAATAAGATAGAACAAAACAATCAATGAGATAGAACAAAACAATCAATAAGATAGAACAAAACAGAATCAATAAGATAGAACAAAACAGAATCAATAAGATAGAACAAAACAGAATCAATAAGATAGAACAAAACAGAATCAATAAGATAGAACAAAACAGATTCAATAAGATAGAACAAAACAGAATCAATAAGATAGAACAAAACAGATTCAATAAGATAGAACAAAACAGATTCAATAAGATAGAACAAAACAGATTCAATAAGATAGAACAAAACAGAATCACTGAGATAGAACAAAACAGAATCAATAAGATAGAACAAAACAATCACTAAGATAGAACAAAACAGAATCACTGAGATAGAACAAAACAGAATCAATAAGATAGAACAAAACAATCACTAAGATAGAACAAAACAGAATCAATAAGATAGAACAAAACAGAATCAATAAGATAGAACAAAACAATCAATAAGATAGAACAAAACAGAATCAATTAGATAGAACAAAACAATCAATAAGATAGAACAAAACAGAATCAATAAGATAGAACAAAACAATCAATAAGATAGAACAAAACAATCAATTAGATAGAACAAAACAGAATCAATAAGATAGAACAAAACAGAATCAATAAGATAGAACAAAACAGAATCAATAAGATAGAACAAAACAATCAATAAGATAGAACAAAACAATCAATAAGATAGAACAAAACAGAATCAATAAGATAGAACAAAACAAATTCAATAAGATAGAACAAAACAATCAATGAGATAGAACAAAACAATCAATAAGATAGAACAAAACAGAATCAATAAGATAGAACAAAACAGAATCAATGAGATAGAACAAAACAATCAATAAGATAGAACAAAACAGAATCAATAAGATAGAACAAAACAGATTCAATAAGATAGAACAAAACAGAATCAATAAGATAGAACAAAACAGATTCAATAAGATAGAACAAAACAGAATCAATAAGATAGAACAAAACAGATTCAATAAGATAGAACAAAACAGATTCAATAAGATAGAACAAAACAGATTCAATAAGATAGAACAAAACAGAATCACTAAGATAGAACAAAACAGAATCACTAAGATAGAACAAAACAGAATCACTGAGATAGAACAAAACAGAATCACTGAGATAAAACAAGACACAATCACTGAGATAGAACAAGACACAATCACTGAGATAGAACAAGGCACAATCACTGAGATAGAACAAGGCACAATCACTGAGATAGAACAAGACACAATCACTGAGATAGAACAAGGCACAATCACTGAGATAGAACAAGACACAATCACTGAGATAGAACAAGGCACAATCACTGAGATAGAACAAGACACAATCACTGAGATAGAACAAGGCACAATCACTAAGATAGAACAAAACAGAATCACTGAGATAGAACAAGGCAGAATCAATAAGATAGAACAAAACAGAATCACTGAGATAGAACAAGACACAATCAATAAGATAGAACAAAACAGAATCACTGAGATAGAACAAGACACAATCACTAAGATAGAACAAGGCACAATCACTGAGATAGAACAAGGCACAATCACTGAGATAGAACAAGACACAATCACTGAGATAGAACAAAACAGAATCACTAAGATAGAACAAGACACAATCAATAAGATAGAACAAAACAGAATCACTGAGATAGAACAAGACACAATCACTAAGATAGAACAAGGCACAATCACTGAGATAGAACAAGGCACAATCACTGAGATAGAACAAGACACAATCACTGAGATAGAACAAAACAGAATCACTGAGATAGAACAAGACACAATCAATAAGATAGAACAAAACAGAATCACTGAGATAGAACAAGACACAATCACTAAGATAGAACAAGGCACAATCACTGAGATAGAACAAGGCACAATCACTGAGATAGAACAAGACACAATCACTGAGATAGAACAAAACAGAATCACTGAGATAGAACAAGACACAATCAATAAGATAGAACAAAACAGAATCACTGAGATAGAACAAGACACAATCACTAAGATAGAACAAGGCACAATCACTGAGATAGAACAAGACACAATCACTGAGATAGAACAAGACACAATCACTAAGATAGAACAAGGCACAATCACTGAGATAGAACAAGACACAATCACTGAGATAGAACAAGACACAATCACTAAGATAGAACAAGGCACAATCACTGAGATAGAACAAGACACAATCACTAAGATAGAACAAGACACAATCACTGAGATAGAACAAAACAGAATCACTGAGATAGAACAAGACACAATCAATAAGATAGAACAAAACACAATCACTGAGATAGAACAAGACACAATCACTAAGATAGAACAAGGCACAATCACTGAGATAGAACAAGACACAATCACTGAGATAGAACAAGACACAATCACTAAGATAGAACAAGACACAATCACTGAGATAGAACAAGACACAATCACTAAGATAGAACAAGGCACAATCACTGAGATAGAACAAGGCACAATCACTAAGATAGAACAAGACACAATCACTGAGATAGAACAAGACACAATCACTGAGATAGAACAAGACACAATCACTGAGATAGAACAAGACACAATCACTAAGATAGAACAAGACACAATCACTGAGATAGAACAAGACACAATCACTAAGATAGAACAAGACACAATCACTGAGATAGAACAAGACACAATCACTGAGATAGAACAAGACACAATCACTGAGATAGAACAAGACACAATCACTGAGATAGAACAAGACACAATCACTAAGATAGAACAAGGCACAATCACTGAGATAGAACAAGGCACAATCACTAAGATAGAACAAGACACAATCACTGAGATAGAACAAGACACAATCACTGAGATAGAACAAGACACAATCACTGAGATAGAACAAGACACAATCACTAAGATAGAACAAGACACAATCACTGAGATAGAACAAGACACAATCACTAAGATAGAACAAGACACAATCACTGAGATAGAACAAGACACAATCACTGAGATAGAACAAGACACAATCACTGAGATAGAACAAGACACAATCACTAAGATAGAACAAGACACAATCACTGAGATAGAACAAGACACAATCACTGAGATAGAACAAGACACAATCACTGAGATAGAACAAGACACAATCACTAAGATAGAACAAGGCACAATCACTGAGATAGAACAAGGCACAATCACTAAGATAGAACAAGACACAATCACTGAGATAGAACAAGACACAATCACTGAGATAGAACAAGACACAATCACTGAGATAGAACAAGACACAATCACTAAGATAGAACAAGACACAATCACTGAGATAGAACAAGACACAATCACTAAGATAGAACAAGACACAATCACTGAGATAGAACAAGACACAATCACTGAGATAGAACAAGACACAATCACTAAGATAGAACAAGGCACAATCACTAAGATAGAACAAGGCACAATCACTGAGATAGAACAAGACACAATCACTGAGATAGAACAAGACACAATCACTAAGATAGAACAAGGCCATAGAGCGCGGTGAAATGATTCCCTAATACCTTTGTTTCAATGACAGTTGCACACTTCTACCCAGCGACATTTATCGACTGTCTGATCCACATAAAGACACAACGTAAAAGCTATTGTCTTTAGATCTAAGCGGTCTAGTTCAAATCCCCTGATAATCTACGCTATAGGGAAGAAGGACATTCATGCCGTTGATAGATAGTTAAAATCGGTTGAATATAATTGTTTATGGTCGAGATTTAATTAAAACTCGTCTATAGGAACACACACACACACACACAATACTTCCCCTTCAAATCTCTCCCCCCCCCCCCACTTCACAAATCTTTGATCTCAAGACTTTATATTCCAAACAAAAGAAGAAAAAAATAGGTATAAAAAAAATTAAATTGTATTTGTGTGAGTGTGTGTGTGTGTTCACTGTGCCTATGGTCTACAGGTAGCAGAGAGTTTCAAAGGAATTGAAAGACATCCTAGCTCTCCATTGTGAGAGTTAGACTGTGTATTTTGGCAGGCCGACCAGAAATGTAAGCAGCAGAAACATGGGGTTCCACTCAAGTCGTTGGACAGATGGAAGAGCTCATTACGATGGAGGGCTACCGTTAAGCCCGTGTTTCAACTACATCAGTGGTGTACACGGGCGCCCTACTACACCTCATACTCCCTCACGATCTTCCCCTCTGCCGTCCCACCCCTCCTGTATCACATAACATTAAAACGTCTAAAACCTTCAAACCTTTTTTTTTTTTTTTTTTCAAGAAAGAAAAACATTGGAATTGATGAGGACTGGCAGTTCATGGAGTGTGCGCGTGCGTCAACTACGTCATTTCCGTTTTTTTTTTAAATAAATATTTAACTAAACGGTATATACAAAGTAGGCGAAAATGTTCCTTTCCAATTGCGCATGCGCAGTTACACTGTTTATTTAAATAGTGGTTTTATTGAAGGCAATGGGTTAGGATAGTTTAGCGAGGTGATTGAGGTCTTACACTCTTTGAAATGTAGAATTTGGTCTCGTCAGCTAGACACAGAAATATGCGATTGATCTTTTGCTTGACGTTTATATGTTTGTTGGTTTGACACGTTTCAGGTGTTCCTTCAGATTTGAAGATAATTACATCCTAGACCAAACATCCCGCAGGACGGCGGGGCGGGTTCGAACCCAGGACCATCGTGGGTATACCACATGACCTGGCAGCCATAAAGTAACCCTAAAGAATATTTATGTTATTGGTATTAAGGGCCTTTGTAAATACGTATTTATGTTTTGCTTGCAAGCAAATAAATCCCATTAAGTGGACAAGAGTCCCCGATCTAAAATTTGCAGGGAAAAGAGGTCTAATTTACGTTCAGTCAACAATTAGGTCTAGTTTACTTTCTGTCAACAATCAGATCTAGTTTACGTTCTGTCTCAACAATCAGGTCTAGTTTACGTTCTGTCTCAACAATCAGATCTAGTTTACGTTCTGTCTCAACAATCAGTTCTAGTTTACGTTCTGTCTCAACAATCAGATCTAGTTTACGTTCTGTCTCAACAATCAGGTCTAGTTTACTTTCTGTCTCAACAATCAGTTCTAGTTTACGTTCTGTCTCAACAATCAGTTCTAGTTTACGTTCTGTCTCAACAATCAGTTCTAGTTTACGTTCTGTCTCAACAATCAGTTCTAGTTTACGTTCTGTCTCAACAATTAGTTCTAGTTTACGTTCTGTCTCAACAATCAGTTCTAGTTTACGTTCTGTCTCAACAATCAGTTCTAGTTTACGTTCTGTCTCAACAATTAGTTCTAGTTTACGTTCTGTCTCAACAATCAGTTCTAGTTTACGTTCTGTCTCAACAATCAGTTCTAGTTTACGTTCTTTCTCAACAATTTGTTCTAGTTTACGTTCTGTCTCAACAATTAGTTCTAGTTTACGTTCTGTCTCAACAATCAGTTCTAGTTTACGTTCTGTCTCAACAATTAGTTCTAGTTTACGTTCTGTCTCAACAATCAGTTCTAGTTTACGTTCTGTCTCAACAATTAGTTCTAGTTTACGTTCTGTCTCAACAATTAGTTCTAGTTTACGTTCTGTCTCAACTATCAGGTCTAGTTTACGTTCTGTCTCAACAATCAGGTCTTGTTTACGTTCTGTCTCAACTATCAGGTCTAGTTTACCTTTCTGTCAACAATCAGGTCTAGTTTACGTTCTGTCTCAACAATCAGGTCTAGTTTACGTTCTGTCTCAACAATCAGGTCTAATTTACGTTCTGTCTCAACTATCAAGTCTAGTTTACGTTCTGTCTCAACAATCAGGTCTAGTTTACGTTCTGTCTCAACAATCAGGTCTAGTTTACGTTCTGTCTCAACTATCAGGTCTAGTTTACGTTTCTGTCAACAATCAGTTCTAGTTTACGTTCTGTCTCAACAATCAGGTCTAGTTTACGTTCTGTCTCAACTATCAGGTCTAGTTTACGTTTCTGTCAATAATCAGTTCTAGTTTACGTTTCTGTCAACAATCAGGTCTAGTTTACGTTTCTGTCTCAACAATCAGGTCTAGTTTACGTTCTGTCTCAACTATCAGGTCTAGTTTACGTTCTGTCTCAACAATCAGGTCTAGTTTACGTTCTGTCTCAACAATCAGGTCTAGTTTACGTTCTGTCTCAACTATCAGGTCTAGTTTACGTTCTGTCTCAACAATCAGGTCTAGTTTACGTTCTGTCTCAACTATCAGGTCTAGTTTACGTTTCTGTCAACAATCAACACTTACATTTAAAGGTTTGCGACGATGTTTTTAAGATTGTTCATTATTAGATTTGTATTCACGTATTTGTTCTTTCTTCTGTGTACTTCACCCCCCCCCCAAATACCCAATTTTCTTTTTGAATAAAAACTTTCTATCTAGATCTATCTATCTAGGTCTGTTCTCCCACTTAAAAAATATACTGTCCAATAATTCTAGTTGGACTTGTAGTTTCGTACTTAGATAATAACCAATGATGGTTACCGGATGAAGACATGCTAATCATGCGACCAAAAATAAAAAAAACATAAAAATACTTGCCTCTATTTTTACATTTTGTTACTGAAGTTCTAATTTTAAAACAAACAAAACCGTCAAGTCAATGCTGTCTGAAGGATAGGAATAAGTTTCAGTTTGAAATTTATTATTAGACAAGAACAGGTTTATTTGGATTTTCTTCTTTCAAAGCAGAAAACCTGGCATGCTTTTTTTTTTACTATCTGTGACAGGTGAGTGCAGCCATCGGCTTGCCGCCAAAAATAATAAGAATGGCATCGCACTGATACACTATAGCAGGCGTGGTTCACGTGAGGTCTTCACTGTGTCCATGTCAGCCAATCATTCTAGCTCTTTTGACTATCACAGACGTAATTGAAGCTTTAAAACTTCTGTTCTAATTTAAAACAAAAAACAATTTAATTAGGCCCTTATCTTTATATTTCCTGTGTCTATGTGAAGAAAAGGGAGTTGTTGGGATGGTCAAAGTGAAAAAAGGGGGAGGGCAAGTATTTCACGAAAAAATTGGTGGAAAACAAATTGCATAAAAGTCGATTTTAAGTAATTCTTCGCTTATGCGGCTGATAGTGGTCTATCATTTCTCCTTCTATATATTTCTTGAAATGCTTTAATATTGCAAAGGGTCTTTCCAGTGAGCTTTGTACAACCAAGTAGACAGAGTATCAAATGTTCATGTCCGTCTATTTATTGAATTCAACTCTTTACTGAGCACAAAGAAACATTGGAGTTGAGTGCGTGAATACCCGCTGAAAACGTGTTCAAATAGCCAAATCTAATTTTAGGATGATTTATATTTTCAAAAATTATAGCAGTCAAACTAGAGTTTTTTTACTGTGTGGCCAATTAGCTAGGATTTTTTTCCCCCAAAATATGCATAAACAAACTCGTTAGAGAAAGAAAGACCAAAAGAAAGAGAGAATGAGAGAAGGGGAGAGAGAGGGAGAGAAACAGAGAGAAACATTTGAGCTCAGTGCTAGAATATCCACTGAAAACTTGTTTTAAATCAATAAATTTAACTTTCAGATGATTTATATTTTCAAAAATTATAAGTCAAACCAGAGTTTTCACAGTGTGGCTAATAAGCTAGGAATTTTTTTTTTTCCAAAGATATTCATAAACTGTTAATTTTTGGAGCCGATTTCGAGATACTCATCCAGTGTCCATGTCCCTCCTAGTTTCCTTGACGAGTTTACAAGCTAATAAGAGGAATTGTATTAAAAAAGAAATTTAAAAAATAAATTTCAGAGCTACTGTGATAAAAAACGAATATATTAATTTGTCGAAAATGCATGGTTTTGTTGGGGTGCTGTATATAGTTCCTCCTTCGTGATTGAATATGAGAACATTTCTCATTTCCTATGGACTGTAAAGTACAACCCTCGCTTTAAAAAGTAAAAAGATTCCCTCCAGACCTGTTGCTTGTTTAACTTACAATGTGTATGTCTGAGCAAGTCATTAATTCCTTTAGTGAAGACTTCCCTTCATGTCTCATTAGGTAGAGACTCATCATGACAATCTCTCAAGCATGGATAGCAAGCCATTGTGTCTCCCAGTGACACTTGGCCCCATTACCTAAGAAAAGTGTGTGTAAATATAGATAGATAGATAGACAGACAGAAAGATAGAAAAATGTATTTATTAATATATATATATTTATTTATTTATTTATATGTATTTATTTATGTATTTTTTTATTTTTTTATTTATTATATATAATATATAATATGCTTAATTGCGACATGCCTATCATGCTAAAATGTATGTAATTTTATTTCGTTTCACATCCAAAACTTTATCGCTGGTTGATGGTACAAGAGTATTAGATTAATTAATGTTCTTTTTAGCTGCCTGGATGGTGGATGCGCTTCGGACATCACTTCTTGATTTCTGAAGGCCAGTCTGAAAGCTATCAAGTCCTATGGATAGAGCTCTTTTATTTAATGAATGTGATCAGCAGGTCAGCATGTGGCACAATGGCCATTGTGGTCCTGTTTCAAATTTCCTAATTTGTGAGGCAGCTAAACATGTTTTTCACGAAACAGACAAAACTACTCGGAAATAGTTATTTCCCTTTGATTAATTGAAAGCTCGATCTTAAAATGAACGGCTTCAAAACAGCACTGACCTAGCAAAAACAGACTTTATTGTCTTACATTTTAAGGTAGATACATTTTGATCAAAATTTTGAGAACACTTTTCTGAACATTGTTTTGTTGTCGTGTATTACGTAGAAAGCACCAGAGAAAGAGAGAGAAAGAGAGAGAGAGAGAAAGAGAGCGTCAAGTGAAAGGGCTTGGGAATGCATAAGAAGTATAGAGTGATTGAGGCAACACTAGATACTAAACATCCCCCATGTTTCAAACCCACATTGTGGATACTGGGCCAGGTCAGGACTTTGAACTGTTTTAATGTCTAAAGTTCTCAAATATCCGAAGAGATGAATTCCACACTGTTTAAAGTTAACATTGCAACTAGAAATGAACTAAAGATACAGACGTGCAGTTGGTATTAGAAGCAGCAGCTAGACAGGAGTACACTAAGGAACATGCCTGGTCCCAGGTGGTGCATCAGACAATCGTGTTCAGTTAAAAAAAAAAGGTGAGTAAACCCGGGGGGGGGGGGGGGAATAGGTGAACGATTAAATTAGAAAGGTCAACCTCAGATAAAAAAATACATCAAGATTATGTCGAGAGATGAAAAAAGGGGGTTGGGTGGTGGTGGGGGGAAGGTAATCTCGCTATCAGGACAGTGCCAGGGCGAGATTTAGTTCATACTACATTCTACAAACTTGGTGAAATAGATGACGTGCTTATAGGATAGGACAAACACGATTACAGTGGGAATAGCCTGGGAACAGGCTACATTGGTAGGAGTCAGGATAGTGATTACATTGCGAGGAGTCAGAAAAATGATAACATTGTGAGGAATAAGGACATTTCTGTGTAATTAGGGTTAGATAATGAATGGATTGTATTTTTGTATTGTTTCATTATAGATATGTGCAATTGAGCTTAGAAACAGTCACATGACACATACAATTCTGAATTTAGGATACAACACAGAACAAGTTACATACAAAGTTGTTTGCCAAACCACTTCCTCTTCTAAGAAGCTGGGACAAATATCTATAAACCCTTATACCTAAAATCTGTCTTTTTAATGTTGTCATACTCATCGAGCCTCGAGCAGCCTTCCGTCACTAAGATCATGTTCTTGAACACCATTGTTAAGCCAATACAACTTTATGGAGCAGAGGGAGAACCATCATCACCACCATGAACACAAAATCTCCAGGTATTCAACAATACCTGCCTGAGGAAGATACTTATGATTCGCTGGCCAGACAGGATCTTGAATGAGGAACTGTGGAAAAGAACATTGAAGTAGATATCCTTCAGAGACGCTGGAGATGGATAGGCTACACCCTTCGCAAGCCTGCATCGAACATAACAAGGCAAGCCCTAACCTGGAACCCCCAAGGAAAGAGGAAGAGGGGACGGCCCAGGAATACATTGCGCCGCGATCTGGAAGCAGATGCCAGGCAGATGGGCAAGACGTGGGGACAGTTGGAGAGACTCGCCCAGAACCCAGATGCCTGGAGGAAGCTGGTAGGTGGCCTATGTCCCAGAAGGGACCCCAGGCAGAGATGATGAGATGAGATATTCATTGTCATTGTCATCAGATTCGTTGAGGAGAAATTGTCTTTAAAAAAATTAAATATACTGTACTAGGTTTTTTTTTAAATTATGTTTTATGTTACAAAGCGTATAGCAAATTAGTTTGCCTGGTCAAAAGTTTGTAGTCGTCCCTCGACCAATCTCGGATCAAGTTGTACACAATTATTTCTTTAACTGACAACACAAGAATATAAAAAAAAAATATTAAGAAATTAATTATCCGTAATAAATTATTTTGGTTGGTATCGAACAAGGGAAAGAAATAGTACTTGACTGATGTGGTGGTTGAATTATTTCCCTTTATACTTTGAAGAGAGTAAGCTATAAAGGTTGAAATTAACAATTGATAACTATAAAACCTTATATTTGTATAAACCCTAGCACAATGGTTAGTATATCGGCTTGAGGAGGGTTGAGCCGTCGAATTCGAATTCAGGTCGTTCAAACTTTTTTAATACATTTAAAAAGCGATTAAGGTACACCATATACCATGTTCTTTCTTCCCCCCCCCCCCACCACACACTAGTTTCCCAAGTGGTCCAGACAAGTGATAGGATCATAGCGTAGTGAGAAAGTCGAAAACTTTAAATTGTGATAAACAAAAACAATTAATAAAAAATATTGTAATGGCACGGATTTAGTATTCTTAGTCTAGATCTATTATATATTATCTATAATTCTCCTCTTCCCTCAAGAGTTTGGACGAGAAGAAGAAGTAAAGGAAAGATCACTCTCTTATTTCTTTGTTACGGTCGTATCGCAGCATGGTGTGAATGAAAATGGCGCGAATTTGGATATTGAATGGAAGTGGGATTCACAAGGTGGAAGCTGGAAGTCGATGGACAGGAAGTAGAGTTGGGAAATAGGATGGTTACGTCATTTGTGATCATATTCAAGTAGTTGTAGACTAAAACCTGAGAGTGTCTTAGTATTTGTGAAGAGTCTTGTGTCGTAACAAGTGGCGCCCAACGGAAAAGGCAAGACCTACGTTTTATGAGTACTAAACTCCTGTCTACTGACATTTGACAAACACTAAATAGCAGCGCCGGACTTAACCATTGTGACCAAGAAGTCATGGAAAGAGAACAAGTAATCTGCTATTTATATTCACCCGTCACTTAATAGCAGCGCCGGACTTAACCATTGTGACCAAGAAGTCATGGAAAGAGAACAAGTAATCTGCTATTTATATTCACCCGTCACTTAATAGCAGCGCCGGACTTAACCATTGTGGGGCCCTATGCGAACAAATTTCACTGGGCCAAGTTTGGGTAGGGAAGCGGATAATAAATGAAATTTAAGAGTTTGTATTAGAAAATAAATTCGTCTTTGCATTTTATTCATTCTTTAATACGTACAGTACAGTACTACGTACTTTACAAGCCTCCGTGTCGCAAAGTCATACAGTATACCATAATAATTATGTTTCCTACATAGATCACGCTCAAAAGCAAGAATTACCAAATGTTTTAATTTATATTTTAAGAACTTTTTCCTAAATTTTGTAATTTCGGAAGATTTCCAGGTAAATCGACAGGAGGGCGCGGGAAATCTGTTTTGAGATATAATATGG
This sequence comes from Biomphalaria sudanica, assembly GCA_036873155.1. Classification (NCBI taxonomy): domain Eukaryota; kingdom Metazoa; phylum Mollusca; class Gastropoda; family Planorbidae; genus Biomphalaria; species Biomphalaria sudanica. Next base: position 122,763 of record JAZGLO010005491.1, read on the forward strand.
TTTAATTTAATAATTCATACACCTAGAATCAGCGCGGGTTCTATGAAAGTGCGGGTCCATTGAAAGTGTGGGGCCCACTGCGGTCGCATAGCTTGCAGTGACCTAAGGCCCTCCCTGCAAAATGTGACGATCACACTTGCCTGGGATTATATTATCAAACTTGACAATTCAATGTATTTTCTCAAACTTCTTTAATAACTTCTTCAACTTTCACATCAAATTAAATTCTTAATTCAATAACAACTTGACTTGATACTTCATAAATAAAACTTAAATGATACATGAAACTTCATTTAGTATAACTTCAACTTCAACTACTAAAACTTTACTTAATGGACCCGCTAATATCACAAAACTTATTACTAATCGAGGACTGTGTGAGGACCAACGCTCTACAAGAACTACTACTATGCGAGGACCCCGTCTGACTGACTTTCCCTTAATTTATACTTTCTTTGATCGTACGTTCCAGAATCCTGGAACCTTCTCCGATAATTATTTTAGTAACTTTGACCTTCTAGAAGCTGACGTGTGCTATATTTTTACCTTAACCTCTTTCTTCGATTCGATATCTAAAATTAACTTGTTTACGCTGGACACTTGCACTGGTTTGAACTCGAGCTTCTAGAAACTGGTCGAAATAGGTCACAGACTCGACTCGTGACACAAAATAGCGGCGTATGCTACGCCGCCGGTCGACTAGTAAATTGTATTACATTACTAATCCAAACTAACTGATACACCTTCACATGAATAAACTTTTTTTGTTCAAAACATTATTTTAAAAATATTTGTCTTGTTTATAATACTTCTTACTTCTTAGCACTTCTTAGATCTTCTTACTTCTTAGCACTTCTTACTTCTTAGCACTTCTTACTTCTTAGCACTTCTTACTTCTTAGCGCTTCTTACTTCTTAGTACTTCTTACTTCTTAGTACTTCTTACTTCTTAGAACTTCTTACTTCTTAGCACTTCTTACTTCTTAGCACTTTTTACTTCTTAGCGCTTCTTACTTTTTAGCGCTTCTTACTTCTTAGTACTTCTTACTTCTTAGAACTTCTTACTTCTTAGCACTTCTTTCTTCTTAGTACTTCTTACTTCTTAGCACTTCTTACTTCTTAGCACTTCTTACTTCTTAGCACTTTTTACTTCTTAGTACTTCATACTTCTTAGCACTTCTTACTTTTTTGCACTTCTTACTTCTAAGAGCTTCTTACTTCTTAGCGCTTCTTACTTCTTAGCGCTTCTTACTTCTTAGTACTTCTTACTTCTTAGCACTTCTTACTGCTTAGCACTTCTTACTTCTTAGTACTTCTCACTTCTTAGCACTTTTTACTTCTTAGTACTTCTTACTTCTTAGCACTTTTTACTTCTTAGTACTTCATACTTCTTAGCACTTCTTACTTCTTAGCACTTCTTACTTCTTAGCACTTTTTACTTCTTAGTACTTCATACTTCTTAGCACTTCTTACTTCTTTGCACTTCTTACTTCTTTGCACTTCTTACTTCTTAGAGCTTCTTACTTCTTAGCACTTCTTACTTTTTAGCGCTTCTTACTTCTTAGCACTTCTTATATCTTAGCACTTCTTACTTCTTAGCACTTCTTACTTCTTAGCACTTCTTACTCCAATTCTCTAAGCTTTCCTTTTTTAAAAACGGATTTTTTATTAGTCAATTAGCGACATTGAACCTAATGTATTGCCCTTGGCATTGATTACATTGTAATTAATCGTGAAAATAGATCAAGTCTGCGTGTTAATATAGAAGACACGTGCACCGTCTGCGTGTTAATATAGAAGAAATGTGCGCTGTCTGCGTGTTAATATAGAAGACAAGTGTACCGTCTGCGTGTTAATATAGAAGACAAGTGCGCTGTCTGCGTGTTAATATAGAAGACAAGTGTACCGTCTGCGTGTTAATATAGAAGACAAGTGCACTGTCTGCGTGTTAATATAGAAGAAATGTGCGCTGTCTGCGTGTTAATATAGAAGACATGTGCACTGATTGTGCACTGTCTGCTTGTTAATATAGAAGACAAGTGCGCTGTCTGCGTGTTAATATAGAAAGTATGTGCACTGTCTGCATGTTAATATAGAAGACATGTGCACTGTCTGCATGTTAATATAGAAAGTATGTTCACTGTCTGCATGTTAAAATAGAATGCATGTTCACTGTCTGCATGTTAATATAGAAGACATGTGCACTGTCTACATGTTAATATAGAAGACATATGCACTGTCTGCATGTTAATATAGAAAGTATGTTCATTGTCTGCATGTTAATATAGAAAGTATGTTCACTGTCTGCATATTAATATAGAAAGCATGTGCACTGTCTGCGTGTTAATATTGAAGACATGTGCGCTGTCTGCGTATAAATATAGAAGACACGTGCACTGTCTGCGTGTTAATATAGAAGACACGTGCACCGTCTGCGTGTTAATATAGATAACACGTGCGCTGTCTGCGTGTTAATATAGAAGACATGTGCACTGATTGTGCACTGTCTGCTTGTTAATATAGAAGACAAGTGTGCTGTTTGCGTGTTAATATAGAAAGTATGTGCACTGTCTGCATGTTAATATAGAAGACATGTGCACTGTCTGCATGTTAATATAGAAAGTATGTTCACTGTCTGCATGTTAATATACAAGACATGTTCACTGTCTGCATGTTAATATACAAGACATGTGCACTGTCTGCATGTTAATATAGAAAGTATGTTCACTGTCTGCATGTTAATATAGAAAGTATGTTCACTGTCTGCATGTTAATATAGAAAGTATGTTCACTGTCTGCATGTTAATATAGAAAGTATGTTCACTGTCTGCATGTTAATATAGAAAGTATGTGCACTGTCTGCATGTTAATGTAGAAAGTATGTTCACTGTCTGAATGTTAATATAGAAAGTATGTGCACTGTCTGCATGTTAATATAGAAAGTATGTTCACTGTCTGCATGTTAATATAGAAAGTATGTTCACTGTCTGCATGTTAATATAGAAAGTATGTGCACTGTCTGCATGTTAATATAGAAAGTATGTTCACTGTCTGCATGTTAATATAGAAAGTATGTTCACTGTCTGCATGTTAATATAGAAAGTATGTGCACTGTCTGCATGTTAATATAGAAAGTATGTTCACTGTCTGCATGTTAATATAGAAAGTATGTTCACTGTCTGCATGTTAATATAGAAGACATGTTCACTGTCTGCATGTTAATATAGAAAGTATGTTCACTGTCTGCATGTTAATATACAAGATATGTTCACTGTCTGCATGTTAATATAGAAAGTATGTTCACTGTCTGCATGTTAATATAGAAAGTATGTTCACTGTCTGCATGTTAATATAGAAAGTATGTTCACTGTCTGCATGTTAATATAGAAAGTATGTGCACTGTCTGCATGTTAATATAGAAAGTATGTTCACTGTCTGCATGTTAATATAGAAAGTATGTTCACTGTCTGCATGTTAATATAGAAAGTATGTTCACTGTCTGCATGTTAATATAGAAAGTATGTTCACTGTCTGCATGTTAATATACAAGATATGTTCACTGTCTGCATGTTAATATAGAAAGTATGTTCACTGTCTGCATGTTAATATAGAAAGTATGTTCACTGTCTGCATGTTAATATAGAAAGTATGTGCACTGTCTGCATGTTAATATAGAAAGTATGTTCACTGTCTGCATGTTAATATAGAAAGTATGTTCACTGTCTGCATGTTAATATAGAAAGTATGTTCACTGTCTGCGTGTTAATATAGAAAGTATGTTCACTGTCTGCATGTTAATATAGAAAGTATGTTCACTGTCTGCATGTTAATATACAAGACATGTTCACTGTCTGCATGTTAATATACAAGACATGTTCACTGTCTGCATGTTAATATACAAGACATGTTCACTGTCTGCATGTTAATATACAAGACATGTTCACTGTCTGCATGTTAATATTGAATGTATGTTCACTGTCTGCATGTTAATATACAAGACATGTTCACTGTCTGCATGTTAATATACAAGACATGTTCACTGTCTGCATGTTAATATACAAGACATGTTCACTGTCTGCATGTTAATATAGAATGCATGTTCACTGTCTGCATGTTAATATACAAGACATGTTCACTGTCTGCATGTTAATATAGAATGTATGTTCACTGTCTGCATGTTAATATACAAGACATGGTCACTGTCTGCATGTTAATATACAAGACATGTTCACTGTCTGCATGTTAATATAGAAGACATGTTCACTGTCTGCATGTTAATATACAAGACATGTTCACTGTCTGCATGTTAATATATAGAAGACATGTTCACTGTCTGCATGTTAATATAGAAGACATGTTCACTGTCTGCATGTTAATATACAAGACATGTTCACTGTCTGCATGTTAATATATAGAAGACATCTACAGTAATATGACGTCATTGGACTTTGACGGAAACAATAACTCCTCACACCCCCTATTTCATATGTAACTAAACGTTGTTATGTCGTGTGTATATTAAATGAATGTCGTTGTCCTGCTGAGTACTAATTGCGAAACATGTCTTCTTTATTCTGTCTCTGTCTGCGGCATTGTATGTCTCAAGAGACACTCTTTTACCTTTGCAACTTCTCATGGGACTAAAGAGCCAATACTTCTTCAACAGAAAAAAAAAGACACCACATATTTAATTATGCAATATTAAAATATAGTACAGATGTGTAATACAGCTGTTTGCTATTAATGTGTAATACAGCTGTTTGCTACTGATATGTAACACAGTTGTTTGTTACTGATTGTAATACAGCTTTTTGTTACTGATGTGTAATGCAGCTGTTGGCAGCCGATGTGTAATGCAGCCGTATCCTACAGATATGTAATATAGTGATGTTCAATCGCATGTATACACTTAAGTAATATTGTAATGTTTACAGTTATGCAATAAATTCATGTGGTTCATATATTAATGCAGTTCCATGGTTAGATATACGTCTGTGATGTGTCCTTTATTTGGGACCTATCAACTCAAAAGAAAACACATAAAGAAACTAGATAAGAGCCTGAGTCTAGTTATATTCGTAATATCCACACTAGGCTCAACAATATTAGTAAAATTACTACATTTAGAAACACTTGAAAACAAACGACAAACACATTGTAATCAAATATTCAGGAAAAAAAGCACATAGAAACAGACACACGTCTTATTCCATACCCTAGGATACATTTGTACAAGTCTACAAATGCTCCTTCTTCCTTAGTAAGGCTCCATTTGAGCATGGAATGTGTTGACAGAATCAGCCAGGAAAATCCATATGAGTTTAAGTGTTTAATTACCTTGCATGATTAGATTGACACGTGAATCGAGACCTAATTATCTTGTCTTTTGAAGGAACAGCCGTAGCTTATAAGACGATAAGAAGTACAAGGTACCCAAGGGACTTAATTCATAGTACATAACCCTTAACTAAATAACACCAGAGTTACCCCCCTGAAACAGAAAGCTCAATATCTGTATGGAAGATACAGTGTAGTAGAGTCAACAAAAGTATATACAAGAAACCTAATGTGGGAGAGAGACGCACAGACATAGCCAGTAGTAATGGTGGACCATGGCAACGTAACTTCTTTTTAAAGAACCTTATGCACAAGTCTGGTGAGGCGCGATGGCTGAGCGGTAAAGCTCTTGGCTTCTGAACCGGGGGTCCCGGGTTCGAATCCTGGTGAAGACTGAGATTTTTAATTTCGGGATATTTGGGCGCCTCTGAGTCCACCCAGCTCTAATGGGTACCTGACATTAGTTGTGCTGGCCACAATCTGTGGCATTTTACGTTTCGAGAGACGATCTTTTCCCTTTGCAACTTCTTGTGTGACTAAAGAGGCCAATCCTTGATACACAGCTGCGATCGCAGGTTGGGCATATATAATCACCAGGCGCCGTTGCATTTTCACCCTTCTTCCTGCTTCTGTTGTGTATGGCATCTGCAATCTTTGACCCTTCCTTTATGCTCTCTCTCCATGAGGATCTGTCCAGTGCCACCTCTTCCCAGTTACCAGTGTCGATTTTGAAGAGCTTCATGTCGCGTTTGCATACATCCGTATAACGTAAAAGTGGGCGACCAGCGGCTCTCCTGCCTTCTATCAGATCGCCATACAGGATGTCCTGTGGAAGTCGACCTTCTGGCATTCTACGAACGTGGCCAAGCCAGCCAAGGCGTCTGCTGCTGATAACAGAGCGGATGTCCTGGCACCCTGTTCTTTGTAGCACTTCCTCATTGGTTATCTTATCTTGCCACCTTATTTTAAAGATCCGCCTTAGGCATCGGAGGTGGAAAACATTCAGCTTTTTTTCCTGCCATGAGTAGGTTGACCATGTTTCACTTCCGTACAGCAAGGTGCTCAACACACAGGTCCGGTAGACTAGGGCTTTAGTACTGTTAGTCAGCAATATGTTGTCCCAGACTCTTTTCTGCAGCCGTGACATGGTGGCCATTGCCTTGGCTATCCTGTTGTTTATGTCTTTATCCAGTAGAGTGTTGTTGGATATGATGGAGCCAAGGTAACAAAAGTGATCAACAATTTCTAGTGGTTGGCCATTAATGCTTACTTGAGGTGCAGTGTTTGTGTTTTGGACAAGTATCTTAGTCTTGCTTTGACTGATGTTTAAGCCGAACTTCTGGCAAGCAGCAGATAATTTGTCAACCAGGCACTGTAGCTGAATATCAGAATCAGCCACAATAGCTGCATCATCAGCATACAGGAGTTCCCTGACGAGTAGCTTCCTAACCTTGGTTTTTGCCCGCAGCCATGAAACATTAAATAGTTTTCCAGAGGATCTTGTATGGAGAAACACACCTTCGTTTATGTCGTTGTACGCATAATGCAGTAGACAGGAGAAGAATATGCCAAACAGAGTAGGTGCGAGCACGCATCCCTGCTTGACACCACTGCAAACCTCAAAAGGTACTGATTGGGCTCCATTGAATTTGACAGTGCATTTAGTTTCCTCGTGAAAACACTCAATGAACTGCAGTAGTTTGGGAGGGCAACCTATTTTCCTCAGGAGTTTGAAAAGGCCACTTCTGCTGACCATGTCAAAAGCTTTAGTCAGATCAACAAAAACGATGTAAAGGGGTCTGTCTCTCTCTCTGAATTTCTCCTGCAGTAGTCGTAGAGAAGATATCATGTCTACAGTGGATCTACCACTCCTGAATCCACACTGAGACTCTGGGTAGACTCTAGAAGCTATCACTTGCAGCCTGGATAGTGCCACTCTAGCAAATGGCTGTGTGAAGCGTCTAGTGTGGTAGCTTGACTTGTTGCCACCGCTGGCTAGCATCTGTGAAAGGGGAGCAGTTTTGTAAGTCTCTCTTGCCAGTACATAGCCTCTCCACAGCAAGTCCTATGCAGTACCTCCTCGTGGTGGCAGATGGAAACTGAGGCTGCGAAGCCTAAGGCTAAACTGCAAGGGTCTCGGAGGAGGTTTGGCCCCAAGATGTGAGGCAGGCATGGCCCGTCGGCGTGCGGACACGCTGGCCACATGACACCCTCGTAAACCTTAGGCCACAGAATCATTTGCCTTATAGACCACAAGGTCTGAAAGGGGAACTGTTGTTTCAAAACAAACTTGATCTAAGATATAAGAGTGCCTCCCAAGGATCCATGAATAGTTTGAATAGTTTTCTATAAGCACTAACCCTTTAGAAAATTGAATAATTTAATATGTTTGTAAAATGTTTGATGTGTTTCGGATGTGCCTTTAAGAGTTGTCTACATCTTAGCCCAAACCTTCCGCAGGACGACGGGGGATGTCAGGGTTTGAACCCGGAACCATCGAGACGACCAAACAGCGTGCTGAACGCGCTAACAGGAAGCCAAACGTAAATTATATACATACAGTACTGCAGGTATAAAGGCATTTTCCTTGTTACTGCCACTTTTAAAAAAATACATTGAATAAAAACAGTAAATTACGAAACTTTACGAAAATAAGGAAACCATTTCACAGTGACCTCTCAATGGAAAGTGTTCTGCTTCAAAATGAAAACTCATTGCTTGTTCTGTAGTGTAAAAAGATGGCTTACATTTATTTTTTTTGAAACTCAAGGAAATCAAAACAAAGCAAAAAGCTATTTCAGATTCTGTTGTACATCCCATGTAATGTAAGTCTCTTGACATCTTTGTTCACTTCTCACTTCTGGCTTTCATTGCTAGGAGAGAAGATTTAAGGGCTCTAGCCAGTAGATTCTCTTGCAATGAGAACCAGGGATAAATACCTGTCTAGACGTGGCGTTCACATTTCAAATGTCACAGTTTTAATTCAAGGCTGTAGTTGAGTGAGAACAGGGGTGGGGTGGGGTTCAGGGGCGTAGGTGATTTCCACACACACACACACACACATACACATACAACACATAAAGGAGAATAGAATTGCCAAATATATTTCTCATGTTGTTGTTTTTTTAATTTGTTTTGGTTCATGTGTTAAACATCACCTGGAAACATGCGTAATGAGCTTAGATTGAATGTGTTATAAATCACTTGAAAACATGCGCAATGAGCTTAGATTGAATGTGTTATAAATCACTTGAAAACATGCGCAATGAGCTTAGATTGAATGTGTTATAAATCACTTGAAAGCATGCGCAATGAGCTTAGATTGAATGTGTTATAAATCACTTGAAAGCATGCGCAATGAGCTTAGATTGAATGTGTTATAAATCACTTGAAAGCATGCGCAATGAGCTTAGATTGAATGTGTTATAAATCACTTGAAAACATGCGCAATGAGCTTAGATTGAATGTGTTATAAATCACTTGAAAACATGCGCAATGAGCTTAGATTGAATGTGTTATAAATCACTTGAAAGCATGCGCAATGAGCTTAGATTGAATGTGTTATAAATCACTTGAAAGCATGCGCAATGAGCTTAGATTGAATGTGTTATAAATCACTTGAAAACATGCGCAATGAGCTTAGATTGAATGTGTTATAAATCACTTGAAAACATGCGCAATGAGCTTAGATTGAATGTGTTATAAATCACTTGAAAACATGCGCAATGAGCTTAGATTGAATGTGTTATAAATCACTTGAAAACATGCGCAATGAGCTTAGATTGAATGTGTTATAAATCACTTGAAAACATGCGCAATGAGCTTAGATTGAATGTGTTATAAATCACTTGAAAGCATGCGCAATGAGCTAAGATTGAATGTGTTATAAATCACTTGAAAACATGCGCAATGAGCTTAGATTGAATGTGTTATAAATCACTTGAAAACATGCGCAATGAACTTAGATTGAATGTGTTATAAATCACTTGAAAACATGCGCAATGAGCTTAGATTGAATGTGTTATAAATCACTTGAAAGCATGCGCAATGAGCTTAGATTGAATGTGTTATAAATCACTTGAAAACATGCGCAATGAGCTTAGATTGAATGTGTTATAAATCACTTGAAAGCATGCGCAATGAGCTTAGATTGAATGTGTTATAAATCACTTGAAAACATGCGCAATGAGCTTAGATTGAATGTGTTATAAATCACTTGAAAACATGCGCAATGAACTTAGATTGAATGTGTTATAAATCACTTGAAAACATGCGCAATGAACTTAGATTGAATGTGTTATAAATCACTTGAAAGCATGCGCAATGAGCTTAGATTGAATGTGTTATAAATCACTTGAAAACATGCGCAATGAACTTAGATTGAATGTGTTATAAGTCACTTGAAAACATGCGCAATGAGCTTAGATTGAATGTGTTATAAATCACTTGAAAACATGCGCAATGAGCTTAGATTGAATGTGTTGAGAATCAAGCTAAATAATAGAGATCGGACCAGAGCGCACAGAGAATGCTAGAAAGATGCCCATAGACTGTATTTCTATGTATGCGATGATCAGTTGTCGCACTTTTAATAAAACTTCACGTATTTCAACAACCCTCATTTTGGCCGCTTTACATTGCCCTCCTTAACACAATCACTGTGGTCTGTGAATTCTATAATCACTTATCTCTCCCCACCCGAAAGTACAATCCTGCAATTTTTTTTTAAATGTACGATTTACACACACACACACACAAATTGAATGAATCAATCAGGGTCCATTGCGCTTTTAATAAAGATTTCTATTGGTTTACATTTATTTATGTACCTATGTCCGTGTAAAATCTGGATTCATAAGCTACTTCAAATTCAGAGTTCAGAGCAGAAGCGTAGAAAGGGATTTTGGGGTCTGTAAGGCTTGGCCTCTTTAGGGCCCTGCATTTTACCTTTTGATATTCCACATCATGACATATAGATAATGACGTAATATTTCAGGTAAAAAGAACATTTCGAACACGACTTTGGGAGCCACCCTCAAGTGGGGGCCGGGAGAATGTTCAAATTCTCCTCCCCCCCCCCCCAACTCCCCACCATAGCTGCGCCACTGGTTAAGTGCCTAAAAAATACACACATCTGGAGTAAAATACTTGACAGCGAAAGTACTGCTAATTTGTTTCCATCTGCGGTGCTTCTGGTCTTCTGCTGGAATTCTAACATGTATCGGGTTTGAACTTTGATCCCAACTCATATAATTTTTTTTTGGTACAGACTCTTTTTCTCTGGCAGTTACATTGAAATGTACAGATTATTGGTGTGTTTTACATTTAAAACTAGCACTAAGAAATGCCAATAATAAATAAGGGAAAAACTTTTTTTCAACTTCAAGCATGTAAATTCAAAGAGAAGATAACCATGTATCAATCAATACTCAATAGTGACCATTCCATGTCGAATTCAGCCTTACGATATTATGTAGGTCTACAATAATTGGATTTATCTATATTTTAAAGTCCCTTGCTATATAGGAGCCTATTATGCATTTGTGGCTATTTTTGAGATGTCATGATAATTGATAGCTGTCATAATACTGCTTGAAACAGACAAGTATTTGAGGGAGTCTGGGAGTGGCCTTTCTGCCCAATAGCCTCCAGTCTATCTAGTAGTGCGCCACTGGTAATAAAATATTACACATTTATGTTTTCTAATTTTTATCTCTTCACTTGCCTAGTTATATGAACTATTGCTGTGACCGAGTCATCTCAAGTACAGCCACAAAGTCGGATAAACTACCCCAGCAATCAATCCGGCAAATCTTTATATTTTTTCTTTTAATGAAGTCACACAACCTAAAGAAACACCGCCCAGCGCCTTCGGGGAGGATCACCGGGCCCCCATGACATGTTATCTCGCTGCATGCTGCGAGGATTTACAGCCGGGGCGTTTATGGCATTCGTCCGCCCTGGAGCACCCATCCTTTTCAGTGTCACGAACGGCAGACATGCCTCGTAGAGCAGCAAGTTTGGCAAATAGATCTGTTGGGGGGCTATTATCGTTTCTAACTACGAATGTCAAAGACTAATCATGGCCGGTGGAAATGTGACGTACTCTACTGTCAGGATGAGAAACGAAAGGGGGGTACATAGGCTCATCAAATGACTTTAAGCCTGAGATATTGACATTATGATTTCATAATAGAGCTGTTTTTTTACAAAACTTTTATCAACTCACTCTGTCTGTCTGTCTGTCAGTCTGGTGAAAATTTTGAACATGTTTTTTCTCCCGTTTCCAATTCTCGGATCCAGTGAAAACTTTGCCCACAATTCTTCATTGAACCTGATAAGACATGAATCAATCCAAAAAATAATAATTGTTGGTGATAGATTATTTTGCTTGATTTCGAAATATGGAAAATAAATGCAACTTAATGTGAGATGTGGATATATATATATGTAGTCCCCTTAATAAGTTTTGACACGTTTTTTCACCCACTTCAGATTTTCGAATCAAGTTGAAATTTTGCATAATTATTCATAGTCTATAACAATACACGAATTAATCTAAACATCAACCAATTAGTTAATCATTTAGTACTAATTAATTAATTTTGTTGTATTTAGCAGAAAGGTAGCTAAACCCTTTAATTTTCAGATCAAAGACAGTAGGGTTTTTTGTGTCTTTTTTTCACTTTAACAATATAATGATATAAAGTTAAACGCTCCCCAATACATTTCATTGGCCAACTAATTCTAGTATCTATTGCGTTGAATTGGATATTTTTTGTCTGGGTCCTGATTAATAATAGAAGCATATTGGCATCATAATACTCTTTGTCGTAGGCACTTGAAACTTGGCATATATAACTAAAACCTATTGGCAAGTTTTGTGAAGGAAATCTGTCATGTAATTAGTACACTACGTTGATTTTGAAACTCTTCTTTGCCTCTTGAGTTTCTTTGAGAAGTACTCAGTGATAGTCTCATCCAATTGTCAAGTTTCGTAATCGTGTGGAGTAAAAAAAACTGGATCAACACTCTATGATCGAATTTCTTCAGCAGCCTTGTCTGTTACACTCTCAAAGTCTTTTCTCAAATGACTTACTTCATTGTAAATATTCCCCAGTTGACTCACAGCTTTATGTAGATTACTCTTACAATTGTGTACTCGACAATAAGCAGAGTATAGTGTTGGATGTTCTTCATTCTCCGATAAGTGCTGCAGCTTCCAGACGTTCTGATTCCTTTCGGAAACAATTTGTGCTTTAGCACATCAAAATAATTCAATCTCATAGCTATTAGAGTATTATTTCTTGATGAGCACAACGTTTGAGTGTCCTCTTTCTATTGGATTCAAGAACCGGCCATCTTGGGATTCTATGAGTGAATTCATTCACATTTTGTTTTTAAAAAATCTGCAACTTCTTGAACACAGCTGACGGACTGATCTAAGACTAAGTTTAAGTTGTGCGGTTAGCAGAGGGAACAAAAGACTCAAGCGTTGAAACAATGTCACACTGGAAGCACCATGGGCATTGTCTTGATAATTGAAACTACTTGGACTTGTTCATGTTGTTTGTATGTTCGGCAAGTTTGTTGATGATTCCTTGATTGTTGGTGACACTGCACAGGTCTGCTTGCCCTGCCTTGCAGGACTGAGAGTAACACGTAGTCAGGGTGTAGAGACTAACACAACCAAAAGCATTGCATTATTAAATCCCTTTATCTCTGTTCATGTTGTACATAATTATAAAGTTGTACATAATCATTACGTGGTACATAATCATCAAGTTGTACATAATCATCAAGTCGCTAAAACTCCAACCTTTATTCCTGAGACGTCTTTTGTGCAATACAAAGTGAGGTCCTACAAAGATGTGTATCATTAGAACAAAAAAAAACATTATAAAAATACATTTAAAAAAAATAAAAAAATACCTCCATTGGACCTATACAACTCAAAATAAAAATAAATATATATATAAAATATTTGGTTTCAAAACAGCCCGTGACTTTGACACCGTCAGATGCTTGTGTATATACCAATTCAGCCAGCGGGAATTTTGCGATTATTTATCCATATTATCATTAAATGGACATCTAGAACTAGACTTCTGATTTAAAACCCATAAGATCTAGTTTAGATCTAGATCTCATGGTAATTTATGTTAGATTTACGTAAAAAAATTATTAGTAAAGCTAAGATATTATTTCAATAAAATTGAAGCAATTTTCAATTTCTTCTGTTATCGTATAATTTCGGAACACTATGGCTGACTACGCCATGCTTTTTTGTTTTCTAAGTCTAGTCAAACCAAATTTACATTTATTTATTTTTACTTTGAAAAACTATAACAGTCAAACTAGAGTTGTCCCTGTGTGGCGACGAGCTAGTCATTCTTTGCTCGACGATATACATCAACTGTTAAATATCTAGGAAAATCGTTATGAGATTAAATATTTAGGAAAATCGTTATGAGATTAAATATCTAGGAAAATCGTTATGAGATTAAATATCTAGGAAAATCGTTATGAGATTAAATATCTAGGAAAAATCGTTATGAGATTAAAATATCTAGGAAAAATCGTTATGAGATTAAAATATCTAGGAAAAATCGTTATGAGATCAGTTGTCCGCCCACCGACCCAGGTTCCTCCAGGAAGAAGTGACTTTAATAGAGGCATTGTAAAAATGTCCTTTGTCGGCTGGTGTTTTTCTTTAGGTAATTTATTGGGAAATGAGGAAAATCCTGTACAATTTTAACTATTCCTAGCAGTTCAACTATTGTTTCCACTTTGGTATCATACCCAAGGGCTCATGTGGGTTCCAACTGGTCATGAGTCATGGCTCTAAGTGCTATGACTTCTTAGCGCCATGGTTGCTATGCCAAAGGCTGTGGGCTACTAATGGTCGTGGGCTTGGTATCAGTGAACCACTTCGCGTCGTGAATGCTACGCCATTGCCTCGCTCCTATAAAGTTCAGCTATAGGCCACTATAAAACTCTCCTTTCCAATGCACTAATTATTTTGTTGTTGTTTTTTTTTGTTTCTTTGGGGGGGGGGGGGAGATTACTTATTCGTTAATTAAAAAAAGGTAGGCCTATAGATGAACGAAACCCAGTCTATCTATTACATGTCTCCTAGCCTTCTCCATCCAGCCCCACCCTCATTACCTAGAAATACATCTTCAACACCCACTGACACGAGCTCTCGCGCGCCACCTCCACTACAGAAGTCAGGACACTGTTATGACACTAATTAGCATGGATATAATCTAGTAGAAGCTCCCCCTGCCCCGTGTTGTAAAGGGCTCTATCTCTAAGATAGGATTGGATGGGTTCACTGAAAAATAGGGTGGGGAAAGAGGAGGGGGAGGGGCGCCAACTCAACAATAAATTCCTGCATATCTCTGGGTTAATGCGCCTACGTTAAGCTCGGTTGACGTAGTCAGGAGCAGCGAATGTACTGCAAGCCTACTTGGCAATAGCTAAGAGAACTGAGTTTTCGAAATGCTGGCCAGTTGGTTTCTCTTAGGACATGCGCAACAAGACGAACACAAAGATAAAAAGAGACTGAAGTCAAGGTCACTCAAGTTGTTCTGTCTGCGCCAAATAAAGTGTCTGCAGTACCACGTCGCTGTCTCTAAACTATTAATGACTGTGCAAATGGGATGGCCGCCTGGTCGTGCGGTTTGCGCGCTGGACTGTCATTCGGATTTATCGACGGTCGAGGGTTCAAACCCTGCCCGCTCCCATCCCCCGCCCTCCTGCGGGAGGTTTGGACTAGGAAGTAAACTATCTTCAACCTTGAAGGAACATCCGAACATGTAGAAACAAAACAAAAAAAAGACGTCCCTGTGCACCAAGCACTTGCTGCCTCAATACGTTCTATGCAATATGACGTTGTTGTATTTCTAAGACGAACTGCACACATGATGTCTGTGCAAATAGGACTTTCGAAGAATATGTTGTTGTTTTGTTGTTGTTGTTTTTTGTGAGAAATAATCCATTTATTTATTGTAACCATTAACCTATATTATATTTAAAATACCACCCACTGATTGATTAATGTATCAAGAGATCTCAACATTTGTCGTACGAATTAGCAGGAAATTTCCTACACAGGTTTCTTTTACCTCTTAAGTGCTTGCTAAGACGCAATTTCGACAGATTCGCAGCCTGAACACCGCATTTCGCGAAAAACTGCAAGCTTTCTATGAAACCTCTGTGGAGAAAGAGGGGTAGAAAGAGAGTAGGCCGTTTCATTTATTGTAATAGATACAATAATTCACGATCTAAAAAGTTTTTTGAAGGGAATCGTTAAATGTGACCCATTTATTTGAACATATCAACGGTGTGTAATGCCAGAGTTCCATGTAAGTTTCACCGATCCCAGAACTGTTTGCATCATAAATGCCAATAGGGCGACTCAGTCAAGACGAAACAACGAAAGTAAATGTCGCAAGTGAAAACTTAGCACAGAAGGTGCTGGGACCAAAAAGTTTGACTGAGCCTTTGTCCAAGACACCTGATACATTACCTACGTTCATTGATACATTGTCTTTAACAGGTAATCCTGTGGTTGGGTCCCAATTAGAATTAAATCAGGAGTTGCAAGAACAAGATTTGACAGACGGTGATCTAGATTTCAAATTGCCATAAAAAGAAATTTCTTCAACCATTGATAACTCATACGATAAAATACTTTAACAAACTAATTGTGGAGGGAGGTCAAAGCATCACACTAATTGGGTGACCCGACAAAATAGCCCCGACAAAATAACGCAAGACAAAATAGCGCGGAGTTATATATATGATGTACTTAAAAGTACCGGATTATTAGTCATTTAATGTCCTGGGCAGCATTTTTGTTGATATCTCTATCTTTTCCAATATGAATAGATCTGAAAGTATTGGCCCTAGTTGTAGAGAACGAGACAGTACTTGACATTTGATAGCATTCCCCTTTTTCACCAATGTTTCAAATGAATAACTTGTTAAAAATAGGATTTTGAAATGTGGTGACCCCGTTCAAGCAGTGATGGAATTTCTACGTGACATTTCCTACAATTTAACTTTATGAAAGCTTGTGTGTGTGTGTGTGTGTGTGTGTATAAAAATCTGACAAGTATCTTTGCCTGATTTCAAAGTACACTTTGGAATGTAAACAAATGATATATTTTGAAATTATGTATCTTAGCTTATTATAAATTTTGCTTACTGTTTACATATTAATGTTTTAAGATATCTAAAGTGTTTCCTGCAAAATGACTGAAAAATAATTATATCATTAAAACAAAAAAAAATATTGGCTCTATTCAGATTTTACGATATCTAAAGTATTTCTTTCCAAATGACTGAAATATATATTTTCTGCCCTATTTTGTCCGCGCTATTTTGTCGGCGCTATTTTGTCCGCGCTTTTTTGTCGGGGTAATCACAAATTGTCATCCAAAGTATAGCCACTGTAAACCTGTTTATAAAATCTCATTTGCTTATCTTCCAAGCATTAAAATGTTCAAGAGACTAAATGGCATGGCTGCAATGAGCTGATCGGTTCTAGACTGTACCAACGTACAACTAATTATAGATGTACTTTGAAGGGTAGTGTGAGTGCAGCCAAGACATTTCTCTGTTGGTCTGTTCACTGGAGTGGCTGCAGCACTGAGTACAAGATTTGTTTTCTTGCGTCATACGCAACTTGGAATTTCCCTGGAGAGCTGGAGCTGAGAAATAATGTAAAAAAGGGAGGGGGATAAAGATGCTCCCACTCATTACTATAAAAGAAAAACAAATTGTTTAGGTAGGCTGGTAACGTAGTGTGTGAAATATGTCTCAGCAATGTTTGTAACTCCCCCTTTACACTTTAATAGTTTGTCTCCTGTCTGACAGTCGCCTTTAGATCCAGACTTAGGAGACGGTGCGCACAATGTTCCTGAGCGTCTAGACCTCCAAACCAAATTACTTTAATAAATGCATGCGGGAATACCGGCTGTCTAGACATCCAAACCAAATTAACTCTTTAAGAAATGCATGAACCGGCTGTCTAGACATCCAAACCAAATTAACTCTTTAAGAAATGCATGAACCGGCTGTCTAGACATCCAAACCAAATTAACTCTTTAAGAAATGCATGAACCGGCTGTCTAGACATCCAAACCAAATTAACTCTTTAAGAAATGCATGCACCGGCTGTCTAGACATCCAAACCAAATTAACTCTTTAAGAAATGCATGAACCGGCTGTCTAGACATCCAAACCAAATTAACTCTTTAAGAAATGCATGAACCGGCTGTCTAGACATTCAAACCAAATTAACTCTTTAAGAAATGCATGCACCGGCTGTCTAGACCTCCAAACCAAATTAACTCTTTAAGAAATGCATGCACCGGCTGTCTAGACCTCCAAACCAAATTAACTCTTTAAGAAATGCATGAACCGGCTTTCTAGACCTCCAAACCAAATTAACTCTTTAAGAAATGCATGCACCGGCTGTCTAGACATCCAAACCAAATTAACTCTTTAAGAAATGCATGCACCGGCTGTCTAGACCTCCAAACCAAATTAACTCTTTAAGAAATGCATGCACCGGCTGTCTAGACATCCAAACCAAATTAACTCTTTAAGAAATGCATGCACCGGCTGTCTAGACATCCAAACCAAATTAACTCTTTAAGAAATGCATGAACCGGCTGTCTAGACATCCAAACCAAATTAACGCTTTAAGAAATGCATGCACCGGCTGTCTAGACATCCAAACCAAATTAACTCTTTAAGAAATGCATGCACCGGCTGTCTAGACCTCCAAACCAAATTAACTCATTAAGAAATGCATGAACCGGCTGTCTAGACCTCCAAACCAAATTAACTCTTTAAGAAATGCATAAACCGGCTGTCTAGACCTCCAAACCAAATTAACTCTTTAAGAAATGCATGCACCGGCTGTCTAGACCTCTAAACCAAATTAACTCTTTAACTCGTCTGATAGCTATACAAGCTTTCATGTTCAAAGACTCTTCGCTAGTAGAGTGGTTAGCGCGTTGGCTTGAGAAGCCAGATAGCAAGTTTTTTCTCTCCCTTTTCACCTGGTCCAGACAAGTGATAGAAGCATAGCGGTATGAGAAAGTTAAAAGAATGAAATTGCGCTAAACAAAAACAATTGGTAAAAAAAATATTTCTAATTACACAGATTCATGGGCGTAGCCAGGGGGGGGGGGGTTGGGGTTCACCCCCCCCCCCCGCCGAAATTAAATCCCCCCGCAGGGGGGGTGTCGGAGTTTAGTGACTGATCTTTTGCTTTAATTTTGTTTATTTTAGGTGAAATTTTAATACTAAACCATTACTTACCCTAGCACAGCCAAGGGGATTTTGAGTTAAAAACCCTACCAGGGGGTTTAGAAGGGTTTTGAGTTTCAAACCCCTACCAAGGGGTTTTTAGTTTGAAACCCCATACCAGGGAGTTTTGAGTTTGAAAACCCCTACCAGGGGTTTTGAGTTTTTTTACCCCTCTTCTACAAAACTAAACAAAAATGCAAACGACAATCCCAAAATTCCAAGAGCACACCTAAGAAAGATATTGATGTTTAAACACCTCTCCAAAATTTACGATAAACTCCTCTTCAAAATACACAAGCAAATTACACACTCAAAATTGTATGTGCGTAGCCAATGGGGTTTTGAGTTTAAAACCCTCTTCAGCTGGGTTTGAAGCTAAAATACCTAATCAATATAAAAATATCAATATAAAAAAAAGCAAATTACGCACTCAAATTGCTATGAGCATAGTCAATAGGGTTTTTAGTTTAAACCTCACGCCAGCGGGGTTTGAAACTAAAAAATAAATCTTTAAAATAATAAAAAAAATCAAATTTCGCAATCAAAATGCTATGAGCGTAGCCAAGCTTATTGGGTATTTTGAGTATAAATTTCCCTTCAGAGGGTTATATGCTAAAAAATACCTCTTCAATATAAAAAAAAAGCAAATTACACACTAAAATTCTTTGTGCGTAGCCAAGCCAATTAGGGGGGTTTTGAGTTTCAACCCCTCTCCTCCAGATGGCTTTTTAAAAGTTTAAAACCCCTCAAGATAGTTTTGAGTTTAAAATCCCCCTACAGAGCGTTTTAAGGTTGAAAGCCTCTCTCTTCATAATTATTTCTAAAGCAAACTACAGTCACCAAATTCTATGACCGTAGCTAAATGTGGTTTCGAAACTCCAGATATATTTTAGTTTAAAACCCCCCAACAGATGATTTTGACGATAAAACTTCCCTTTTCGATATAACATCTAAAGCAAAATAGTCACCTAGTTCCAAAATCGTATTCAAGAAAAGTTACACGTCTACCAGTGGCTGGGCTCCATTAATAAGGTGCAATGAAAATGTGGCTCTACAAAGATGGCTAAGACGGATTTTAGGAGTCAGTTATAGAGATCGGGTCTAAATCAAGGAAATCCTATGCCGAAACGGGAGTAAGGTTGTGACAGAGCGTCGCATGAGGTTTGCGGGACATTTTCTCCGACAAAATTAATTACGCATAATAAGAGTTGCGATGACATCCTAGTACAACTTGGCACCACACATTCATGGAGGTCCTCAGAGCAGGTGGGAAGAGGCTTCGGACATTGCCAGTGACAGATTTTTGTGGAAACAGCTTGCCAGCAATGGCACCGAACGGCGCGGGATGGTCTAAGTCAGTAAGAATAGCACATTAGGTTTTTAAAATAAAACTTTTTGATAGCAAAATAATGCACTGTAGGTACCTCAGAATATGCATTTAGTTAACTTTCAATAACAGAAATAGTGCTTGGCGGCGCTCTCGGCGCTTCCCCAGACCACTTGCTGGCAATGGCGACTAGTCTACAATTTTTTCACTAACTTCAGGAAGAACCTATTCTTGGGCACAATAAACGTCTTCCAAATGAATGAAGGGTCAGAATGTAATAGAGATTAATTATGTACACACACACACACATCGATACAAACATATATATATAATTTTTTCGTGGAGGGGGGAGGGGGGGGAATCCCGCCCAACCCCCCCCCCCCCGAAAAAAAAATCCTGGCTACGCCCATGCACAGATTAGTCTAGATTTATTACTAATTTAATTACATGACTGAATATCAAACTAATTAATACACTAAAAATTAAGAATTAAAAAAATTATTTGGTTTGTTTTTTCCTCTGAGAAATTGATGATTAACTTGTCATTTTCTGTCTTCCTACCTAAGGCTTTGTCTCTGTTTTGTCCTCCTAAGAGTTTGAAGGTGTCTGGTAAGCCTCTATGAGTCTCACAGCGTTTTTTTTTTCTAAAACATATAATAGTTTATAAGAAGCAAAGACCAAGGAAGAGTTGGACAATGAAATAAAAACGCGTACAAACAGAACAAACAACAAACAGAAAAAACAACAAACAGAACAAACAATAAACAGAACAAACAGAGCAGGCAGAACATGTTGTAAATAAGACGTTTTTTTTCTTTTTTATTACTTTTTTTTATTCCTCATGAAGACAACTAATTGGAACATCATTCTATACATGAAGACAACTGATTGGAACATCATTCTATACATGAAGACAACTGATTGGAACATCATTCTATACATAAAGACAACTGATTGGAACATCATTCTATACATGAAGACAACTGATTGGAACATCATTCTATACATAAAGACAACTAATTGGAACATCATTCTATACATGAAGACAACTGATTGGAACATCATTCTATACATGAAGACAACTGATTGGAACATCATTCTATACATGAAGACAACTGATTGGAACATCATTCTATACATAAAGACAACTGATTGGAACATCATTCTATACATGAAGACAACTGATTGGAACATCATTCTATACATAAAGACAACTAATTGGAACATCATTCTATACATGAAGACAACTGATTGGAACATCATTCTATACATGAAGACAACTGATTGGAACATCATTCTATACATGAAGACAACTGATTGGAACATCATTCTATACATAAAGACAACTGATTGGAACATCATTCTATACATGAAGACAACTGATTGGAACATCATTCTATACATAAAGACAACTAATTGGAACATCATTCTATACATGAAGACAACTGATTGGAACATCATTCTATACATGAAGACAACTGATTGGAACATCATTCTATACATGAAGACAACTGATTGGAACATCATTCTATACATAAAGACAACTGATTGGAACATCATTCTATACATGAAGACAACTGATTGGAACATCATTCTATACATGAAGACAACTGATTGAAACATCATTCTATACATGAAGACAACTGATTGGAACATCATTCTATACATGAAGACAACTGATTGGAACATCATTCTATACATAAAGACAACTGATTGGAACATCATTCTATACATGAAGACAACTGATTGGAACATCATTCTATACATGAAGACAACTGATTGGAACATCATTCTATACATGAAGACAACTGATTGAAACATCATTCTATACATGAAGACAACTGATTGGAACATCATTCTATACATAAAGACAACTAATTGGAACATCATTCTATACATGAAGACAACTGATTGGAACATCATTCTATACATGAAGACAACTGATTGGAACATCATTCTATACATGAAGACAACTGATTGAAACATCATTCTATACATGAAGACAACTGATTGGAACATCATTCTATAAATGAAGACAACTGATTGGAACATCATTCTATAAATGAAGACAACTTATTGGAACATCATTCTAAACATAAAGACAACTGATTGGAACATCATTCTATAAATGAAGACAACTGATTGGAACATCATTCTATACATGAAGACAACTGATTGGAACATCATTCTATAAATGAAGACAACTGATTGGAACATCATTCTATAAATGAAAACAACTGATTGGAACATCATTCTATAAATGAAAACAACTGATTGGAACATCATTCTATAAATGAAGACAACTGATTTGAACATCATTCTATAAATGAAGACAACTGATTGGAACATCATTCTATAAATGAAGACAACTGATTTGAACATCATTCTATAAATGAAGACAACTGATTTGAACATCATTCTATAAATGAAGACAACTGATTGGAACATCATTCTATAAATAAAGACAATTGATTGGAACATTATTCTATAAATGAAGACAACTGATTGGAACATCATTCTATAAATGAAGACAACTAATTGGAACATCATTCTATACATGAAGACAACTGATTGGAACATCATTCTATAAATGAAGACAACTGATTGGAACATCATTCTATAAATGAAGACAACTGATTGGAACATCATTCCATAAATGAAGACAACTGATTGGAACATCATTCTATACATGAAGACAACTGATTGGAACATCATTCTATAAATGAAGACAACTGATTGGAACATCATTCTATAAATGAAGACAACTGATTGGAACATCATTCTATACATGAAGACAACTGATTGGAACATCATTCTATAAATGAAGACAACTGATTGGAACATCATTCTATAAATGAAAACAACTGATTGGAACATCATTCTATAAATGAAGACAACTGATTGGAACATCATTCTATAAATGAAGACAACTGATTGGAACATCATTCTATAAATGAAGACAACTGATTGGAACATCATTCTATACATGAAGACAACTGATTGGAACATAATTCTATACATGAAGACAACTGATTGGAACATCATTCTATACATTAAGACAACTGATTGGAACATCATTCTATAAATGAAGACAACTGATTGGAACATCATTCTATACATGAAGACAACTGATTGGAACATCATTCTATACATGAAGACAACTGATTGGAACATCATTCTATAAATGAAGACAACTGATTGGAACATCATTCTATAAATGAAGACAACTGATTTGAACATCATTCTATTGGATTGTATAGTTGCAATTAAAACGAGACAAACAACATATGTATAAATAATGAGCAGCCGTATTAATAATTACTTTGATCCTCTACAAGCTATATTCCCTGTAGACAGCTTTACCCGCTCACTATACATAAACAAGATGTTTCTGCTTCTTTTAACTTCTCATTGTAGATCAGTTATAAGAAACTTAACAAAATCCTATTTACTCATGTTTATTACTATATCTATTAGTTGATTTAAAGAATTATTTGATTATTTGAAAAATTACACTGCTCTCAGTATTGTCTTAAGACATTTGGTTCAGGCCTACACGTGTATTTTAATGGTTTAAAAACTTCTATAGAATGCTCACTTTGTGGCTAAATATATCAACCTTTTTTTTGTTTGTTTCATAATGAACTAAATTGTATGAAGAAATGTTACAAATAAATATATTGATTGTCGCTTATTTTCGTAATCAAAATTCCCTTATATTTATGTATTGTTTTAGAAGTGTATTTTTATTTTTTTAAAAAATAAAAATAAAAGCTGCTTGAATAATTGATATCTAACAGGGTAAAAAGTAACCGTTGCAGCAGAACTCCAATACCCTTTTAGATTTTTCTATCTATACCTGATAGACGGATGGACGGGCGGACAGACAGATTAAGCAAAGCTGATAGCGGCTTTACCTGTTTTGGGGGCCAGTAAAATATTTAAAAAAAACTACAAGTTGATTTTATGAATATAGCAAGGTACATAACTGTGTTTTTTTTTTTTTACTGTTGTTGTTGTTTTTTGACATAGTAGCTTCCCTTTCAGTTTCATCCATTGTATAAATTACGAATCTAGAGCTGAAGAGGAAATGAAATGAAATATAGAAGTTCTCATTTAGAGTCAACACAATTATATGGCTCCGCAATCTGGAGTCTACTTTCACATCTCAAATACTTTTATTTCCAATCGTTCTTTTGTCGAAAATTTAAAAAAACTATTTCTGCTTTACAACTCATGCCAGTCAAAGACTTATTTCTGACACTGACCCTGTTGAGATTCCAATTTTAATTTATTTTTTCATCCGAATCTCGTTCGGTTTTAACTTTTACTCCATCTCTATAAACTGTATTGTAGCTGAACATTACAGTGTGTTATTGGGCATTAAGAAGTCACCTACTCTTTGATATTCTCTTCTTGAAACAAAACAAAATAGTTTATGGTATGGGCACAAAGACTTCCTTAGCTGAATAAGTAATACATTAGACACTCCGTATCCACTCAAATCTAGTTGCTCGGACTCTGACCACCTGATACAATCTGATAACAGAATCGTATGATTAGTGATAAAGCAACTTATGATCCCCCTGATAAAGCAACCTATGATCCCCCTGATAAAGCAACCTATGATCCCCCTGATAAAGCAACCTATGATCCCCCTGATAAAGCAACCTACGATCCCCCTGATAAAGCAACCTATGATCCCCCTGATAAAGCAACCTATGATCCCCCTGATAAAGCAACCTATGATCCCCCTGATAAAGCAACCTATGATCCCCCTGATAAAGCAACCTATGATCCCCCTGATAAAGCAACCTATGATCAGTGGGCCTAACTAAGCAGCCTTCGCATCGTGTGTTAAAGCAATCCATGTCCGTGATAAGGCGTAAAGAACAGAGAACAATTTCAAACAATGAAGATGACGTGGAAAATGAAATTCCGAAAACACTTCCAGGAAACTCTCTAACTCTCTTCCAAGAAATTTTCTTTTTAACACTAGAATACAATTCTGTGACAATGCTTTATTTATCAAACATACATCATCCAAAAAGCGCAAATTAGAGAGAAGGAGCAAAGATTCTTAGGAAGAAAAAAAATATATGTTTGACTCTCTAAAACGAAATAAAGGAGTGACCAAAAAAATTATTTAATACTCATTCAGTTGACTTATTCTTCATTGAAGTCACAATTTCGGATTGTCGTATTATGTGAGTATTGAATACTGGTTTTGTAAATAACAGATCTCCATATACATTATAGCACATGTATTCTATTTTGACAACATACTAGCCTACATGTTGTCTGTAGTTTTGAATGTTTCCTTAACTTTACAATAGTTGAGCATAAACTTCCCCTATGTGCCAGGACATGTGCGTTTCTTTTTCTGAAGTAATGTGCGAAATACATGGTCTAAAAATATCTTTTTTTTTTCTTATTTTATTTGGAATCTTTTTTTTTTGGGGAGGGGGGAGCTTTTCTACTCATCATCGTAGAGATTTGAGTCAAGACAACCGAGTCAAGACAACCGAGTCAAGATCACCGAGTCAAGACAACCGAGTCAAGACAACTGAGTCAAGACAACCGAGTCAAGACAACCTAGTCAAGACAACCTAGTCAAGACAACCGAGTCAAGACAACCGAGTCAAGACAACTGAGTCAAGACAACCGAGTCAAGTGACAAATTATACAATTAAGGAAAATAATGAGGGAAAAGACAACTGCGATATTTCTTTTAAAAACAGTATCTTTGGTTTTATGATGAAAAATTGTGAACAGATATAGAATGTAGAAGGTAGACAACCTACGCAAACAAAACTTACAAATACGTGGATTCTATTTCATGGAGAGCAAAGAATTGAAAGGTTATTGGTTTCTAGTTTTATGTATGTGGTATACATTTAAAAATGAATTCTTACAATTATTGCGCACCCAATGCAAATGGTGCTCAGCCATGTACATATTTATCTGAAATGGCTTGAGTCCACTGTTACAATACAGTAACGTTTCTCATTTTACAGTATCAATGTTTCGCAATTTACATAAGATTTGATCTTTTATGTAGGACCCTTTTAAACATGTACACCTATACCGTTGGTAGTAAGATCTACTGTTTGTTTGATTTTAAGAAGTCATTCCAATACGTCTCCATTAGCGCGACTCTACTCGACTTTATCATGTAAGAACGTTGAATTTATATTGAGTGTCATGCATTGTTCTGTTGACTACTTTCACGTGATAAAAACAGGCCCGCTTCAAGACGTCCTGCTTTGCATGATGACCTTAAGACGATCTCGCCCAAGACATACGTACCTGATCTTCATACCCATAACTTTTTAATATTGACCAGTGCGGCCTCCCTCTTCAATCTAGCTCATTCACCAAAACGAACGGTCAGGTGATGTCCATGGATAAAACACACCAAAAAAATACTCTCACGTGGTATCCTTGCTCGATTTGAATTAGGTCGTAAGTTGTATAGAAAAGATTGGGGAGCGCTTGATTTAAGGACTGTTTGTTTACTGTTGGTGAATGAGGTCCGTCGATCTGCGCTTTATTTTACTTTTTTTTTTTTTTTTTACTAGGATGTATAAAGAAATCTACACGCCAGGAGAAATCATTTCTGTAGCACAGAATGCATGAACACTCTTAACGCCTTGGAACTCTCTGTGGCAGCTTGCAGCGCTCTCCCAGACCCCTGGCTGGCTAAGGGAGTGGGGGTGCTACTCACTAGTACAAGTTTGACAAACGCTGCAACTCGGTGACTAGGTAAAAATCCGTTTTAGACCAAAAGCTCGTTGCCACGTCACAGGTCTGTACGACCTGGCAACGAGCTATTGGTCTAATCTGCCCACAGGTTGTGATGTTGCAGGTCAGTGTTGAGACCTTCTATACATCGAATGGTCTCTGTGCGGCTCCCTGCACAGCTGATACAGTATATGGGAATACCAAAGCGAACGGTCACGTGATGTCCATTTATATAAGCCCCTTAAAGTACGGTCACGTGATATCCATGTTTGATTCGAATTAGGTCTTAAGTTATTTCGAAAAGACGAGGGAGCACGTGACTTAAGAAGTGTTTGTTTACTATTGGTGAATGAGCTCCATTTGCTTGCATTTTTGTTTTACTGATGTGTAGTAAGGTCTACACGCCAAGAGAAATCATCTCTAAAAGCAAGGAATACATGACGCCGGGGCTCAGCCCTGGAACCCGCTGGGGCAGCTCAATGGGGAAGGGGGTCACTAAGTTTAGTGCTAGGGTTAGTAAAAGTTTGAGAAACGCTGCAACTCGGTGACTAGGCCAACACCCGTTGTCAGTGTTCAGTTCCCTCACAGCTAACACAGACCAGTATGTTGGCATTACATTGGTAGAACTGAATACTTGAACCAAACCCAAGCTGTTCAGATCTTGTCCCCCAAGTCCTGATTGAAAACCAAATGTTTTGCAAGGACTAGCAGTAGGCAGACGAGATAAACAGGATCCTGGAAGATACAAAGTGTTCGTCACAACACTGGGCTCGTTTTACATGTCTGCATGTGTGTGTGTGTGTGTGTTTGAGTGGTCTTCTCGGTGTGCTGATTTTAATGTGCGTGTGTGTGTGTGTCTGAGTTGTCTCCTCGGCGTGTTGATTTTATTAACTTGTGTAAATGTTATGATGTGATTTTGTAAATGTAGATAGAAAAGACGGGGGTGAGAGAAGGTGGGGTAAGACTGTGCAACACTAGTTCTCAAAGTGAGTGCTTCTACCCCAAAGGGGGGTTTGAATGGGACCGATGGTGGGATCCAAAAAGCGCTGAAAAAGTCACGCGACTTAGGTGAAGAGAGCAGGGCTTCATGTGAGAACAAATATGTTTCAACTTCTATACCAAATATTTGTAAGAATCGAGATAGATGAAGAGCCCTGCCCCTTTGTGTAGTTTTATAGGGACTGTGGTATATTTAAACCAGTTTCTCAGTTGGTATACATAAATAATCACAATGTTGTGTTCGTTGAAAAGGGAAGATGATTCAGCCGTGTACGATGGACATATATTTTAGTGCTTTAATTGCATGGATTAGTGTTCTGAATACAAATGAATATGAAGATCATGAATCCTTTTTATTTTGTTTAGAAAATATTTCTTTTAGTTCGTTCAGTGAAACCCGCGATATATCCCCAATGAAAAAAAAATTTCAAAATGGCATTTTTACAAAGCTTATATCCACTTACTCTGTCCGCCTTGTACAATGTTTTAAACACGTTATTCCTCTTCTCGGATCAAGCTAAAACTTGCACAATTACTCATTAGTAAGAACATAAAAGTCACATCATTAAATATAATGAACTATTTTGTTTTGGGGGTTTTTTGTTCTCTTAAGTAATAGTACACGCTATTTCTCCCACTCCCAAAACAACAATTAATTAAAGAACTAACCAATTAGTCAATTAATTACTGGTAATTAATCATTTTATTAGATATTTAAAAAGGGAAATAACTTATACATTCTTGAGAAATATAGTTGTAAGTGTGGATTTCTTACCTTAGATAAGCTTTGACATTTGTTGTTGTTTTTTTCAAACAGTCTTTATTTTTTTTTTTCTTATGATAAATTAATTTGTTCTGTGCGTTAATCTCTTTTGTGGGGGCGGGGGGGGGGGGCATCTTGTAGAAACTTGAACTAGAAAATCCTTGCTAGGTAGAGGCACTCTGCCTCACATCCATTTATTAGTTGTACTGTTTAGGTTCTAGTCAATCTTCTTCAATGAGTTTTGTAACACTCAAGTGTTCAAAACATGATAAAATTTAGACATACTTTATGAATATTAAATTATCTTTTAAAACATTCAACGTGAGCAAATCTTTCTGTCCATGTGTTTATTAGAACTGTGCTTGGAATATATGTTACAAATGTTGAGATTTAGAGAACCGAAACTTTCTGATAGACTTCAGAAATGTAGAGCACCATAGGACCAAACAAAAACGATTTTTTATTTCATCTTGTCTTTAACTGTAAGGTCAGACCATCAGGCTTTTGACATTCTTTAGTAAATCTAATTTAGAGGAAGAAAGGGATTGAAATATTGTTACGTTTTCTATTGAAAACTGTGTTTAAAGAATATATTTATAGCAGAAACAAAAGTCTACAACATTATACAACACCAACAATAACGAACTGATCGACAACTAACAGGCCTACACCAACAATAACAAACGGATCAACAACTAACAGGCCTACACCAACAATGACAAACTGATCAACAACTACCTAACAGGCCTACAACAACAATAACGAGCGGATCAACAACTAACTAACAGGCCTACACCAACAATAACGAACGGATCAACAACTGACTAACAGGCCTACACCAACAATAATGAACTGATCAACAACTAACAGGCCTACACCAACAATAACGAACTGACCAACAACTAACTAATGTGTATGGGGGGGGGTAGTTGTGTTAGTGAAAGACCAGAGTTTGAGTGCCAAGTGTGCCTAAACTTGAGTACTTTGAGCTCACGCTCTCACCCATTGAATGTTGGATGCTGAGGTACTTTTAGCCTAGTCAAGAAAACACTCTTAGCCAGTGACACTATACATCACTGTAGTTTCCCCATATGTTAATTAATTTCTGTACCTGCGTGAATGTATTCTGTAATGACAAAAGGTGCTGTTTTTTCGCGACAAGTAATAAATTAGTCTCAGCCAGCCTTTGGCTTTTGCGGGAAAATGCTAATAGTAACAAACACCTTAAGTCCATTGGCTAAATCTAGTACCTGTTGCGTATTACCTAACAGCCCAAACAAAAACAAAAAAGTTTAAGTGAACCTGACGTGTCATGTCAGACAAACAGTTCATGATTCTCACTCATGCATCATCTGAGGTTCACTGTGTCACGAGCTTTCTTTTCCATGGGCTGGATATTTATTGGCGTCTTAAGCTGGAAACATTGGCTTGTTGATTTTCTAAATTACGTTCCAAGGAAATGCACGCAGAGTGAAGCAATGCTTTGGAAGCTTGAATTACTGAGAAGCAATCCAGTATTAAATTAAATGAACAAACAATGTAAATGATGCTGACAGTAGTTTTCACTCTGCTGAGTGTTGTAAACTGCAGCTTTCTCTCTATTTTGTGTTGTTGATACATTTTCTGAGTTGAGTGTTGATGACAACAGCTTACTCTCTGCTTAGTGTTGACACAAAATCCAGTGGCGTAGCTAGGGTGTTTGATGCCTAGTGCAGGTGGTCCGAACATATTTTTGTTTTGTTTTATTTTCAAAACAACTTGTATTTCAGACCTCAGTGTTTCACATTTAATAACATTTAATAATGACACTCCAATAGAAAATAATTTCCGTTCGTATTCCCCTCTTTCCATGAACTGGATCATGCTGAACTTGTAATATCTCAAGAAATTGTCATGATTTTGTCATTCCAATTGCTTTTCACCTTCCTCGCGATGCCCATTGAATTGCCAGATTTCTAAATTACGGACTGTCTATGGTTAGGTCAGCGAGATGGATACATCGTTCTGATGGGATACCGATAAATCGAGATCTGGGGTCCAAAACGTTTCAATGCTTACTAGAGGGACGTTTGATGCCCCTCACCACCTGATGCCTCTTGCTGCACGTGGCTAGGTACTTTGCTAAGTACGCCTCTGTTGACAAGTTTTTGTTCTCAGTTGAGTTGAGTGTTGTTTATTACAGGTCTTGTTCACTCTTATAGCAGGAAACAACGCAAAGAGAAATAGATTGTTAGTCTGCGCTACAAGTAAAACTATTGCACTCTCTGTTGTACTCTGTTAAAATTATCATGAGATATAACCTTCCCCTCCCCCCCCCCCCCGGTAGGATTTTTTTTTCCTCTCAGCTTAAGTTTAGGTATTAGGTAGAGAAAATACAAATCATCCTTACATACATTTCTCTGTTGATTTATTTTTTTATTTTCGTAGAGTGAAAATGGGATACGTACTAATTGATTTATTAAGTGTACCAAATAAAACGGAAGTGCTTTCTATATGTATTCTATATGTATTCTATATGTATTCTATATGTATTCTATATGTATTCTAACATAACATGATGACCTACAAGAGTATCTGATGGAATGTTGCGACACTTGTATCATTTTAGTATTCAAAATTCCATTCACAAAAAAAGGGTGAGCTAGATGTGTTTTTTTTCCTGAAAGGGTAGGCCAAGCTCCACTGCTGCATGTAGGGTATTATTCTTATCCGATAAGAGATCCTTTGGTATGAAGAATTCTCTTCTCGGTGTTCAGTGGATTTGTGCCTGTTGTTGCCACAATCAGCTGGGTAGCGTCCTAAAGTGATGAACTAATTCCATAGTTACTAGAGCTTGACATGTATTGCACTACAGCAGCCAGTCTACAAGTAGGTTTCAAACCAAAATGAAGATGTTCTGACCAATAGCGGACATGCCCATAGAGAGAACCAAATTTTTAAGGAAGACAAGATCGTTCGCTCTAGAGATTTCTGAAAGCTAAAAATAAGTTTTAAGCTTTGAACTTAACAAGTCAATCACAACCAGACTCAAAAGCAAAATAGTCCAGAGCAAACAAATAGATCTAGACCTATTTCAATAGTGAAAACAATAGACTAGAAACTACAACGCACTTGATATTGTAGCCTACTTCAGTGTTTCTAAAACTTTTATTTTGGATGCCCCCACCCCCAGTCAAACTTTTCCCCTCAGTTTGAGATGCTGACAATACATTATCCTAACGTCTAGAGCGCAATATTCGACCTTGTTAAAGAGCAGGTCCAATTTAATTAAATAAAGAAGTAGGTCACCCTAGACAAGACTAAAATGCGAGAGACTTTCGAGGTTTATAAAGAGCCGAACGTCCATAATATCGCCGTCAAATCATATTCGTGTTATGCAAAGACGTCTAGGAGCTTTTTTAGCTGCCCCCGAAAGGGGAAAAGACGCAATTAGTTTTGTGTGAAATGTCTGTCCGTCCGTCCCGTTTAGATCTCGTAAACTAGAAAAGATAGTGAAAATCCGACATCACAATATTTTAGACCATTCAAAGTTCTGATGCAACGGCTAATTCTTTTTTTTTTCTGAAAGCGAAAAATCTAATTTTTAAAATCATTTATGCAAACAGTTTTTTAAAGAGAAAAAATCTATTTAGTATGCATTATAAGTTAGACCTAATTTAAAACGAATAGTAATCTTCTAAACTGCATTTTCTACTCCATCCAATTTACAGAGAGTAATACACCGTTTTTTTTTTTCTTTTTGAGGATTCCAATAAGAGATTGAGCCTGTTCAAAACAATTACATTAATTATAAGACTTCAGTTAGGCCAGGGGAGGCGCGGTAGCTGAGCGTTAAAGCGCTTGACTTCCGAACCGGTAGTTCTGGGTTCGAATCCTGGTGAAGACTGGGATTTTCAACTTCGGAATCTTTGGGCGCCTCTGAGTCCACCCAGCTCTAATGGGTACCTTACATTAGTTGGGGAAAAGTAAAGGCGGTTGGTCGTTGTGCTGGCTACATGACACTCTCGTTAACTGTAGGCCACAAAAAAAAGATGAACTTTACATCATCTGCCCATCTGTCCGAAAGGGGAACTAGTTAGGCCAGGTTCACATCTAACTTAGCATTCACTTGCACCTATACTTTGATCTGCTGGACCGTTGGGGCACTACACAAGATCTGTCAACTTTCTTTCTCCATTCTTACCTCTCAATTGTCTTTGATATAATTTCATTCGGATGTTCTTTCTGAAAATATTGAAGCCTGCCTGGGTAGACCACTTCGGGGGCCGATTTTGAATTTGTTTCCACACAAACTGTCTTTGTAACCTTGTTTTTTTTTTTGTTTTTGTTTTTTTTTAGAAGATGAAACATGTCATTTTTATTTGATCAAATGCAATAGATATTTGTTCCGTGAAAAGCAACTTGGCGCCCTCTTGTCAGATGGTCTCTCCCCCTGAGAGTGAACGCGCCTCACACTTTGAGAAAAGCTAATGTAGAATAAAGATTAGAGTGTTGACCTCAATTTACCTGTATCAATGATTTCACTGTAGCGTCTTCGATTTTCTTCTATTGATTTGCTTCGATAAGAAGTAGATCAAAAATGTCTTTAAAGTTCCCCTTTTAGACCTTGTGACATCTATAGGATAGATGATGTAAAGGTCTACGATTAATGAGGGTGTCATGTAGCCAGCACAACGACCAACCGCCTTTACTTTTTTTTTCCCCAACTAAAGTCAGGTACCTAGTTGAGTGGACTCAGGAATAAGTACTACATAATGTTGTATGTCTATTTACATTGGTGGAATGAAATAATAATTAGTAAAGAGTTTTCCAATAATTCTAATGTAGGCCTTATGACACTCTGCCTATTTAGTTGTCAATATATTAAAACTCGCAGAAGAAATAGTCTTTATACAGATGTTTTCTTTTTTACTTTTCAATTCTTGACTAAGGTAACTTTACTATCAATTGCCTTATTTTTCCTTGTATTAAAAGATTCTTGTGATAGATTACATTATGGACGTATCAAGATACTAGAACTTTTAAACCCTGGGCGGGCTGCCAACTACGATTAGATGTTTTCCATAAACCAGACTTTGTAGACTTCTTTGTTTTGAACAACTGAGAACTTCTGTTAGTAAACAGTGGGTAGGTCTCATTGCAAAGTGTAACGCCTTGAAGTCTTATATAGATCAATGAATGGTAGCTCCGACACTTCCCCTCCCCATCATCCACACAAACACTTACTGAACACGCTTAGACGAGAACAGACAGTGCAGGACATTTCTTGAGCATATAAAGACCTGAACTCTCCCTGTACGGTAATGCGCAGCTAATATCACCAGGTAGGCCAAACGTTCATTAATATTTCTTACGTAAAACAATTTAGCAACATTTGTGTGTGTGTGTGTGTGTGTTTCATTTGTGCCCACCTAATGAACAGCACACACAGCATGTATCTCTCTCTCTCTCTCTTACGCACACACATGTATGTATGTATATACATTTTGCTTTTTTGGTAAAAAAAAAAAAATAAGTGCCAATACTCTGTGATAGTTTGCCTAACTTATTGCTACCGTCACAAAAAGCACTTTATATATATATATAGAGAGAGAGACAGAGAGAGAGAGAGAGAGAGAGATATCAGTCGACCTTACTCTTACTGTAATTTTTTCTTTATTACACGGTTTTGTTGTGACACGGGCATAGAAAGTGTACTCCAGTGTTTCCCAGAATCGGGTACGCGTACCTCATGGGGCACTGGAGGATTTTGGAGGGGGTACGCAGTGCACCTTATTAACTACGCTGATTTTTTTCATACCCATTTATAGTTGTGTTGATAAATTTAAATGGGGATGGGGGTGGCGAGGGGGTACTCAATTATTATTAAAGTGGTACACATAGGTCAAAAGTTTGGGAAACACTGGTGTAATCCATTTTTTTCTTATGACTACGAAAGAGATAAAGATTACTTTTGGACTTATTAAAGCTATTTATACTGGAATGTTATGTAATCTTAGAATGACTAAATTAGTCTAGATCTAACATTTTCTGTTATATTTCTGCCAGTATGCTAGGCCTAATTAGCAATCGCTTAACAATAGGCGAAAGTTTAAATTAACTTTAAAGGGCCTTAACCAACTTTCTCTACCATTTTATCTCCTTAAAGTGTAAATCCTAGACATAGACATTCCTAGAATTATGTTTTGGAGATTGTCGCAATAAACTAAACAATTTCAGTGACGCTAAACTAAACTCAATTGCTGCCAGCTAAATAAAAAATAACTAGTTATAATTGTCGCGCTGTTGTTTTGTTTTGTGAGATAAACTTGTGTTGTATCTTCTCCAAATCATCGGACATGCGAATTCGGGGTTGATATGAGATTAAGATAAACACCAGTAAGATACAGTAAAATGACACAGTGTATAATATAACTTTATTTTAAACTCAAAATAGAAGCAAGAAATAAAAAAAAAATCATACTTTACAAAAACAAAGCTTATTTAAGGGAAAGAACAGCTAATTACTGCCATTTATCTAACAATTACAGGATTTAGCTCCCTTTCTGCTCTATAAAAACAATTATATGAAACAATTAGTACTAAATGAATACCGGTAACTAATTAGTTAATTTTTGGATTGATTCGTGTATTATCAACGACTATGAAAAAAGTTTTGCAAAATTTCAACTTGAACCGAGAATGGGAAGTGGGAGACAAAAACGTACCAAAACGGAATAAGGTACATACATCTACATCCGTGCGAGGTTACTCTCAATTTCTAGGAGTAACTTCCATAGCGCTGACTAATGCCGGATAAACTGTCACATATGTTTCATGTGCAAATTTTGAAAAAAAACAGCATTACTTGAGAGATTTTTTTTCTCCCACCAGACAAGTCATAGGATTAACATAACGCATTGAGAAATCTAAAAGCATAAAATAGCATAAACAAAAACAATTGGTACAAATATTTCTTATCGCACAGATAATTCTTTAAACAGTTATGCGTATAACCAACTAGAAATCAAAAGGAAAAAGTAAACAAACAAACAAAATGCTGGAATCCTCTGTCAGGAGATGCATTAAAAGGACTGATTTCCTGGCCAGTTCGGAAAAATAATTCAGAAACGTTGCCGATTCTCGTGATAACTTTCGAAGGAACATTCCCAACTCCATTTCCTCCTGGAGATCCTGCCACGTTAGGCAATGTCTAAACATTAAACTGCATATACACAGAGATGGCAATGTCTAAACATTAAACTGCATATACACAGAGATGGCAATGTCTAAACATTAAACTGCATATACACAGAGATGGCAATGTCTAAACATTAAACTGCATATACACAGAGATGGCTGTCTAAACATTAAACTGCATATACACAGAGATGGAGACTAAAAGTTCTGATTCCTAGATACAGGCTTATATGTGTCCCTTCAACTTCTCGTGTGTTTTACTAAGTGAGTGTCTCTCTAAATGCGATCGCGAAGCAGCTGACTTTATCCGAGCAGACGTCAACAATTGAGTAACGAATTGATGAATAGAAAGATGACTCTTGGGCTACAAGGACGATATGGCTACGATGGAGATGGCTTAATGGAGATGATTGCAAGGAATGGCTGTTACTGAATTGAGGCTACAATTTATTAAGGGGGAGCGTATTTTGAAATCATCAGCTTGGCTTTTCAGTTAGTGCTAATGTTGTAGGCCCTAATATTTGTAATTAACTTGTGAAGTAAAGTTTCTGCAAGTAAATAATATGCTAAAAAAGCATCATGACACAACAACACTTGCAGGATTTCATGTTGAAGACTGGTAATACAGACGTCCACAAGAAAGATCTGTAAGCGAGTATTGATAGTTTGTTGATGAGAGATTTTTTTTTTTACCTTTTGAATGTGGATACATTTATTTATTACAAGAACGATTCATGCTACTTCCTGTACAAATTTTTGGTTTGTCTGCTTTACATAATTCGGTTGTAACTTCAAAATAGCAGGCAGTGTTCGAACCCTGGACCACGGGGACGATACTCCAGAGTTCATAACACACGAACAGGCAGCCATCAAGTGTTTTGTTTTACTCTTTTCGTTATATTAAAATAATGTAATAGATAATTTAAGACTAGTCGAAAATAGTGAAAATATATAGATTATTTAAAGATAGATAATATATGATGTTTATTACCGAACGCATGTAGTCAAACGTTTTGTATTTCTATAGGCCTATATATGCAAATAGACTTAAGGTCTCAAAATATCAATTTGTAAAAAAAAAAAATATATAAAAAAAAAAAATCTACAGTGAAATCGTAATCAATATATATAATTCTCTTCATGGCTCCAGAGTTTAGACACGCAAGCAAGAAGTAAAGGAAAGATCACTCTTTTATTTCTGCAAGTCGGACGAACTAGAGCTACGCCATGGAAAAAAAGAGGGGGTGGAGGGGAACAAGTAGTATTCACCCGTCATTAATTAGCAGGGCCGGACCGTTGTGACCAAGAAAGATCACTCTTTTATTTATTTCTACCCCACGTATTTTTAGCGACGAAAAAAAAAAGGGGGGGGGGTAGAAAACAAGTAATCTACTCTGTATTCACCCGTCACTAAATAGCAGGGCAGGACTCAACAATTGTGGGGCCCTATGCGAAACGGATTTCATTGGGCCAGGTTTGGGTAGGGATACGGATAATAAATGAAAATTAAGAGTTTGTATTAGAAAATAAATTCGTCTTTGCATTTTATTCATTCTTTACTACGTACAGAATTACTTTACGAGCCTTGTGCGTAGCGAAGTCATACAGTAGGCCTATATCATATAGGTCTCATATCCTACATAGATCACGCTCAATAGCAAGAATTACCAATTGTTTCAAAAACTATCTACGAGAATTGTTGACCTCAAGTAAATCTTCAATAGTTTGAGGCGCGAGAAGCTTCTTTCACCAGATTACATAATTACGGGTAATTCATAATGCCGTTTTTATTTATCGCTCCTATGATTGGCGTTTTCCATATTGAATGACACCCCAAAATGACCATTTTTGTTAATATATTTCAGGAGATTTGTATGAGTTTTCAAAAGATTTTTAATAATTTCCGGAGATTTCCATGACTTTTTCGTATATTTTGCAACTTCAGTAGATTTCCAGAAGCTCCTGGTTAATCGTCAGGAGGCCGCGGGAAATCTGTCATAAATTATAAAATGGTTTAATTTAATAATTTATACACCTAGAAATCACGCGGGTCCTATGAAAGTGCGGGGCCCACTGCGGTCGCATATAGGTTGCAGTGGCCTAAGGCCGGCTCTGCAAAATAGCGACGAATGCTACGCCGCCGGTCGACTAGTATGATATATTTGCAATTTGTGGGCCGAATCATGCTAATATAGGCCTAAAAAAACAAAGATTTACTTCTGCAGGGGTAAACGACTGTATAGAAAATACGAAAAACATGCATATATGTAACCCTGCCCTACTTGGTCCGGCAGGGTTACATATATGCATGTTTTTCGTATTTTCTAATATAGGCCTACCGGGCCGATATTGACCCCAGTCCGCACATGGTAAATCTATAAAGTAGATTTATATTGTAATATGTTTGTTGTAAAATGTTTTCCATGTCTCGGATGTTCCATGTTCCTTCAGAGTTGAAGATAATTTTCTTCCTAGTCCGCTACAAACCTCCAGATGGGAGCGGGCATGGTTTGAACCAGGGACCATCGATAAGTCCGAACGACAGTCCATCGCGCAAACTGCACGTCCAGGCAACCATCCATATGCGTGTTGGATATAGATCTAGACGTCACTCTAATAATATAACATGTAGTCTCCATAATATATTACTATATTTTAGATACTTTAAATCTTTAGAATGTACAAAATATTTTGGGTCATAACTCTATCGCCTTCTAAATTTTAATTTAACCATGTTTCATTAAAAACCTATACACATTAAAATATCTGAAGACGAAATGTCACGTATAAGAGAGTTCCGTTATCATATCAAAAAGTAAACAACATAGTCAGACTCATACTCGACCTAGTTCTAGATCATCTAGAATCTAAATTATTCTAGATCTAGTTACAGACCTAGACATCTAGAATAAATTATAATCATTAGATCTAGTTGTTCTAGATCTAATTAATTACTCATTTACTGGAGAATCTAGTGACTGCCTTAGTCTTAGTGATTAGTGTCTAATAAGTCTAGGTCTAGATTAGATTACTTTAAATTTAACTAGATCTATATAAATCATAAAGACTAAAGTGTCTAAAGTACTATACTTATACTGATACTCTTTAGTAGATTCTTATATAAAGCACACCGTATTCGGGAACTAGGTCAAATTTTTATTTTATTTTTTTATTTGGTAATGGATAAACTTACAAAAAAACTAAAAGCAGATTCTTATTCTGCAACTAAAGGACTATATAAATAGCTGTGTTTCTTTGAATTACCACTCATAGTCAAGATTTTATTTTAAAATCAATTAGTTCACTTCATGCTCCTATAATAAACGCAGTTTTTGTGCTTTCTCCTTTAGTGCACATTGAGCACCATTAAGAAACACCACTATTGTATTAATTAAAAATTATTTAGATTGTATTAAAAGAAGTAGATTTACTTCTGCAATATGTATTTATAGTATATTGCCTCTCTCTGTCTCTCTCTCTCTCTCTCTTTCTCTCTCTCTCTCTATATATATATATATTATATATATATATAAATTATATCGTTTATTTATTTATATATGCCTACCTATATAATCTATGTGTAGAAACAGACAGAAATAAATCTATATAAATTATAGATCTATAAATTAATTATTATAATTTAATAAACATGATATTTTCAACTAGGCTACATGTATTATCTCTCTCTTTCTTTTAATTCCCATCCAAGGACCCTCTTCTTTTCCTTTCTTTTCAATTTGGATGTTTGTTTTGTTACACCTTAACATCCCCTCCCTCCCAAAGATGCTTATAATTCTTTTCATGACGCTCTCCCCCTTCTCACCACTGCCTATTTGATAGGTTGTGACACTACACACTTAGTGTATACCTCTCCTCACCGCCAGCGCTCACCTGGCATGATCACCTGCAGTGGGCATGGTCTCTGGCTTCAAATTAGCAGCCCACAATTTTTCTTTCATTCATAAATTATATATTCTAGTCTATATCTAGGTCACGTTTATTCATTGAAAAAATCATAGATTTATTAATCCCAATAATATTTCTTATTACCATTTTGCCTTGTGCACTATAGGAGAATGTGTTAAATTCATTATTATTTGTTGAAACACCTCCTTTTTTAATTTTATTTAACAGCTAACAGTATGAATGTGATTGGAATGTCTTTCTAAAGATGTTTGGAAGCTTATTTTGATGTATCCATCAGCCTACGATCAAATAGGCTAATAATATAGCCTTCATCCCTTATATGGGTATGTATTGCCAGGGGAGGTTAAAACAATAGTTTTACATACTAACATACATACCGAGAATCTAAAAAACTGCCATCTGCTTTGGAAAAGCGGAACAAAAATACAGGAACTTATCTAAAATTGGACATGCTCTGTCCTGAAACGTTGTTTTTAGCTCCAAACATAAAAACTAATGAATTATAAACAAAAAAAAGTGACGCGTTTCTTAAAGGAGAATTCAATGAGCTGTGCCTTATATAAGAAGCTACTATATATAACTATTACTAGTATTATATTATTATAAGTATTACTAGATTATTTTTACTAGATAGACTACTACTAACTAGATCTAGTAGACTAAGTAGATTTAATAAAAATTAATTATATTTAATAAGATTAGATAAATTTTCTAATTCACTAATTAAAAGTCAAAGTAAAGAAAAAGTCTAATTTAAATCTAGATAATATAAATAAAATCTGGATTCTTGTAATTAATTTCTTAAGTCAAGACTATTATAATATAGATCTATGTAGATAGCTATATTAGTATATATAATCTATTATTAATTACATTTTTAA
This sequence comes from Biomphalaria sudanica, assembly GCA_036873155.1. Lineage (NCBI taxonomy): Eukaryota > Metazoa > Mollusca > Gastropoda > Planorbidae > Biomphalaria > Biomphalaria sudanica. The sequence goes on from JAZGLO010005491.1 coordinate 163,248, forward strand.
GGAATAACAATAAAAGTTATTAAAAATAGAATGATTATGATACTAATGATAGATCTCTGCTTAGTAGTTACATACTATAGACTCTATATGAGTGAGGTCAAAGAGGTGTAGGGTGGTTATCATCAACTGTATTTTTTTTAGTAAATCCCCCCCCCCCTTTGTTGGTATGCTCGATCAAGTTGAGGGAATTTATCAATTAGATCAAAGAAATATTATATCTAACTAAAATCTTAATCTTTAATATTCAGCATTAAGTCTAGAGCTTTAATCTATTTATAATACTACAGTGGAGTCCCGATATGTATGTATGGGACTGGACCCATTTTGGATTAACGAATATTTCAGATTATGAGAAATTATTACTAAAATATGCATATTTATGAAATACAATGTGTGTAATTACATAAAATGCTACAGGATATAGTGATAAGCTGAGTTTATTATAAATTTCATCTATCTGAAACAAATTCTGTGTAAGAAGTGCCATGACAAGAGAGTGAAATGTTTCTTATACAGTACTAAAAGTTTTCTATATTACTGGATCAGATTTGAAAATACCAGTTTCGTACTGTTGCAGTCATGCAATTTACCACCCTATCATTAACATATCTTTCCTGGAACTATTTTCCTTGAATGTCAAGTCATTTATAATTTATTACTACAGTACTCTAGTTGACCAACTTAAGTTACAGTTTATAGGATGTACAGAACTAAAAAGCTAGAACTATATATAACATTGTTCTGTTTTGTTCATAACACTGTCTATTTTTAAAAAGTACTGTTATTTTTAGTATATAATACACTTATTCATTGTTCTTTCTTATTTTGTTATTCCTAAAAATATCCTGATTTCAATTATGGATTAAGCGGACTTTCAGTTTACCCAAGTTCAGATTATCAGACTCCACTGTACTATATTATACTATACTTATAATAACTATACACAGACTAGTCACTGTTTAGTGTACATTCATGGAACATTACTAAATCTAGATATATATAGTCCAGATTAATATTAACAATAATAGACTTAAATATAGTAGACTCTAGTAAACTCTAGACCTATAATTCTAGTCATATAGACTGTCTTTAAATTAAGTAATAGAGTCTATATATTATATTTATATACTAATAAGACTTAAGAAGTACCAAGGTAGATCTATTTCACTTTAACTTACATCCATTAGAGTAGTAGAAACTAGACTAGAGTGACGAGTAGACTTGGTATAGATCTATATTTATTTATCTCTAGGCATCACTAACTACACATTTGTACTGAACATCAAGAATGTCATAATTTTACTACAAGAGCTCCTTGGGTTTGGCCAAAGTCCTGTCCAAAAACAACCAATCAAAGGCAATTTTTTTTAAAGTAAGCCTAACATATATATTGTGTAGACTATAATCAATATATCAATCATCATCATAAAATTCTTTTTGAGTTCTAAAGGGCTGTAATACCCCTTTTTAGGCCTTTTAAAAGCTTCTCTAGATAGGCACTTCAATGTCAACTATATGTGTTAAATCATGTTAAATTTTACCGTTATAAGACTCTGGTCATTTCAGTGTTTAGCGTTGCCATCCCAAAATTATATTTTTTGGGGAAAGGCTACCTTTACCTCTACACTAAACCTCTAATTGTAAATAAATAAAATCTGGTAATGAATAATTGCAGATGCTAAAAAGTAGCATTAAACTTTGAATTGTAAATAAAGCAAATCTGGTAATAAATAATTGCATTTTTTGCTAAAAGTGAATATACAGCATTGTATGGCTAAGTCAGCGGAGTGTGCAATAGCTGCTTGTAAACACAATGGACACAATAAAAATTGGTGTTATCATTTTAAAGAAATTTCTATTTATTTTTTCTCCAGCCTGCTTTTTTTTTTAAACTCAAGATATTTTGAATCTAAAATTAATGTATCGTTTTTCTTGTAATCAATAGAAAATTTATCTCAATATCTTCACAATTTCCAGAGATTTTTTCTATCCCCTATGTGTCCATGGCTGAGTGGTAAAACGCTTTGCTTCCAAATAGTGGTGTCTATGGCTTGAATCTTAGTGAAGACCGGTTTTGAATTTTGAGATTTTTTTTAGGAATCCCTGAGTCCACCTATCTCTAATGGGCACCTGACATTAGTCAGTGCTAGTAAAGATGGTTGATCCTTGAGCTGGCCACATGACACCCTCAATAACGGTAGGCCATAAAAACAGATGACCTTTACATTATCTGACCTATAGATGACAAGGTATGAAAGGGGTACTTTATTTTTACTTATGCAACTATGGATCTTTCTTGTGTAATATTAATGTCTTAAACTTTTCTTATCAATTCTTGTTTTCAGCTTCCTCTCCTGTAAGATTATTTTCATTCAACACACACATTCACACCACTCAACATTCTCACTTGGTTGCTACCTTAACAATTCTAAAATATGGAATATGGTGATTCTTAGAATAAATTGTTCCTATCAAAACAAATGTGCAGAATGCAAGATGAATTCCACATTTTTGCAGGTGTTTAGAAATGGTGTCAACAAACTTCTGGAGTTGTTAAGAAAAAAAGTAATAAATGCACACTAGTCCTAAACTGTGTTGTATGAGACTTAGAACTTACCACAGAGCTGGTAGTTATTTGATTTCATGTTTGCTAAGCCTGCTTTGCTTTGGATACCAGTATCAGTTTTAGGTTCAGCTATTTATTTATATCTGTACATTTCTTTACTTTGTAAATTAAATAAGACTTTTATTGTTTGTAATTAAATTACAAATGCTGACAATTACAAACGAGTCAAACATTGTTGAGATGAGAGTGGCTCACAAATTAGGTCAGTTTGACTAATTGTCAGTGGGCTGGTATTGACCTACTTTCTCCACTTATGATAAGGAAGTTGTAACTCAGAGTTTTCAGGAGTTGCTTTTAATTTGCTTATCACAGCAAACATCTTATCTCTTTTTATTTTGTGTGTTATTCTGTAAAGACACAATGATTCCAATGGATATACATAGAGTGTGTGATGTTGCTTGGGTATACATAGATTGTGTGATGTTGCTTGGGTATACATAGATTGTGTGATGGTGCTGCAGTAATGTTGGTATTGCTAATAATTAATAGGTTGAAGGACATTTGAAATAAACAGTTTGAAGTAAAAATGTGTTCTGGTTTAAATACCCCCCCCCCTTTTCCCCCCAAAAAGATTCAAACTTGTGATGCTAAGAAAAGATGAACATGGCTTCTATTGAAAGAATGATGATATGTTCAGTTTGAGCCTCTAAGAAAGTAACTATTTGAAATGTTTGATTATTAGAGAGAAATCCTAGATCAAAGTTTAGAATATTTGGTGGAAAAAATATACTCAATTAAGCAATGAAAAAATAGTCATGAAAACCCTGGTTTCCATCATGTAGTTCTCTGAACAACTTAAACAGTTTTACAAGTTGTTTTGGTTACAGACACTACACCCCCAAGCCTCGTGTTATATTTCTTAGAAACCAAAAAATTAATTTCATGCCTTTTACATTATTGCAGTTGTACCCACCAAGCACAAGAATTTAATTTTTATCCATTTTGGTGGAGATTTACCCTGGTTTGCTGACCACTGCTGTAAGAGACACGATTTCTATAAATACAGCAGCTACTAAACTTGTAACTTTCACTTTCTCACAGCAGTTCAAAGGAATTTTTAAAGAGAACTGCAAGGCTTCAATGATTGCCTTTCACTTGTTATTTGTTATTATCTATTCCTGATCCTGACACACACTAATGCACATGATGGTTAATATTTTCCATAGGTTAGCTAATTCTACATATGTAACAGTGCTTTGATTATATTTAATACTCCACAATAGACAAATGGCTTTTATTTATTAGTAAAAATTAGTCCTTGTGATCTATAGGGCAGAGAATGTAAAGATTGTCTGTTTCTTTGGCTGCAGTTAATGATGGTGTCATGTGGTCAGCACAACGACCAACCTCATTTGCTGTCCCAACACATTTTAGGTACCCATCTGAGTTGGGTGAACTCAGGTGCAACCCAAAAAAATTTCTAAATCCCAGAGATTTGAACCTGAGACCTCTCATTTTAAAAGTCAGGCTCTTTTCCACTCAGCAACCATGCCCCATCTTTATCTTCTTTCTTGATACTATTCTGAAATATTCAAAATACTATATTGTTTCTTAGAAGTAGGTTATTATTTTAAACATTTGATCAGACAGTTAAAGATTTTTCAGAGTTGTTTAATGATTTTGTGAACAATCTGTATAATGCTTTTAGCTATCCAAGGGGAATAGTTAGACATGTTGTACATACAATTTATAAACGATTTATAATAGAAAAAATAACTGGGTTTGGTTAGTCATGGGAAATGCTGCACTCTTCCTTTATCTTCTAACTTAAAGACAATTTCTTGTTGATAATAAATTATAAATAGATAATAAATTGTTTTTACATAAAGGTTTGATTTAGAAAAAAAAATCTACTTGCTGATTAAATGGTATTAAACAAATTGGTGGAAGAAAGCATTTATATCTCTGTTTATAAATTCAGTAGTATTTCTAACAACAAAATGACTTCCCTTTTTATTCCAAGTTGATGGATGCAGACCTTGGTATACTTTACTTGATCTTATGTCTTCATAAAACTAAGACCTGTCAATAATTTGAAAGCCAAATGTATAGCTTCAGGGAGGACTAGCAGTTGGGTCTTAAACATTAGGAGCCTTGTCAGTTTCAAATTGATGAGTATTCAGGGGAAATAAGTCAGAATGAAGACATAAGGCTTATCTCTTACTAACTGGTCTCATTCTAATGTAATTCAGAGGTTGTGTAAGCAGGAGATTGCTCAGTAGTTTGTCCTCCTCCTCCTGCTTAATAACATTTTGTTGATGGAGGTTATTGGGTTTTTTTGTTTTGTTTTGTTTTTAAATAACTCCTACTTTAATTATTGACAGAGAATAAATAAAAACAAAATATACAAAAAAACTTTTTAAAAAATAAAGCCTATCCATGGGAAAGAAGTCGTCATTTATATCCATGTCTCTCAGTGCTATAGGATTTATTTCCCTTTTTTGCTATCAAACAAAATAAAGTTCTTTGACCTAGAAAACAAGCATTTAAAGCAGGCTTTTTTTGTTTTTAAAGAATGTTTGAAGAGGATTGTGTCTTGTACAGTTTGAGAACCACTTTGTTGTTGTATAGGTAAATGTGTGTGTGTGTCCAGGATGCACTTCTTTCTGTTGCCTTATTTGAGGTAATTTATGTCATTTGCCAATCAGAAGTAATTGAGAAGCAGTGAAATATTTCATTTTTTCAAGACTTTACATAGTGCAAGGTTTTGTGTTGTAACAAAGTTACTCAGGTTTTGTGTCATAGAAATGTTTAATATAAAGAAAAAAGACACTATGAACCATTCTATTTTAATGTTCATCACTATGGCAGTTTCATTTGGCCAGTGATGATTGTTGAGCAACATCAACAACAAAAAATTGTCCTCTAATGGATGTAATCTTTCAACACTGGTTAATTGGATGGGATGTAATGATGTCCTTTAAAGGAACAACATTCCTAGCATTCTGGATGTAATAAGTTGAGACTATAGTTTCTTTGCTTTCCTGCTGATGAGACTCAATACCATTGGATGATTGGTAAATGTGAGTGTGTGAAATACAAGTTGATCAAGGGCTTTAATAATATTCAAGTCATTGTTTGAAGAGCCATGCTGATATTCCTTTCAACTTGCTTTGGATAATTTTATTCTGTTAATGCGTGTGTGTGTGTGTTCAATGAGGTCAAGAATGTTTGTACCATTCAACTACATTACACTTTCTTCTGCCTTCTTGAGATATTTTACAGTGTACTAGATGTGTTTAGAGTTAAACTAGTTTAGGATTCTTTCATTTTTAAAGTAAATAAAATATCCTGCTAAATCATCATATAATGAAATACAAACTTATCTATATAGTCAATAGCCTAATTAGAATTTCAATACTAATTCTAAAAAGAAATCCATACCTAACTCTTTATCTTATGATACTAAATCAAAGCCTACATAATAAACAAAACTAGACCAGATCACAATTATATATTCAAGAAAATTATCAATTTTATATATATATGTGACAGGAATTAATTCTACTAGCTTTCTAATATTGAAAGATTAAGTAAAGAGTTTGATTTGTTTTGGAATTAGCTTTTCTTTAATTTAACCCATAAATTCTTAATTTTCATATGAATCTAAACTAACTCTGTGTTTGAATCATTCTTGATTTTCATATAAATCTAAACTAATTCTGTGTTTGAATCATTCTTGATTTTCATTTAAATCTAAACTAATTCTGTGTTAATATCAGGCTCTTCAATAAGAACCAGAACAAAATATAAAATGGCATTGTGTTGAAGATAAAGGAGGAATAGCATTTTTTGTAACACAAATATTTCATGTAATCTTAAGAATGACATATTTATTAAAGCTGAGAAAAGCTCGGAATGTAACCAAATGAGTACATCTAAGATACATTGTAAATCCCTGGGTTCATCTATGTTTATGTAAATCCCTGGGTTCATCAATATTTTATAAATCACTGGGCATATAATTGTTACTTGTTGTCACAATGGTAAAACATGTGGTCCACTGCTGTGTGACACTATTTGTTGTGTGATTTAGTTTAACCTTCAGTCAGTGTTTTGAATTTGGACTTAATTGAGTTTTTACACTGACTTACCTGGTCAGACATAATTAAAACCCAAGTTGCAAGCAATTAGAATTGGTGTTTATTTTGAAAAATGAGTTGAGATGCCAGAGTTCATTGAAGTACTTTCACTGGCGATGGGCACTAATCCTAAACTTATGTGACACAATTGTCCCCCCTTTTTTCCAAGGCAAGGGGAACTTTTTTGCTGGGAAAAAAAAATCAACATTGCAAAGGGTAAACATTCTAGCACAGTAGTTACATTCTCTAACTGACCTTTCATCCCAAGCAAACAAAAACTGTCATTCTGAGAAGTTCTCTCCCCTTATTTAAGTCAGCTGCTATATTATTCATCAATTTTGTTGTTGTTGTTGATTTTTGTTGTTGTTATTGTTATATCTGTGTTTATTTTGTTTTTTAATTTCTTGTAAAATGTACAAGTTGTTTATTCTGTTAAATAAGGAGCTAGTGCAATCATGTATTTTAGTCCAGTTTTGTCATGTGTGTCCAGGGAGAATGGTGGCTTATCCAGCTTTGGCAACTGTTAACTTGTTACACTTGAACTTTTCAAAGAATAATATTGTGATACTTTGACATCTTTCAGTGAAATATTTACAGAGAAGGATTTATTTACTGCAATGTTTTTAAGGGTCAATGTAAAAATTATTAAGTTGTTATCATTCAAAAATAGTTTATGAAGGTGTCCTTTTTTTTTTTCCAAAGTAATATAGAGATTGAAATATGTTTATTTTCCTTCAGGAGGTGTTGTGAAAATCTGTGACTTTATTAAATGGGTTTCGAACTAAACATCTTGCTGAGTTTATTCTGCATTGCGCAAATGGTCCTGTCTCTAACTGATCCAGAGGACCTTCAGCGGCTGTTTTCACAGGCTGTGGTCAATCTGGACTCAACTCTCAGCAAACTTGCCATCTCCATATATCCATCAAATGAAACCTTCAACCTGAGCACTTTCAGTAGCAGTTGTTTTAAAACAGCTGCAGATTTCAATAACTGCATTGGAAATCAAACACAGGTATGTTAATTTCTTGTATTTTTAGTTTCTAAAGTAAATATTTGGCAGAAAGCTTTACCCATAACTCTATCATGCCTTCTCACCTTTTTCTTTCTTTTCCCACTTTAGTTTGACATAGTCTAAATACCAGGTCAAGACATTGGCTTTTTAAATTTAACCTAACTCACTGCTTTGCTTGAAATAGTGTATACATTTCCTGCAAACTGAACCAGAAAACTTAACTTTCTGTTAATATCTTTGTTACTTGTTCACACCAGTCTACACAATTTTTTGCAGATTTGATTTCTCTCTAAGTTTAAAGATAACCAATAGTTAAAATTGCATTTAAAAATGCATGAAAATGATGGTATAAATTGTTAATTATGTAGCTAAAATAAAACAGATCAGTAAATCAATGGAAAGGGTTGTGAATTTTCAATTGCATTCTTTGTGTATGTTTTAAAATGATCTCTTACAAAGTTTTGTAAAATGTTTTAATTCTTTAGTTATAATAATAATTTAATTTTTTTACTGGAAGAAATTTTTTTTCACAACTGTTTTTGTTTTTTACACAACTTTTCAACAAAACGTTTAAAAAAAAAAGTTTTGTTAAATATACAAATAAATGCAATACCATGTCCATTCATTTGACAATCACAAACCATGTCTATTCATTCAACAATCACTTATCATGTCCATTTATTCAGCAATCATGGGAGTTTTTAAAGGAATGAAATGGTTTTGTTATGATAAATTTTTCAAAGCTTAAATTTTTTTGGGCCCAATTAAGGACTTTTATGAGCTTCAACCAATTATTCAATTTTAATTGTAAAACAGTTGTTTTTTTTTGTTGTTGAAACTAAATGTTAGTTGAAATTTCAGTGTTTGTCCCTGAGGGATGTCAGTACCTTGTACAAGCTGGATGCTGACCAAGCACTGACCCAAGACAATGTTTCTGTCATCTCATCAGCCCTCTTGTACTCACTGGTGTCCTGCAGACATCATCATACTCAGGAATTAAAGAACATCTCCAGCCCTTCATCGCCTGATTTGGTTAAACATGTTATGCCTAGCACTGAAGCTTGTAATTATTTTTACATTCAATAACTATCACTAGTTCACAATTTCCATGTTGTATTACCTTAACATAATGTAGATAAATCATAGGGTTTTTTTTAAGCCTGCCTCTTAGCTTAATATAATAGTGTCATCTATAATATAGTCTTGTGGTTATAGAGGCTGCTAAATGTCCAGCCATAAAGTCTTGGTCTGGTCAGTTTGTTATTTTTATTTTTTATTCAGGAATTATTATAATATCAAAACTTAATCAAAATGTTTGATTCTTTATTATTTGAGAAAAAATGTCTATGTGTAAGGTCATTTTCAATTGAACAACCTCCCAAGTCTGTTTTATTTCTATGTATTTTTTTCTATTTATATATATATATTCTAAATATATATGAATACTAGAGAATAAAATATTAATTTAAAATCAAGTTCATCTTCCAAAATTAATATGAATTCTTGACCATTGCTTGGTAACTGTAATTTAATTTATCCCCCTATGGTATAACAGTTTAATGAGGACAAAGAATTCAGTATTCAGTTCACAATTATAGTATGACATTTTACTATTTTAATTATGTGTAAAGTGCAGTAAATTCATTACAGATTCTAAATCTTATTAATATTGAAAGTGTCACTTTCTAGTTAAATATTTGGAGCATTTGTTTGACTGTTTTCCCACTTTTAGCTTGGGGTTACAGTATGCTCTTTGTGACTATAATCAACTTGTGCTCGTTGACTGGGGCCCTCATTGTGCCCTGCATGAAGCTGGCCAAGTACAAGCTGCTGTTGATGTTTATGGTAGCCTTGGCCGTAGGAACACTTGCAGGGAGCGGACTTTTGTTTCTCATCCCTGAGGTAACATTTCACTCACTTTTTTTAAAGAAGTTTTTAATGAACTTAAATGTCGGAGCTGCTTTGATATTTTCTTTTCCACATCAAATAGAAATACTTACATTTAAATTACATGCCTGCCAGTCTGATTCCCCTGCAAAGTTTATATTTTGATCTGGAAAGTATGTTTTTACAAGGTTTAATCTTAGAATTTTTAAAAAATTGAAATGATAGACTTTGTCAATTGTAATTCATCACTGACGCTTTATTTATTGGCTACATACAACATTTAATATGTCATTTTAAGTGATAAGAATAGAACAAGAATTCAAATACCAAATCTGTAGTAATTCCCTGACATGAATTAATATGTTATATATATAGTGTTTTTTTAATTGGCAAGAAATGCTACTTTAACATTGAGTGTTGCGTTACAATTTAGACTTTTACAATACTTCTGGACACTGATCTCAAAAACGACTCTAACGGAGACTATATCTATATGTAATGAACATACCAATAAATAATTGCATAAATATACCTTCCTCTCTGGTCGAATCAGAAAATGAGTAATTCCCAGTAGGTGATGGTGTCATGGGTTCGATACCCCAATTGAACCAAAACTTTTTTTATTGTTTATTTTATTGTTTTATTATATCTGAAGTATAATAATGAAGGTATTGTCTTTCTAAAAAATATTTTTGAAATGTTTTACTTGTTTTAATGCATGATGCATTAGAGTCATATTAATTAAATCTCTTGCAGAAAATAAATATGTAGCAAATATTAACATTAAGAAAAAAGATTACACATTTCATTATCTTACTAGATTTTTCCAAGGCTTTTGACAAAGTTCACCACCATAGTTTGCTTAAAAAATTAAAATATTTCGGCATTAACGGTCCACTGCATCAGTGGATTAAAGATTTTCTGATAGGGAGAGAACAAACTGTAATAATAAATGGCTCTAAATCAACACCAATAACAGTAAACTCAGGTGTACCTCAAGGAACAGTCTTGGGTCCACTACTATTTTTAATTTACATAAATGATTTACCAAATTGCATTAGTTCAGGAACAAAAGTCAGATTATTTGCAGACGATTGCATAATATATAGAACAATAAAAACAAAACAAGACACAGATATTTTACAAAGAGAATTAGATGAATTACAGAAATGGGAATCAAATTGGAGCATGTCTTTCCACCCAGAAAAATGTCAGTTGTTAAGAGTAACAAAAAAACTAAAACAAATTAATTCCACTTATCTTATTCATGGCAAACCAGTAACACAGACTAAAAACTCAAAATACCTAGGTGTTATAATAAATGAAAAACTGTCATGGAATCCACATATTGATGAAACTATAAAAAAATCCAACAAAGCATTAGGGTTTATTAAAAGAAATTTCTATAAATCAAATAAGAACATAAAACTAAAATGTTATTTAACCTTGGTTAGGCCAATAATAGAATATGCATCCACCGTGTGGGACCCCTCAACTCAAGAAAACATTAAGAAACTGGAACAAACACAAAATAGAGCAGTGAGATTCATAACAAACGAATATTCACATTTGACTAGGGTAACACCATTAGTAAAATCACTAAATTTAGAAAGCCTTCAGGACAGAAGACTCAAAAGTAAAGTAGCAATTATACATAAAACACTGAACCATAATCTTCAAATACAAAAACAAAATTTAATAAAATACTCTGAAAGACACAAAAATAAAGGCACATTCCTCGTCCCATATGCTAGGACAAATTTGTACAAATACTCCTTCTTCCCTAGTGCTATTAGAGCATGGAATGGGTTGCCTGAGCTAGCCAGAAAAACCAGTGACTTGGCAGAATTTAAGTCATTGGTTAATATGCATGACTAAATGCATGACGCGTAGGACGTAATCATCTTCTTTTTTGAAGTAACGTCTGTATTATATAAGAAGATAAGATAATCCTTTAGATAATGCCCTGGTTTCTTCATTGAATAAGGCAAATACAGTTGAGTTTGGATTAATGGAACTACACAGGGATGCAATAATTTTGGACCTAGAAATTTTTCTCATGTTTGCATCTACGTTGTTATTGTTATAGTAGAAATGCTGAAGTGGACAATGGTAGACAACTGAATGTCCATTGGCTTGGATCAATACCATTATCTTATCTTAATCTATTTCAACTTTTCTGTTTGAATATATTTTTTCATGTCACATTAACTGTTGTTCCAGGCTTTTCATCTAGTTCATGCTGATAATATAGACTACATATGGAAAGCCAGCACTGTGATGGGTGGGATATACCTCTTTTATGTTACAGAGAAAATCATGAGGATGATCAACACACGAAGAGAGGCAAGTGATGACTTACTTCCCTTTGATTAACTTTCTCATTGAATCAATGCACACAAGCTTCAAACAAATTGACCCTATTGATAGATTTATGCAGGGGCATTATAATAATGGCTTACTAATAAAATGCTTAATTCCAAACTGTGTGTATCAAATTGGAACCCCAGTAGTGGTTGGATTCATCTTACTCCACTGACTATGCAGCTTTTATTTAGGGAAAGTAAAAGTCTTTATTCAAATCCCTTCGAAGATTGGTATTTGAATATTGGAATTATAATGTTTTATTTACCTTTAGTCTACCCAGCTGTGGTAAGTACATAAGATTTGTTGGGGTTAGTTCTAGTGCTGGCTACATCAGCTATAGAAACAGATGAGCTTTACATCATTTACCCCATGGATCACAAGGTCTGAATAGGGAAAAGTGGTTAGGAATTCTGCTGGCCACAAAACACCTTATTTATTTTTAGTCAAGTGTACTTAATACCTTGTCCACAGACACTAGTTCTGAAAGGAACTTGAACTTTTAAGGAGTAAATAATATCTAAATACAAATCAGTACAGCTTAGAGAGGTTTTTACTTTGAGCTGGATGTATATAACTACCAACTTAAAATCTCATCTTACACCTTATTACAGAATACAAACTTCAAGAAGAAACGGGATGAGTTGGCTACGCATGATACCATCACAACCTCTTTCAGGCGAATCCCCATCGACAATAACATCCCAGAAAAAGATTTCTCTCACATTCCAGAAAATATTGGAGGAATGTGCAACTCCCAGCCTGATTCCAATTCCAGTTCTTACTCCATATGTAGTGATGCCGCTAGTCCAGACAACCATGATAATGATGTTCACATTTTAAATGGAGACAATCACAAAGGCTCTTCAGATGATGGTTGTGGGGACGCTGTAAGAAAACATTTTCAAATATTTTTATCAAAAGCAGTTGAGTTCAAAGACGATGTTTAAAAGTTATCCATAAGTATAAAAAAAAGTTTCTAAGTTTCACTCTTTTTGTATTAATGTTTCTTTCATTGTCAGCCATACACAATCAGTGTCGCCTGTGAGAAACACCCAAGCAATGGACACTCTCCTCAGCACCATGCCCATCATCATCGTCACCGTGGAGAGGGAGAGATTGCCCCTGTGGCGTACATGATAATCTTTGGAGATGCGTTACATAATTTCATAGATGGTTTATCTATAGGATCGGCTTTTACTCAGAGCATCATGACTGGCGTTGGAGTCAGTGTAGCAGTGCTGTGTGAAGAGCTACCACATGAACTAGGTATGGTTTGGGATCAGAATCATTCTATACAATATTGTAAGAACTAGGTATGGATTGGGATCAGAATCATTCTATACAATATTGTAAGAACTAGGTATGGATTGGGATCAGAATCATTCTATACAATAATGTAAACTCTTCCAGAACATTTTTATTTCAAAAATGGTATTTCTCAACAAGTTGTCTCTGGGCGAAGGTCTATGTATATTTCAGGAACAAATAATTTTCTTGTTACCCTCACCTCTCACAACTTTCTTTCCCTGTTTTATTTGTACTTCTAGAAACATTACAGTGTAAAGTTAAGATTTTCTTCTCAGTTTCCTTTATTTAGTTTGTATTTATTGACTTAAATCTCCACATTTTTGTCATGTTTCAACCTTTTTAATCATTTCTCTTGCAATCCAACTCATTTGTTCTATTTTGAAACTATTTTGTGTTTTTCTCTAAGTAAAGCTTAAATATTAATAAATTGGAAAGCTAATTAGTTTAGAATCTCTCTACACAGGTGACTTTGCAGTGCTGCTCAACTCTGGCATGCGTTTTAAAAAGGCCATTTTCTACAATTTCCTTTCTGCCTGCACATGTTACATTGGTGTCATCATTGGCATTTTGTTAGGTGAAAACACACAGTCTCATGAGTGGATATTTGCTGTTGCTGGTGGAATGTTTTTGTACATCTCTTTAGTTGATATGGTAAGACATATAATCAATAATATGGATAATAATAATGATATTTGTTGCCCTAACCTTATTATGTCAATTGAATTGTTTTTCGTAGGCATCTATTTTTCTTTTACATATGTTAATTAAGGAGAAGGTTAAATTCAGATTTACTTACAATTATTGTATGCATTTGAGACCTCATGGTTTGATTTACATAATGTATGTTATAGATAAGTGCCTGTATGTTGTCAGTAAGGGCCAATATAGTATAGATAAGTACTAGTATGTAATAGATTAGTACCTGTATCCTATTGTCAGTGCCAAGATGTTGTAGGTAAGTACCAGTATGTAATAGATAAGTGTCAGTATATAAAAGATAAGTGCCAGTATGTAGTGGAAACATGCCAGTATGTTTTCTTAGTATCAGAATGTGTTTATCCCCACAGATGCCAGAGATGAACACAGCTGCTGAGACCCCAGAAGGGAAACAGTTTGGGGAAGTGAGGACATTCTTGCTGCAAAATGTTGGGCTTCTAACAGGCTATGGAATCATGCTCATCATGTCTTTATACGGTGGGAACATCAACTTTGAAAACTAAAGGCAATTAAATATTTCACACATTGTTGGTTAGTCATTCAAAGCTGTTGATATCCTTGTGAATTCTGGTTTATATGTATATATAGTTTTAGAGCTGATTACTAATGGGGAATCTGTACTTCTTCATTTTGATAATGTATTTTTGACCAAGTTTGTGTGTGTGTTGTTTTTAGAGCTGAGAATATTTGTTGGAATAACTAAGATTGTTGAGAATATTTGTTTGAATAACTGAGATTGTTGATTAGTTGTTTTGTTTGTTTTAAAACTTGATCAGGTTTTGTAAAACCATGTTGGCATTTACCCGAACGTGTTGATATTTCATTCATATCAAACACAATTTTAAATATTTCAGCTCACTCAGTCATTTTTTTAATCTGGTATTCTTAATGATACTTTATTATATTTTATAAACATTTGTTTTGAAGACAACGGGAGACAAACAAATCTCTCGGTGTGAGTAGAATCTCTTGTAAGAAAACAAACAGAATGTCTTTAAAAGATCTCTCAAATCACCTACAGTGTTCCTTTAGTATCTTTGTTTATAAAATCAGCAGCAGTTTGATATACTGTATTAAGTGATACTTTTGTTCCTTATAAACTGTCCAGTAGTTTTGTTTTAATCTTCAAAAAGAAATAGTCAAAAGAATTATATTTGTCAAGTCATTGCTTTAGGTACAACTAATGTTTCATTGACTTATGCTATTTACACAATATATTTTAATTTACTTATTATGATTGTCTATTATCACAATTGATGTTTATGTGAGACAAATAATATACATTTCCTCAGCCAGCAGCTCTCGGATATAATGGCCAGTAAGTAGTTCACACAATTCCTGTTCACACTGGTGATTTAGTGTTTTTAAGGCTTAACTTGAGTTCTATCTTGTGACATCTACACCAGTAGTCTCCATCTGATGGTTGTCTGGTCATGTGATTTGGACTGTTGTCACAATGCTCCTAAGTTTGAACCCTGCCCATGTCCATTCAGATCCTGCAGAAGGTTCGGAATATTGCATTTCTGAAGAAACATCTGAAATATATAAAGAAAACTTTTTTTTTGGTTAACTGCAATTTAAACAAAACAAGACTACAGAATCTTTTCATGGCCCTTGCATTAAAACGAAATGATTCACTAGACCATTGTTTTCCATACTGTGTTCTGTGGAATAAGAAATGCCTGAATAGGTGTTCCACAAACTACTGAAATAATTAACTAGTAGGCCTCCACGTGAAATAATCTCTCTTAAAAATAAGCAAAGTATTCACTAAAAACACAGAATGTGCATAGTGTTCCGTTAAAGAAATGTTTAGGAAACACTGCAATAGACCAATTTTTTGGTTTTCATTTCTACCTCTTTATGTATCTTCAATATATATATATATATATAGCTAGATGGTCTGGTTCCTATACAAGAACTTCTACTTGTGATTAGGCTTAACATCTTTATTGGAGTTGTTTTGATGCATTGAATACACTTATTTGAGTAGTGTCTGATAAGCTATAGCCTTCTGTCATTATTTGTAATTAATTTGGTGCCCTGTAGTATTAACCAAATGACAAGTCATACACTGTTTAGCATTTTTTTTAATGCATAAATTTTAAAATGTCTTTTTTTTACAAGTTTAAACCTTTAAAACTTCATTTTTACTTTGGAGGTTTTTGTCAAGACAAAATATTTCAATGACATGACTTGCCTTACTTTTACAGATTTAATTTTAATTTATTTTTTATAAAAAATAGTCATTCGATATTCATTTAAATATTATTATTTTTTATCCTGGGAAAAAAGCTTTAGCCACGAGAGTATTTGGTTTTTATTATAACTCTTATAATTCAACATTGGTTTCATATGGTGATATTTGTTTAGGAGATTATGTGGTCATATTTTTATTATATCTTAAAGTGTGTATGTATTTCACCTATTTTATTTTTTTAAATATATTTTTGTATTTATATAATGGAATTGAGATTTGAAGCAGGACAGCTAGTAACATGTTTGTGTTGTCTGTTTGTTCATATCTCAAAAAGAACTATTGAAAATCTGCTTACACTATTCTCCTCAACTTTGGTCATCTGAAAGCATGGTGTATGACTTTGTTTCTGAAGCATATACCTGTAAACTATTTTTAATAAATTGACTTGTGAGGTACTGGTAAGCAAAATTGTTAAACACAAACATTATTTATGCTTTTTCCAAAAGTGTACAGAAGTTGTCAACTATTCTTTGTGTAACTTATAGCAGCCTTTTGTAGCCTTGTTTTTATGCAAAGATATTGAAGTATACTTTCCTAATGATCTTTTTACTCCTTTCAAAATAATAAAAAAAAAGGTTTCTCTTTTTTTCAAAGAGAAGAAAATCTGGTCACTTCTTACTTTCACTTGCCAGGAAAATGTATGTGGATTGTCTGAGTGTATGTATATTTTACAACTGCTTGCTAAATCAATAACGAATCTCCTGTTGCCATGATGACATAAAATTCAGCTCTGCTCATTTTGAATAATAAGATTTTTTAAATGTGGGTGAAAAAAGGTCCTCAAAATTTGAGAAACACGTTGGTTAGAAATGATTTCAAATCTAAATTTAAATTGCAGCTTACTAGATCTACCCAAATATTTTGTTTTATAGTTTTGCTTTTTCTTGTATGTAAAACAATTTTCTTTAACTAGGAAGCAGGCAGTATTGAGTTCAGGCTTTTGTCTACTGTGAAGTCTGTCTAGTTTCAATGCAAAGTGATGAAAACAACTTGACATTGTTTTTCTCTCCTGAGCAAATGGGCAAAGGAGCATGTAGTAGATTGATATCCCAGACTGGATGTTTGTTGACCTTCTGAGGTTAGTCCTATTAGAAATGCTTCCTTTTACCATTAGAGGAAGAGTACATGTTATTGTTATATTTCAATAGATCCCTTGATGCTTAGAGAACTGCTCTACTTAGTATGGATCTAAAAGTATTTTGAAAATAATATTTAAGTGTTAATTGAATAAAGATTATCAAATGTAAGCACATTCCTAAATATTTTTTTGGAAGTCAACTCTTATTATATCTAGCTTTGGAACACCTGGCATCAGTATGGTTTAAATTCACTATAATTGCATAAAGGCTGGTTGTTTCATTGGCTTGTCATGATAACTCTTCAAACACTGAAATTTTTTTGTCTTATTCTAGTTAAAATCTCAGCACTAAAAATTTCCTGTCAAAATGATTTTGTCGAGTATTTACTTATTTTTAATGAAAGTAAAAATCTTTTTTTTTTAAATAACAGCAAACATTTTTGTGTTTTCACTTGACGGTAATTAACATTCGAACACTTCATTGATGCAAAACACATAGCTTTGTATTATCATCAAATAAATAGAAACCTGTTGACATAATTGTCACTTGCTGATGTGTTTCAACTAATAGTCCTATACAAGAAGACTATTAATTGTACATTGTGATCAGTTGTGAGTTTTTTCCATTTTATATCAACCTTTTAAACTTAAAGAGTAAAAACAAGTGATGTAGGATCCATACCGGACTCTGTGATGCAGGACTTCATGTAGCTGTGAGATATCAGGCAGACTGATTTCAAGCATTCAACCTAAATATCAAGAAATAAATCCATGCTCTGGCTGGTCATGCATGTTTGAAATAGCTACATCTAAGTGATAATATTAAAAATGTCCATTTAATAAATGTATTAAATTATGGTCAAGATTTAGCAATAAGTGGTGCTTGGTAGAATAGAGTTAGATATTTTACTGTATTTACCATGGCAACTTTTTTTAAAAACTAAATTGTTAGCCTGTTTAATTATTCTTGTTACCTAACTCTTGAATACTAGTTTATATATTCAATAATTGTATAGTTTAGTGCTAACTTGTTCTGGTATCTCTGCTGTGATAAGATAACCTATTTTCATACAAAAAAACTTTTTTTGAGTGCAAAATTGATATTTCCAAACTCAAGATTAAATTTATTGATTTAAAAAAATAAACTAGTCAAATCAAGTGGGCCACTTTTTTTTAAGTAGTATTTTTCTTCTATGTTATTATTATGACATTCATTGTTTGTTACAGTTCCTCCATTCTTGGATTTCATTGCGTTATTGTGTTTTGTTTTTTTCACAATCAAATTAAAACATGAACTGTCTAATTATATCAAATTTTATCTACAATACTATGATCAATCAATATCAACAAAAACTTTCTATCTAAAACACAAAATTTAACTTTATTTTTTTTTTTGGTTTCATTTCATCATTATAGGATGGTTAGCCATCTTTTATTTCAGTTTCATCTAACTTCAATTGTTACTTTACTAATTGATTTATCCAATTTATTTAAAATGATAATTTTATTTCATGTTGGTTAATTGTTAGTTATATTTCTTGAGAAGTGGTGGACATTTTGGGTCCATGTAGTATTTCAATCTACCTAAAACTTCACATTGTTTTATATCATATTTTGATGTTAAGGGTGCTTTGAGCTGTCTCAAAACTTTGACCCACTTCTGCAATAAACATAATGGAACAAATGAATATGTTGTAGACTTCTCTTTGGTGTGTCTTTAGAAGATAGACAAAAATACATGTTTATTGTCCTTAAGATGAATTGTATAAGCATTAGTATCATTACTAGATATATTAAGGTTTAAAATATTACACAAAAGAATATCTAGCTAATAAGTTTTTAAATGCTCATTTTCTTACAATCAGTTTAAAATTAGGACTCATTAGTGACCTAGTTAGAATTTCTCTCCTCTAGATCTAGACTCTATAGACTAAATGTAAAAGAAAAAATTGACTTTTTATTTGCTGTTCATTCCTTTGGGAAACCAAAAGTAAAAGGTTGCCAACTTTTATAAAAGAAGTGCTGCTAACTTTTTTTTTTTTCCTCAGCATATTGTCATGTACATGCTCCAAATGTTTTATGTCCAGACATTAAAACTGAAACCAAATAACATTTACTTTGTTCCTAGTTGTGTTTCATTCTGTTAAGATTCTCTGTCTGTGTCATCTTTTATTGTGTGACTTTTTAAAATCATTTTGTGAATGATTCCAGTACCAATAATTGGTCTTCAGTAAGTATGCTACATTACATGTATTCATTACAATTAATAATAATAATGGCAATGTCTTTGATTCCAAAGATAACGGATGAGTGCAGTGTTTTACAAGACTACGCAAACCCAGGTGCTACCTGCATATTTTTCAGACAATTTAAGTTTTCGTCTTCAGCGCCTGTCTTCACAAAGGATTTTCTTTGGGATTCGAATGCGCGTTCCGCAGCCTTTGTGAGAGTTCACCGACTGTCTCTTTCTAGGGCCGTCTGGTGCTAGCTAATGACCTCTATGCCAATGAGGGTGAAATGGCGCCCAGTGGCGTAGCTAGGGTGGGGGGAGTTGAAAATCCCTCCGAGCCCCCATTTGAGATAGGCCTCCAAATTAGTGCTTTTGACATTAAAAATTAAATATTACGCAAAATGCAGGGGCCTCTGTTTCGCCATCCTCCTTTAAGCTCGCTAAGGAGGATCGCCTTTGACATGCGGTCGTCTCCCATTCGTGATAAGTGTCCGGCGCCCAGTGCAGCTGTAGAATAGTTGATGGATAGATCAAACGTGGCAGCATCCTCAGCAAACTCATAGATGGAAAGTTGAAGCTCCTGTTAGGTGCGTGCAAAAAGGGCACAACTGTCCACAAAGAGCATTTCAGTAGCAATCATCTCTTAATTTTTTATTGTTTTTTTTTTACGGGAGAGCAGAAGCCGTATGTTAAATATGCTGCCTTCGTTGTTGAACTTGGTGTAGGCTAGATGACTCCAAACAAGCGTCGCCTCATTTTATTTAGCATTGCTTCAAAGAATATTGCACACCATTCTCTATAGAGAGGTGCGCTAATAGGTCACCATTTTATCAGTTTTGACCATCGTGCAGTTGCTTCAGAATAGCGACGAATCTTGGAGGGCCCCCGAGCTGAGATAGAATCATCCACAAGCCATCTCGACTCACTGTGCCAAATGCTTGGTGACATAGATGAATGCAGCGTACACGTTCAGGTTCTGCTCCCTGCATTTGGTGCAAGACAAAAAAGCTTGTGCCTTTACCAGCCCGGAAACCACAGTGACTTTCAGAAAGCACATTGCCTACTATAGATAATAATTGGTCAATTTTTCCATTGATTTATGTTTTTGTTAGGGGCAATGAAGAATTGTGTTCAGTTTCATCTCGATACAAGAATGGCAAATGGGACGTGCCCAAAATTGGCACTAAACAAACAGAGCAAGTTGATATAAGTTTTGTAAACATGGGCCAAACATACAGAAGACACTGTATTAATGTTATCAGGAAACATTTCTCGACACATCTTCATATCGCGCGAGTCTTCTACTTCCATTTCCAGATCCAACTTTTCGTCTTATCTAATAATATACGTTGACCTGCACTGCACCAAGTGTTTGCTGCTTTCACACACCATGTTATTAGTTTTCAGACAATGACGTACGTGTAATGCCTATTCAGATGCGGTCCCATCTAACATTAGCCTATTTAGAGTTGTGTTGCCAAAACTATGGCCAGCGGGTCAATATCTATCCCATGACGAGTAGATATCCGATCCATCGAATTTTCTGACCACAGTGGCTAACAAGAAAAAAAAAGCGTATATTAAGTGTAATTGTAAATTGTATCAATTAGCTTGGATCGGCCATGTAACTAAATTTGTAATAGATCTAGATTCTAGACTAACAATAGTAAATCTGCGCCATTAGAAATATTTTTAACAATTATTTTTGTTTAGCGCCATTTCATGCTTTTAGGTTTCCCAATGCGCCATGACCCCATCACTTGCCTGAACCAGTTTGGAAAAAAAAGGTGGGGAGAAGAGGGTATCTGTGTGAATGTTAACGTGATCAGTTTTTAAATGCATACAAAAATTCAACTTGAATTTTAACTCAATGCTCATGTCTCCTCTAGGGGACTTATTCATATATATAATTTACTGACACATCTGTCAAGTAGGATTTCTTTCCCTTGTTCGATACCAAATAAAATATTAAATTAGCAATAGTTTATTATTATTATCATTATATTATTATTATATTAGAAACGAACGAGTATTCATTCTCTGGCGCTGCCGTTTCGAAAAGAGAAACAAAATTCATCGTAGCCCCTTTAATAGTTTCCACCGAGGAATTTTCTGGTGATGTGGCAGGTCTGCAGCAGTATCGCCCTCTGACAGGCAACAAAGATGTTCGTAGGAATGTTAAGGGCCTGTGAGGTCAGTTTTTAGGTCAGAATAGGCCTATCCCAGTACAGCAGATGCTCATTAGACTCGAGAACCTCTAGTGGTGAGTATTTGTAATAAGGAGGAGTATCCTTATTATTATTACTTTTATTATAATTATTATTGATTCTTGTTTAGTCAGGTACAAGAAATAATTGTGCAAAATTTCAAATTGATCCGAAATTGGGTGTGGAAGAAATAGCGTGTACAAAATGTGTACCAGATACACAGACAGAGTGAGTTGATATTAGCTTTGTAATAAAGCCAGGCGATATGGGCTGTGAGGCGCGTGCCAAAATGTATATATCCCAAATAGGTAGGGTACCACTGATAGATAATGTCTGATTTAAAAGTAAAGTCGCCATCATACATAAAACATTAAACCATAATCTTCAAATACAATAACAAAACCTAATAAGATACTCAGAAAGACACAAAGCTAAAGGCATATTTCTTGTTCCATATGCTGGGACAAATTTGTACAAATGCTCCTTCCCAAGTGCTATTAGAGCAAGGAGTGGATTGTCTGAGTGACCGAGTCAGCCAGGAAAACCAATGACTTTGCAGAATTTAAGTCATTGATTAACATGCATGACTAGATTGACCTATGGACACGCGTAGAACGTAATCATCTTTTTTTTTTTTTTTTAAGAAACGTCTGAATTTTATAAGATCTAGACATCGAGATTCTAAGTAGCAAAAAGGCGAAACTTTTTTTCCCATTCAATGACTTTCTTTACGTTGAACTTTAACCCGATGACCTACACGAAAAAAAAAATATAAACTACCAAATTTTTTTGAGTCTGATTTGGGGAAAGTGTAGAGAGATAATCTATTTCAGCATTAGATTAGTCGATTCAGAGTTAGACTAAATTAGATCTAGTCTCTATCTATGGTGCTAGATATATTCTAGTTTGAACATGGCGTCTTTGCATACCTCTATTAAGTCTATTGATAGCTTTCATTTTTTGTGGCGTCAAATAGAAAATGAAGTTTACAACAGCTTCACAGGTCTTCGAGACAAGTTTGCGATTTTAGGTGCTTGGTATGCAACGAGGAAAACAGTGGGGATAATCTATTGTTTTGTAGATGCTGTTCGCATTCATTTCTTTAGTGGAATGAAAGTAAACTGGATAGAAAAATACGGACCATGGGCTGGTAAGCGTACAGTTTGATCGAAATCTTTATTATAATAATATAACTTATAATAATTATAAGTAGGCCTATAACTTTACTAGTATAGTATATAATTTTTATATAGATCTATTGAATATATCTACTCTTCTAGACCTCTAGATATTGATATTATGTCTATCTCAATAGTCTATATACATTTCAATATTAATAATAATAATAACAGCGAAACCCCTTGGAGGGGGGATTTTAAACTCAAAACTCCCCAAGCAAGGCTGTGCTTTAACATTCAAATCTCAGACCCACAGGAACCCCACAATCTCTTCAATGAGCTAAGACTGATCACTTTTACAAAATAATTTCATGTTTGTTTGTAACAAACAAGCAAGGTCAAATACAATTTAGATTAATGGAAATTTGTTAAAATCAAGATTTTTGTACAATTGATGGCATTTTACAATAAAATTCTAATATTTTTATTTATTTCAACCTGATATACATTGAAGGAATTATTAAATGTTCTTTCTAGATTTTGTTTTCTGCAACTTAAAAGACTGTTATAGAATCTAAATGTCATGACCTTAATACATATCACTACCCATAGTTTGAATTGACATGTCTGTGACAACTTAGACATATTTTCTGACAACTTTGTGAGACATGTTTAAGTGACAACTTTGTGAGACTTAGTGGGACAAATTAATGGGACATATTTATGTGATAACTCAGTGATACTAGTGAATGTAAGACATGCCAGGCATATTTTATTGTAATTTTTTAAATTAAGCTTATCAGTTTATGATTTTCATTTCTTTATCCAGTTATCACAGGAAGCAGTGAAGGCATTGGTTACTCTTATGCTTATGAATTAGCCCAGCGAGGACTGAATGTGGTACTTATAAGCCGAAATGAAAGGAAGCTGCAAAAAGCTAAAGCCCAGATTGGTAATACTACATACAAACAGAAAGAAAAATAAGAATGTGTGTTTTGTGGTACATTTGGGTTTAAATAAGTATAAAGATATTCTAAGATTGTGTTGTTATTTTGTTGAACAGAACTAGATTGTAAAGTGCAAGTGGAGTATATTGTAGCAGACTTCTCTGATGAAAACCAGACAGAACTCTATAATAACATTGGCAAAAAATTATCTGACAAAGAAATAGGCTTGCTTGGTAAGTTTAAGCAAACCTCTAAGGACAGCGTAGGTTGTATTGAAATACTGGAAAATCTTTTTGTTTTTTAAAATCCATGGTGATCTTTATGTACTCAACAATGCCATACTTTTGATTCCAAATAATGATCAGTCTATCTGCTAGTACAAATAAAAACTTCATTTAAATTTGCCATTTCAATTTTATTTAATAGTATTCATATTCTAAATGCTCGGTAAGATTTTTTAGTAAACAGAATTTGTTAATCTTGTAATAATGCTAAAATATGTCTTAAACTACATTTCTTACACACATTTTTTATTCGATTTCAGTTAACAATGTTGGAGTGATGTATGATTATCCTGATGTTTTATTGAATGTCTCAACTCAGAAAATCTGGCAACTTATACATGTTAACATTGGAGCTGCCACTTTGGTAAAAAAAAGAAACCAATCTTTTGTATATTTACTTTAGACCATGTAGTGGGTTTAATTTCTTTGATAGACAAAATATTAGCCTGAAATATTACTGAAACATTTTAACCTGACTTTGCTATATAGATGACACATATGCTGCTTCCTGATTTGGTCAAAAGAAAAAAAGGGGGTGTGGTTGTCATTTCTTCTGGCTCCTCCACTCAGATAACTCCTCAGATGACTGTGTACTCAGCTACTAAGGTAAGGGACATCATCTTGAACTTTCTTTGAACATTATTTGTATCTTTTAAAAAATGCTTTTAATTTATGTTTCTACTATTTTTTGTTAGTTACAAGGTGTGCCACTGAGAAAAGTAAACCAAAAGAATATTAACCTATTTCAAAGAAAAACAAAAGAATATTAACATATTTCAAAGAAAAACAAAAGAATATTAACCTATTTCAAAGAAAAACAAAAGAATATTAACCTATTTCAAAGAAAAACAAAAGAATATTAACCTATTTCAAAGAAAAACAAAAGAATATTAACCTATTTCAAAGAAAAACAAAAGAATATTAACATATTTCAAAGAAAAACAAAAGAATAACATATTTCAAAGAAAAACGAAAGAATATTAACCTATTTCAAAGAAAAACAAAAGAATATTGACCTATTTAAAAAAAAAAAAAAAGAATATTAACCTATTTCAAAGAAAACCAAAAGAATATTAACATATTTCAAAGAAAAACACAAGAATATTGACCTATTTCAATGAAAAATAAAAGAATAATAACCTATTTCAAAGAAAAACACAAGAATATTAACCTATTTCCAACAGCCTACCTATAAGAGAGAGGTCCTGGCTATGTAAATATAAATGAGATATTCAAACCCATTTTGATTTCCTTGTTAAAATAAAATGGTTTCGCAATCGTCACGCTAGTCTAACATTTGTTGAGTTACTACATCTTGTTATATGTTTGTTGTTCAACAAACTCAGGTGCAGCTTATTAGAAGCATACCTGAACAGATACCATACACTGAAACATCATCTGGTGAACATAGTACAGTTTACCGATTGAAGATTGTTTTATTATTTTTTCTTTAAAAATGTTTGTATTTTTCCATGCACAGCGTTATTTGGATTATTTTATTCATGGATTGGCTTATGAGTATCGCAACTCTGGAGTTGTCTTTCAATGCTTGATTCCATTCTACACAGCCACAAGAATGACTGGCTATAGTGAGAGGCTGTCCAACACAAGTGTAATGATCCCTGATGCTGCAAGGTATGCCAAAAGTGCTGTGAAGACATTAGGAAGATCTGCGTGTACCACTGGATACTTCCCTCACACCCTTCAGGTAATAGTCTCTCAAGCGGAAGAGAATCAAATCTCCAGAGAAATAAATAACCTCAGTGGCATCTCTTTGTTAAATTGTAATTATTAACCTTTTTGCAATTTGTGTCTAATTGTTAACCCTCGTTAACGGTGGGTGGCAGAAACAGATGACCTTTACATCATCTGCCATACAGATCACAAGGTCTGAAAGGGGAACTTTGCTTTAATTGTTTATTTATTTTTCACCATGCTATTTGTGATAATTTCAAAATATTTGGTTAAAATTTAATTGTAATCTCAGTGCTGTGCAAAATAAATTACAAATAAATTGGTGACAATGCCAATTATGGATAAATTAATTCATTTGTTTGTTTGTTCAAATAGTACTTACAATCACATGGTACCAATATGCATCGATAAATTGATAGTACCATATGAATTAGTTTAAGTTATAAATTTAATAGGAATTGCTTAACTGAAAGTAATTAAATTCGTTCATTTATAGTATTAGTATTCATTGCTTTACTGGCAGTACTAATATAATTTAATTTACTGAGAATCTGTCTGATGATGGTACTAAGGTTTTTTTTCTATTGCATATTTTTACTCAATGTTGATTTCTCTCTGAACTAGTTATGGATCTCTAGAGCTGTGCCTCTGTGGTTGTGGATGTGGACCTCAGAAAAACTGAACAATTCATTGAGAAGAGAGGCTCTATCTCGTCAGTCAAAGAAATCTCTCAAGTCCACATCAGGAGAGATGGGAACATCCTTTGATAGCTAGAATCTAAGGTGTTTTTTTTATTGACTAGTCTATTGAACATATTTTTAGCTGTTAAATGTAGGATATACAAATTAGAACAGCATTTCAACAATTAATTTATTGAATGTACTTTTACTGTATGTTGATGTAATATTTGTACATCTCATGAAATGGCAATTAAGCCTGCTAACTTGTATTATAATAAAATATATATTAAAAAAGGAGAATAATACGTTTTTTTCATTAACTGATTATTTGATCAAACTGTGAAGTAGGTTTTACTATCTTTCGAATATTCAATTATCAAATATTTTTATGCAAATATTTATTAATGAACCAAATTTTTTTTATATATGTATATCTTTCTGTTTGTGATTTAAATACAGCCAGGAGATATTCTGAGGACCAGTATGACTTTTTACCCTTATACTCTACTGGCTTTTCATCATTTATAAAAAAAAATACTTTTTTTTTTATTGCAAACTTTAAAAAAACTTATTTATTTAGGCCATTATCACATTCAAGTCTACTCAACTTTTTCTATGCTGTTGATATGAAAATAAGTTTAATGTACAGTTTACTGCATTTAAACTCTCAAATTCATCCTACTCACAATATTCATTTTCTTCCATCTTGTACTCAATGTATGTGTTAAGTTCAGTAACATTGTCTTTTTTTAAAAAAACAATCTCTGCCTTATGGGATTTTGTGTATATTTTGCAAAATCTTTGAATTATCAAAGAGGCATGATAAGTGGCAGCAAAAGTACTTGACAATACACAAAATTTGATAAGCCATGACATGTATCCAGCTGAAGGTTATACTTTGATAAGAAACAAACTTTTTCAAGAAATAATCATGACTTTAATTTGGTTCCTATCTTGCTTTCATTATATAAAACAATAAACAAAATCTGTGAGTTTTATTGATGCAAAAGCATTAGTTTTGTTTTTGTTCTTATTGATAGCTTAGAAAAATAAAAGGACAATAGTATGATATAAGATTCAGAAGGACTAGCCAATAAGTACATGAAATATACAATTGTATCATTAAAAATGTTCATTTATTATCAAAACTAAACTAAACTATATAAAAGTTTTGTTTCATTTAATTTCACCAGAACATATATCACCTCAATCTTCAGTATCGAAGATAATGCCATTAATATATCAACAGAACATGTAAACAATGAATATTTCATTGATACTCAATACTGAGTTTCTCAAAAAATGGATGTATAATGTTTAGAACATCATCTGAACAACATAGTAGATTATATCAATGAGAGGGCAATAACTGCCTCTTAACTTTTGTAAATTAATAAATATACATAAAAAAAACATTTTTAATGGCGAATTTCAACACTGGTTAGACACAGTCAACCTTATTGTCAAAAACAGGGGAGGCTTCAATTACTATTACTATTGAAGGTTGAGTCTATCCCCAAGAGTTAAATTTCATAAATTAAAAGAAAAATGGCACATAAAAAGAATAATTGTTTAAGTCTTCATATTCTTCAAAGCAATGGAAAAAAGGAAAAATATCTTGCAATAAATATTCATAATTCTGTGTAATATAAATATAATACTTTAACACTGCATATTTAAACAATATTCTATAACATAATATACATAAACGTTAAAAAGATTCCTTACAATAAACAAAAAAACACAAATGCAGATAAACAGTAGGGGATGGACAAATCTACTGTTTCAAAAAAAAGTAATTTTGGTTTAAAGCAGTTCTCTCTTAACTAGTTTCCTAAAGAGTACTTGGTAATATCATTCAGACAAGCTTGTTGGATATTTTCAACAGTTGCAGGAGCATCTGAGGATAAGCAATCATAAATTTAGATGAGACAGAAAATTCAAATAATTTTGGCTTACATTTTAAATGGGTACTAGTAGATGAATATAAGGCATATATATATTTATTAATTAATTAATTTTGGAGCATTAAAAAAGTTGAAAGCAAATAGAATTGAAAGTGAACTTCTATAATGTTTGAACCAAAAAAGAGTTGTTATACTTTTATTCAGAATTAAACATTGTAGATATAAGTATTGCAGTATAATGAATTTGATTTAAACTACTATTTAGTCTTGAATGACTAAAGTAAAATCACTGTATTTAATCTAAAGATAACATCTACATTTAGAAAATCAACTCTTTTTTTATGCAAAAATTAATTTTTTTTTAAAAAAAAAGGTAATTACTGACTTATCATCAATATTTTTTAATAAATATTTACCGTATTTACGCGCATGTAACCCTTGCATGTATATACCCCGCACAAATTACAAAATAAACTAAAATAAATTTAATCATAGAATCCACACCATTATATACCCCATTTGTGGCTTGCACTAAACTACAGGTACAGTACATAAAGTTGTTACTCATCAGACATCTGTCCCTCCAGACGCAATCATGCTCCAGTTGTTCCAACAAGGGATATATAAAGTGCAACACACCTGAGCAATGTAATGCTAGTGTCATACCTGTACACAGCATACTATAGGGAATATGAAGACCCACTGGGTATGTCCATAGTTTCTGTTATGCTATGTTTATGAGTTAGATAAATTGTGTATACCCTGCACAGCTGCCATTGGTTTGTAAAATGTATAACCCATTGGTTTTATGTGCTAAAATACAGTAGACTTTTTTTTATTTTGGGGGAAGGGAGGGGGGGGGGTAACTGGCTAAACAAATTTTCATTGGTTTTGTATCTTATTGATTAAGCAAAATCACTAGATTAATAATAAGGCATGACATTACCTACATCTTTGGCTACTGAGAAAACAGAGAAAACTTGTGGATCCAATGTTTAACATATACATAAAGTTTAATAAAGTATCACAGTTGAAAAATAATTAAGTTGGTGACATGAAAATTTAAATAATGTAATGAACATGGAAATCAAGAACACCTTTTAAACAGCAACTGTTTAGACACTTTAAAGTTATGAAAAAATACATCGAATATATCCAAGTACTTACTGAACTGGAACCATCCTTCACTACCCACTTCTAATCGAGCTGCTTCCACGGCACGTTTCAATGCCAACATTGGGCATGTTCCTTGTGCAACTGGAACCTCACCAACAGCTGTCAAATAGAATTACACATTTGGTTTACAATTTCTATTAAGTCATACATGAGATTTCCTCAATTTCCTTCAACAATTAAAAGCACAAAGCTGATAAATAGAGTAAAACTACTCTAGTAACATTACCTTAATAAAATATTTGTTTAAAGAAGGATTTAGACCATTTTTGGTTTCAATTATTTACCTTTTGATCTCAGAATGCCCATTGGATTTGGTGCATTCCGCATAAACTTGACATTAAATTTGATTGGCAAGTCTTTGGGTAGTGGAGGCTTGTAAGTCTAAAACATAAGCCAAAAAACAAAATTTGTTAGTCAAAAGCATATTGCATAAGTTGTTTTGAAATGACCTTGGTTGTTTTGAAATGACCTTGGATGTTTTAATCCATAAGTTTTCCTTTGTTGCTATTTTATTTTAAACTCGTATACAATTATTTCAAAAAGCACTAATTGATAATTAAGGACATGATAAGAAATATACAGCAACAATTAAATAAAAAAAAATTCATCTGTATTTTTCCAGTTATCTTAGCAACAAGAAGCATCATCTGAACTTGTAATGGAAGAAATACTTAGATATGCCATAATTCAATGTGGAGAGAAATAAAACAGGAAATCACAGGCATGTAAATATATAATTTGTTATTTTTATTTTACATGTGGAAAATGTCTCCTCTCTCTTTTTTGCCAACAAAGTTTACACTTTTTATTAACTAGACAAAGTATTTAAGGACTATATGTAAATACAGGAAACAAGACTTACTTCTCCTACTAAGGGTTTCTGGTTAAGGAATGGAAGAAATGCACCCAAAATGTTCAAAATGAAAAAAAAATGGGAAGACGCAGCAGTATCAGACGGATATATTTAATCCTATAATTATGTAAATCAAGGCAAATAATTCACCCACATTGCAGGGAAAAAGAGGATTCAGGGAACAATTTTGGTGTGTGTAGAATTATTTTCAATGTTTTTCATACAACATGCTGCTTGTTTTGTAAAGAATGTTTAAATATATTTGTTTCTTTCTAAATCATTCTTTTATATTTTTGAAATCCTTTATTTCTTTCATTCAAACATGTATGTCACAACTGAGACTGCATAGCCATATGAAATACTGCACTTCTCATTTATCTTCAAACAAGAAGACAA
Organism: Biomphalaria sudanica; assembly: GCA_036873155.1. Lineage (NCBI taxonomy): Eukaryota > Metazoa > Mollusca > Gastropoda > Planorbidae > Biomphalaria > Biomphalaria sudanica. Next base: position 194,078 of record JAZGLO010005491.1, read on the forward strand.
GCCTAAAAATTATAATTTCTAAACCTGATGCCTACCCAAGTTCCATCAGTTAATGCTAGTCCAGTCAATGAATCAAATGTCATACCCTCCAGAAGGAATAAACCACAGCCAAGGAGGAAACCACCTTCCAGCTGACCAAGGTCAAGTTCTGGGTTCAAGCTACACTCAGAAAAAAATAAATTTGAAACAAGTGAATTACTTGGATCTGATGCTTTTCAGATTTGTTTACTAAATCCCGTCATTTACTTTCTCTCTAAATCATGTTTTAAAAAAAAAAACTTAATGGCACAGCCACATCAAGAGATCATCAGGAAAAAAAGAAAGCAGTTAATGGGGTATCTGGGTGATCGCTTTTTAAATGCATTTATAAAAAAAAAGATGAACAACCTGAATTCTAATTCAAGGGCTAAAGCCTCCAACGTGTACAAACTTTTTTACCAGACAGATAGAGTGAGTTGATTGATAAGCTTTGTAAAAAAACTTAATGGTAGAGAAATTGGTCAAGTAAACTTTTGTTGTGCCTATCCAACAGACTGTAAGTGACCAAAACTAAAATATTACTAGTACATATAGAAAATAACTGCTTACCTAATGCCACAGTCATATAGAAAGTCAACTTGAGTGATTTGATATTGACCAGTCAGAACATCTAGCTCCACCTCTGAGCAGCTGGCACACCAGCAGTTGTAGTCGTAGGCTTTGGACTTATCATTAGTAGTGTTCCTAAAGAAAGTAATCAACATAATGTTAGCATGCCAAATACATTGAAAGGCTTTACTGTGATAAACTTTTACAATCTACAAACTGAAAGAAAATCTTTCTTCAAAACGTTTTTCTGAGTACTACAATGAAAATATAGATGAACTTGTATAAATCTTTTTAGCATCATCTAATGGATATAAGTCGGCACTGTGGCAGAGCATTTGGCTTGCAAACCGGAGAGTCCCGGGTTTGAATCCTGAAGATAGAGATTTTTAATTTGGTGATCTTTAGGATGCCAATGAGTCCACTCAGCTCTAAAGGACACCTGAAATTAGTTGGGGAAAAATAAAAGCGGTTGGTCGTTATGCTGGCCACATGACACCCTCGTTAACCATGGGCCACAGAAATAGATGACCTTTACATCATTTGCCCTATAAGCCGCAGGGTCTGAAAGGGGAACGTATTACCTCTATTGAGTTACACTAACACAATGGATGATAAACATGTTTGTAAAGTTATAATGGTCTATTTTGAAGACATAATATCTACTAAGGTAGCATGTCAACTCACAAATAAGAAGCAGTCAGGTCTACAGTGTCTTTAAAGCACTGTGTCACAATTTCCTCCCATGTTGGATTGACCAGCTTTGCCTTGACTGGAGCCATGCGAGCCAGCAATGTATCACAACATTCCATGATGGCCTGAAGTCAGTTTTTATTATTGTTGGATTTCAATTCAAAGTTGAAAAACATTTCTTCTTAATAAACAACTTGTAAACATTTGAGTTTGTGTTTTTAATTATTAATTTTAAAACAAAAGACAATTTTTGTTGCTATAGTAAATGTAAATTGTCTTCAGTCATTGCTAATTACCATTTGTCTCCCTTTACAAATATAAAATTGAATGTTTATTGATATAGGTGTCAGTTATCTGAGGAGAAAAGTTACAGGTCCTATCTGATTACAATGTATACTCTGCCTAGCCCAAGGACCAATTCAGTAGTAGAGAGAAAGGTTTAAATCTCTCTTATGTAGTTTGAGATGGCTTCAGATTCTGATACACTTTCAACTAATGACATAGCTGTCAAAGCACATGGCTGTCAAAGATGGTGGTTATATCTCATTTAAAAGTGATCCACAATTCGATGTGGATAAACATATTATGTATGAAATGTATTCTTAGAATTCAATGCATAGTATATTTTTACAAGAACTTGCAGTTCAATATATACAGAAGTTTTCAGAATTGTAGTTGCAAGTTGGACAGTCTGACATAATGTCAGTTAGAATATTATAAAACATTTTATTCTGTACACATATTGAATATTTTTTGTCTACATTATGTGAATGTGTATTTAGTGGAAAAAAATGTACTTTTGATTTCTTGTATGGATCAATAAAGTTGAGTGCAGTTAAAATTTAATTATAAAAATATATAATACAATTTTAAATTTAAAACAAAGCTTTTCAGAACTAAGATGACAAAAAAATGAAAAACTAACCGCACAAATTAATTCTGATGACACAGTTCCAGCAGTCCAAGCTGTGTTAGCACTCACAAAAGAATTAGTTTTTTTAATTTTAATTTTCTCCATAGGGATTCCAAATTTATAAGCACAAACTTGTATTGCCTGGTGCAAAATAGAACATTGATAACTACAGTTAATCTCAAACATAAAAATAATCTTAAATAAGAGACTCTTCCCTAGAGATAAATTTTTAGGGGATACATTTGACAATGTACCCTCCGTTCAGACCTTGCGATCTATAGGGCAAAAGACTTTCTTTGGCTGATGTTCATGTGGCCAGCACAACCACCAACTGTTTTTACTTTCCTCAACTAATGTCAGGTACCTAGTGGTCACTAAGCTATTGAGATACATGCTTATGCAATCATCAAAATATTGTCTACGAAAACAATATTACAGTTAACTATATTAATTATCATTTAGGTTAGTGCTATTGGAATCACAAACCTTTGTATTGATGCCTTGACCCATGTCTATTCCACTATGTCCAATGGAAACACTGGCATCACCATGGTGTATGACCACTAGGGCACTGTGGGGCAAGCCCTTCCAGCCTAAGCTGTAGCGACTTGGCATCACATGCAGACCTCTCTTCTTCCAACGGTTGGCCTGTTTGAGGAACACCCAACAATCGATATATAATAAAACAATTCTTAGATAAATTGTTGTTAATAAGCATAGATTATTAAGTTATGAACTGCATTAAAAGACCTTTTCCCATTCAAAGTAAAGTAAAAAGATTTATTTACCTGATTAAAGTCATTCACAGCCTTAAGTCTAGCAACATAATTAATGTCACTCTCCAGCTGGGCTACCAGACTGCCAATCAGACAATTGTTTAATACCATACCATTCAATGTTGTCTGTAGACAAAGCAATAGTTTAGTCAAACTTCTTCAGTTGTATACAAATGTATAGTTTAATTTACTAATATCTGTTTAAAATACCTGTCCTTCTTGAAAGAGATTCACTTTTCTGACTTCTAGGTGATCCTTTTTTAAGTAAGTAGCAACATGGTCAATGAAATTTTCCATAGCAAATATTGCTGGGGCTGAGCCTGGAGATATTTTAAAATAATATTTGCTGATAAAAACAAAAGACATTAGAATCATGTGGATCATTAATTAGAATATGTGAATTATATAATTATCTTCTTATTTGAATAAATATCTGTAATTAACGGAAGAAATTAAATCCCTGATCTGCCATAGTACAGTGTTAAGTAGGTATTAAATCTAGGTGAGTCAACAAGAATATTTCTTGCAGATTATCTTTGTTAAAATAAATAAATATATGCATTAATAAATAAATAAATACATGCATAAATAAATATAGATCAAGAAATTTATATAAGAAAGCTCTGAAGTCCTTACCTGGAGCCCTGACAGATGTTGCAACTGGTTTGTTTGTTTTACAAGGTTGAACACTCCAAGACCAGTTTGGGCAAAAATAAGCTTTAGAAGGAAAGAAAGAACTTGCATTACACATCTATATAGATCAAAACAAGAAAATATAAATCAACAATCTCTTATCAACAACAGATGGGGTCATTATGGATGCACTGTGTTTGGTGATCTGAACATCATTTGGTAAGAAAGTCAAACTCCCACAATATACAAGTTGAAAAAGGACAGCATTTAAACAAAAACACTTTACATTCTTAAGTAGATGCCTTGTATTGTATCACTGATGAATCGGGAATGTTTTAAAATTTAAAGAAATGAAAAAAAAAAAAATCAGAATAATTTTTAGGATTTAAACTAAGGAAATACTCTTTAAGAACTCCAGTTTCAATACCAAAATATGCTAGTAAATCTGGTTAGTTTTGACAGTATGTGACACTTAATTGAGAGGACAGTGAAAATAAAATAACCACTTTCCTAAGTGTATGTGCTAGTAACTTGCTCATCACTTACCACTATCAATCCAAAGTTGTGTGTACTCATTCCCATCAGCATTGATAAAAACTGGCCCTGCATCACTGTATGCCGAGGCAATGATGGCTAAAATTTTGCCATTGTCATCAAAACCAATCTGTTTATGATTTTCAAAAATTCTTTTATTTATCAGAGATAAAGACTTTTAGATTTCTTTTTTTCTAGTTCATCTAGTTAATGATTTTGGAGACACATGCTAGTTAATTACTAACATATGGACCATCTAGACGACTGAATGACTGAACAACATGCATACTGCATGACCAGGCAGTATAACAGTAGGTCATAACATAATGTAAATTATATCAGAGAGCTACTGAATGAAACATTTCTTATACCTTATATTGATAAATTTATTAAACATTTCTAATACCTCATATTGATATATATAGTAAGTCCTTTTGCCTTGAAATCTCATGTTGGTGTGTAGATCCAGATTCATCAGTACAGGACTATAAACAAGAAAATTATAAGTTATTCATTTAACTAACATTTTCTTAGTCCATTTTAATCTACAAACATATTGGTAAACGTTGAAATTCAAACACACTTATTGTTATTTATCTTAAATTCTGCTCTTTGTGGTACTAGATTTGCACTTGTAATTTTACTAAAATTAATTTTTTGAAGAACATCTCCTATTAGCATTTTTCTTTCTCGTGAAAATTTTTTTCACATTATAGAGAGAACTGTTAAATCTAGGTACTAACAAACCTTCTGGTCAGGTGAGCAGCAACTGCACACATTCCAGCCAGAGGCATATTGTAAAAAACTTTGCCACCAAAAGCTCCACCAAGTCTAGGAGTCTCAATAGTCACACTGTTGTTGGTGAAAAAAAAATTTGTAAAAATTTATTATATAGCAGTTATATTTTTTTGTAAAGGAATATTAACAGAAGTATGTTAAAAGTATTGGTACCTTTGACACAAATAGATGATAATCAAACAGGACAGCATAAGCCATGCCTCAGGGAAGAAAATAATAAATAAGGTAAGGAAACTTGTAGTCTGCGATTTATATTTGCTTTCTGTACACAAGGCAAGTATCTTTACACTGGCAAGGAGGTGGGGGGGGGGGGGGGGGGGGGATTTTTGGCTACTTAAAAAAGATGTATTATGCTCTTTTCTTTCAGATTTCTATAACTCAGTAAAATGACTGTTGCTTTTTGGCACATTTGGTATTGGTAGCACAGTGACCAAAGGGACTCAATTAATATTCTTCTTCTTCTAGCCAGCTTTATTGCTGCTGAGCTGTGAGCTCTTTTGCAGACTGTGCCAAGGAAAAAAAGTGTGCTGTTTTCTTCAGTGTTCAGCACTGCCGTACAGGGTGTTGGTTATGTTGGGCTGTAGTGGAAGTAGGGTCTGCCTAAGGTGGATTAGGGTGGGGCATTCAAAGAGGATATGGTTTACGGTTTCAAAGGGGGAGTTGTGTGGAGTTTATTTTGTTCAGGTGGTAACTTAATAGTGGTGTGTGTCCTGTTCTTAGTTGGAAAATTGTAGACTGTTCTTTGCGGGGGAGGAAGTTAATACTGTCCAGTTTGTTAGGCCTAGTCATTTCTTTGTACATGGCTCTGCCTGTGTTTCCTGATGCCCATTGGTTGAGCCACTCCTCTATGTGATTGTTGACTAGCATTTACCTTAGGGTGAGGTAGTTAACAAGTCTATCTGGTTGTTCCATAGATGAACCTGCCTTTGATAGCTTATCTGCCTTTTCATTTCCCATGATGCCAATGTGTCCAGGGATCCACTGTAGTGTGATATTGATATTTAATTTTGATATCATCTGATGGATTATCACAATTAGTGTTGTCAACTCTCTTGGGCTGTTTGAGGTGCTGCTGTTAAGTGCTTGCAGAGTAGATTGGGAGTCTGTAAAGACAACAATATCTGATGGTGGTTGCACTCCTTCATATAATTTGTTTTCCACTGTCTGTAGTGCTATGGTAATTGCCACAATTTTGGCTTGGAGGTTTGAGCAGTAATCGCCACAGGGTGCGCTTATCTCAAAGTGTTTATTTTTAGGGAAGACCAGGAAGGCACCAAGACCAGCATTGATGGTGGCTTTGAAAGCCGATCCATCTGTATATATATGGATAGCTGTTTTTTTCATACCTTTCAATTGTTTCAAGCGTGCCTACTTTGAGCTCCAGTAGATTTGATTATTTTGTTAAGGTGTTATTTAATAAATGTGTTTTGATGGTTGGTTGTTTGTAGTTTAGTCCAGACGTTATGTTTGAAAATCTGGTAATTTTTTCTCTGTTATTGGGTTGGTGGTGTTTTAGGGCTAGTTCGTCATTAAGTTGGATCAGAGTCCTTTGCTTTTTTTGGTTGTTTTTCCTATTTCTCTGTGTTAGTAATTTATTAGGATGATCGTCCTCCAACCTTCTGTATCTCTCAATAGCTTCTAATGCTGCTCTGTTGCGCCTTAACTTAAGAGGTTCAATATTGGAGTCACAGGCTGCTGTGGGAGTAGTTCTCATACCTCCACTAATTAGCCGCAAGGCTTGGTTTTGGATTGTGTCTAATGATGATTGATAGGTTAATATATAAATGCAGTGTACTGTAATCTAGTTTCTATATAGATTTTAGTAGTTAATCTAAGTCTTAGTAAAAACAAGTCAAAGAACAAAGTGTATTTTGCCTTGATTCAGAGACTCCAAGAACCTGCGACACTGTTTCACTGGTACCATCCTGCCATTGTGTGGTGGTGATGACCTCCATCCCTCCAGTGTCTGACGGGATACAGAAAGCTGCTTGGTTTTCAAGATGAAAATTATACTGGTCAGTGCTGTGAACAGTTCCACTAACTCTGTGAGGGGCAGCAGCCATTGCACCTGTTTATATAACGCGTTATGTCAGCTAAACACACAAATTACAAAAATAAGCATGAAAATATCTTAAAATTTTTGGCTTGTTTAAACATTTTCTTGCTAATCTCATTAAAAAAAAAGAGAGAAAAAAAGTTCCTACTTACTGGCTGCATCTCCTTTAGTGATGGTATCAAGCTTTTTAAAGAATGATTTTTTTTGGATAGCTTCTTCCAAGCTTGTAATAGCAGGCTGGATATCAGTGTAAGACACTTGCACACCATACAGTGCACTTCGAGCTGTAACTTCATCCTCTGCACCAGAGAATGTAATACACAAGGAGAATCTACATGCCATAAACTTATATATACTATATCTAGACTGGACATGGAGATTTTTTAACACTACAAAAAATGTAATGAAAATGTTTTTAAAGTTGAAACAAGTTTTTTTTCAACCCTAATATATGTAACATATAATTTAGTTTTTAGATCTAGATCTACTAATTGAACATCAAAAATAAGAGTACTCTCGTCTCATTATTATTATTTTGCAATTTTAGATACATAATCTAGAAAGATCTAGGTAATCAATCTATTTAAATGTACATAAGATAATTAAAATCAACAGACATGAATTATTTCGATTTAGGCATCAATGTACGAACTATACACTTTAGATCTATTTGTCCTTGATATAGGCTACACATTGAGCTTTTTAGTGTATATATAAATATATATATATATGTCTGTAGTGGGTCTACTGGAGACTTTCAAACATGGCAGAAAACCTAAAAATAGCCATCTTCATGGTGTATCCGGTGTACATACAAACTAAAGGAAGTGTTGATAAGCTATAGTTTCTTAATGTTACTGGAGATTAGATCTGTGTGTGTGTGTGTGTGTGTGTGTAAACTTTCAGCACTGCAGAATCACATTTTTAAGCTCTTCTATTTCTTACTTTTATTTACCTTAGTTGGCAATTTTGAAGTTCAATTTAGCATCCTTGACATTGTTTAGTTTAACATGAAAATCTCCAATAGGATCACATGTTGTGGTGTAGTATAAAATATAAATATATAGGTCTGTGATGCTGGTATTACAATTTATCATGATTTTTCCTTAAAGTAATGTTTCCTAGTAGGCAGATTAATAAGTCTAGAATTTTAAAAAGTGTCTGAGCAAGTCTCAGGAAGTGACATTAGTTCAAAGCAATAAGTTCACAATGATTGGCTTCTTTTTAGTGGATTAACTTATCTGTAAAAGTGGTTGATAGTATTCAGCTACTTATAAACAAATATTCTTGCAACACGAAAAAAGCAGACCGGTAAACTAGTGCAATTATGTGTTTAAGAATGAAATGCCTGTTTGGTCTACAGTGAGTTTCACTGTGGCTTTAGAAGCTGTCTTTTTTAAATAAAAAGGAGCCTATAACTTAATGTGGACTTAATCATGAACTGATATAAAAGTTTCAGAAATTACCAGCTACTAGTATTCCAATTGGCTGCCCAGCATAAAGAATCTGGCTTGAACTTAACAGCTGTAAAAATATTTTGAAAATGTAAAATTTTCTGCTGTCCCTATCTTGTTTCAAGACTAGATAAATCAACAATGTCTTCAGTAATTACTTGACATTTCTTTATATCAGGAATTTTGTTTTGAAATATTTATTTTTTTGCAAGCATATATTCTAATTTATTACCTTAAAAATGATTGTCATTATAGTGAAATTAATTACTAAGTCTGTGGCTTAAAAGTAAAATTGTATGATATATGGCTAGAACATGACACTTTTTTTGATGAATGAACAAGAAGAAAATACTTTAATGAAATTATAGATATATATTTTACGTATTACATTTACAATTTCTTGTTATTTTAATCATTAATGCCTTTTATTTGCAATATAATACAGCTATACACTTCCTATACGTTTAAACAAAAAAACTCATTAGACTAAAAATAATTTCCTACCTCCTGTACAGCACCAGGTTCATTCAACTGTTTTGGTCTCCAGTTGTTCTCTCCAGGGATGTCTGAGGCTTGAATAAATCTTACTACACCAGGGATTTGCTTTAAAAAAATATAGATTTTAAGTTAATGTGAACATTGTCAAACATGGGTTATGAAATACACATCCTCTTAAATTTTGAGTCTATCTATGTTTGCAGGGGACTAAGCTATATTGTGAAATTGTATTCACAAAATATGATCTAAAGTGTTATCCAAAAAAAATATTTTCAAAATGCTAAAACAAATAAACAAGTCACTCCATCACAGTTTAATATAAAAAAACAAATAAAATAATACAATTTTTGGGTTGCCTAAACATCTTTTCAATGATTTTATATGGTTCAAATCTCTAACAAAACCAACAAATACAAAAAATACTGAATGGAAATGTAAGAAATAGTGAGTTTGTTTTCTTGTATTAATTACTTCCCAGGAGCACGATATAATGTGTATTCTACCAATGTATTATTCTTTTATTTATATAACACTCTGCTCTCCAACCAATACAGAAAGTACTAACCAAAAGCAACTGAGTGAAGAATGATTTTATGAGAACACCAACATAGGATGTACTAACCAAAAGCAACAGACAGTTTAATGATATTATGGGAACATCAAAGAAGGAAGTACTAACAACAAAGATAGATAAATGAGTTGGTTTTAGAATGACAAATTTAAGAAATACTAACCAAAGCAACTGATGGATCAATGCTTTGAATTTTGGCATTCCCTTGCATGCTCAATACTGGGGCAGCATATAGTTGATTGTTAAGTATTGGGGTGTCACTGACAAACTTGGCTTCTCCAGATGTCTGAGGAAATTGTATGCTAAAAAAAATATTCTATAGGCAAGTGATTTATATTTAACAAACAAAACCCATAAATAGTTTTCATACCAAAATAGTAACTTGAATAATGAAGACATAAATCAAGTATTCTTCAAAACCTGGTAAAGTTAACAAGTTTCTGTGGTCACATTTAATGAGAGTATCATGTAGCCAGCACAATAATCATAGGAAAAAAAAACTTGGATACTAAAAATGATGTTATGTTTGTAAAATGTTTTATGTTTCAGATGTTCCTTCAGAGTTGAAGATAATCTACATCTTAGTCCAAACCTCCCCCAGGATGACAGTGGGTGGCAGTGGGACCATCGAGACAACCGAACGACAATCCAGTGGACATACCGCTTGATCAAGCAGCCATATATGACTTTAAATCATTGAGTCTGATTTTTTTTCCTTTTTACATTTTTTTTAGATTGGTATGTAATACTACAAGATAATCCAACAATGCTTTCATTTTAAAATGTCATCACCTAATGTGTAGTATTTTAATGGATATTTATTGTCATCTCTCAAAAACAATGTAAAAGTATAAAATATTTTTTTAAATGTTATAAAATATATAAAAGTGTCAAAAAAATGAAAGTGTATCGAAAAAATTTGTCAAAAAACATAAAAAAAGTGTTATAAAATATATAAAAATGTGTCCAAAATATATTTATATAAAAGTGTGCCATAAAATATATACATATATAATGAATTATTATTTAGATCTTCCTGTTAAAATGATTGACTTTGATAGATAAACAAAAAAAAAACAATTTCTGGCCAGTGCTCTAGTCGGGAAAAAAAGTGAAGAAATAAGACTGATGTAAAGTTCACCTTTTTCTATGACTAACAGCTTTTCTTCATCTTATCAGCTTTTGGCCGCTGTGCTGTAAGCAATGGCTAACAGTTAACAATGATTTTCTGAGTCAAGCAAAACAACCAACCAATTGTACTTTCTCTCAAAATTTCAAGTACTTGTAAGAGCTGGTTAGTCTCAGAGACATTCACAGGAATTCAAACCTGCTCAAAAGTTAACCATTCTGCCACATTAACTCCCAGTTTAAAATGATTAGAGTTTTGAGAATGGCTTGTCCTAATGGAATGCTAGCTTGAGTAAGTGAGAAAACCTTGGTCATGTCTTACTAGATTGCCAGCAATAAACTTAATGATAGGCTTTGTTGCTGGATAAACACTGGGATCATCAGTTCCAAACTGTTGGCTTGAGGTCATCAATGGTCTGTCCAGGTTTGGTCCTCCACTGACATATTTCACATTGCATTTACTCTTACACAGTCCAAGCACAAACTGTTGGCAGAATAAACAAATTCAATTGCAAGGATGAACAGCTCAATAAAAAGTTGAATCAAAACATTTCTATTTCAGACTGTCGTAAAGATAAGAGTAGGAAAGAAATCTGAACAAGGTATACACAAAGTCAAGAACAGCAAAAGTAAACAACTACCGGTATATTTAAAAATTACACAATTCTGTAACAGCTTGGTTTTCATGTAGTTACCTTGTAGAAGTGTCCAATGGCAAGACTTTTACGATATGTAGCACTTGCAGTCAGTGGACTTGAATCAGGAACAAGTTCACCAGATAAAGTGTTTATGGCATCTAAAAAATATAAAATGGAAATGTTCATGGACATAGTTTTCTAAATAAAACTAATTTACAAGTTTCTTGGTCATATGACCAGCATATATGAAAATTATATAAAATCTATTATAAATTCAATATTACATCAGATCAATTTTTAAATAGCTTCAGATAAGTTAACTATTTTTTTTTATATCTACTACATCCAATAAGATTTCCTCAATAAGGAAATATGAAAAAAAAATTATTTTTTTTTACTTTTGGCCTGACCAGATATCAGATTTAGAAGGTCCTGTTAAATGTCATTTAATTTTTAAAGTACAACAATGTCATTTTTATACACTAGGTACAAATATTATCTTAAGTCACAAATCTGATAGCAAAAAGTATCAGCTGATTTTTAAGAGTTCTATACACTTATTTTAAATCAAATAAAAACCTTTTAAAACAGAAGGATATCCCAACTGTTTATTGGTCAAAAATGCTTCAGTTTGCACAGCATGAATCTGGAATGAATTTTCGTTAATATTTACAGTACAAAAAGCAAACAAAAAAACAATAATGCTTAAATTTTAATAAATACTATAATATTATGGAGACAAAACACTTAGATGTGTAGAAGAACTCACCAAACTTTTATTAACACCTTGAATCACGATGGAGGGTTGAGTTTTCACCAAGTAATTGTTTGTTTCATCACAGACGAAATTGAAACCGCTAGTTACATAAGCTGCACTTTGCTGGAAAAAAACAACATAGAATTATGAAGTAGGTATGTTTATTTTTAAAATAACAAAACATTTAAACAAATTATTCAATTTTGAAGCAACAGATACAAAAAATATATATTTAGTCCTCAAAAGCATCCCAATGACTAACCTTAAGACAATATCAATCAAATATATATTTAGTCCTCAAAAAGCATCCCAATGACTAACCTGAAGACAATATCAATCAGCCAAGCTGTCTACCAATTCACAACCACATTTTTACAAACTGAAATTAAAACTTCTTCAAAGTTTGTTCATTAAAAAAAAAAAAGTAACCTGAAGTCGGTGTGAAGTCTTCAATGTTCTGATAGCAACATTGGCTGGTGATGTGAACTTTGGAAGTACCACAGAAACAATGACTTTCCCTTGCAAATCTAAATCCATGAAACCTTGCAAAGAATAAATTTGTGTAGTTCCATCCCCGTCAGCTGAGGAAACAAAAAATGAAATTTATATCTCAATTTAGTCGTTCTAATGTTTGACAATAAATGCAAAATGGAGTTAAATTATTCATACAAAACAAAAATATACACATTAGAAAAAAGATTTGAGTGTGCAGATGATAGATGCACGTAGCTCATCAAGATCATGACAGGCATAGCACTAATCAAAAGAAGAGGAGCCCACAGAGTATGATCAAAAAGCCTCCTTAAATAAAAGTGTGGAAACAGACATTGCAACAGCAATCAATAGTTCAGATTTTGTTTAATGGTGTACCCTAATAAAGATTGAGCTAGTCATATCGCTTTTTAAGCTTTTTTAATAACCAGCCAAAGTCTAAGGCTTTAACCGAACAAATCCCTAGTACAAAACATAAGAAGAGAGGACGTAGAAGGAGGAATACGAGTTAAGTGTAGAAGAAGAGGACAAAGAGGTTTCCTTCCACCCATCGAGTTAAGTGTAGAAGAAGAGGACAAAGAGGTTTCCTTCCACCCATCGAGTTAAGTGTAGAAGAAGAGGACAAAGAGGTTTCCTTCCACCCATTGAGTTAAGTGTAGAAGAAGAGGACAAAGAGGCTTCCTTCCACCCATCGAGTTAAGTGTAGAAGAAGAGGACAAAGAGGCTTCCTTCCACCCATCGAGTTAAGTGTAGAAGAAGAGGACAAAGAGGCTTCCTTCCACCCATTGTAACAGGCAATGTTAGGTCTTTACAAAATAGGATGGAAGAATTAACAGGTTGCTGTGAACATTTGTATCAATTTAGAGAGTGTTCCTTAATGTGTTTCACTGAAACCTGGCTCAATGATACGATACCCGACTCTTCTGTTGATCTCGATAAATTTTACGAGATCAAATTTCAGTGGCCGATGATGAGAAATTCGCAACGAACTAAATTATTTTTATTCTCGTTTTGACAAAGAAGATTTTGTTGATCTACACAAAGAACTTTTCAACACTCTGTCCAAAGGAAAACAAGAGCCCTACGTCAATTTTGTAACTGAGGATGAAGTGACCTTGTTATTTAAAAGAGTAGACGTAACAAAAGCTTCTGGACCAGACAAAATTAGTGGCAAGCTGATCAAGCTATGTGCGGAGCAAATCTCTTCTATCTTCTGTCACATTTTTAACCACTCATTGCAAACGTGCGTAATTCCACACATCTGGAAAACTTCAGAGATCATACCAGTGCCAAAGAAACCAAAAATAGATTGCTTAAATAATTTCCGCCCAGTAGCACTAACACCTAATGTTATGAAATGTTTTGAAAAATATATGCTTAGCAAAAATCAATAACAGCCTAGACCCTCACCAATTTGCATACAAAGCAGCTAGAGGAACTGAGGATGCCATTCTATTGCTTTTGGACCAGCTTTATAAGCATCTTGATATACCCAAAACATATGCACGAGTCCTCTTCGTAGATTTCTACTCGGCTTTCAATACCATACAGCCACATCTAATGATAAACAAACTCAGTAACTTAAATGTAAGCCCTTACGTACAAGCATGGGTTCTAAACTTTTTAACCCAACAGCCCCAGTATGTTAAAGTCAACAACACCAAATCGGCAACTCTAGTACTATGTACGGGTGCTCCACAAGGTTGTGTACTTTCTCCTGTACTATACACTCTTTACACTAATGACATAAGAAGCATCTATGACTCAGTTAAAATCATTAAATTCGCTGATGATACTGCCATAGTCGGTCTTATTTCATGAGACGAAACTCAGTATCGAAGCTCGATAGTAGAGTTTACAAACTGGTGCATCGACAACTTTCTAGAACTGAATGTCACAAAAACTAAAGAACTTATAATAGATTTTAGAAAGAAAAAACAAACTATACATGAACTGCAAATAAACTCTACATCTATAGAACAAGTAAACGCATATAAATATCTAGGCGTTATCATCAACAACAAGCTTTCATGGGAAGACCACCTTGGAACTCTGACAAAGAAAACAGCCCAGCAACTCTTTTTTCTATACAAACTCAATAGCTTTAAACTTAACAAGAAGATCCTTGAGACTTTTTACGGTGCGACTATACAAAATCTGCTAACATACAGAATAACTTGTTGGCAAGGCAATGCCTCATCTAAACTGTTGCGACGTCTAGAAAACATCATTAAAAAAGCATCAAAAATTACACTCACAACATTACCACATTTAAAGGTACTTTTTGAACAAAAGTGCCTAAGAAAAATCGAAAAAATCATGGAAGACTACGGCCACCCGCTCCATCAGAACTACGTCAGGTCGTCGCGAAGTGGGCGACTGCTGTCAATCAAAACAAGAACGGAGCGGTACAAAAACTCGTTCGTACCTCAATCGGTCAGACTCTATCACCGCCACTCATTGATCAGGGAACATGAAATGCACCAAGATACCTGTATGTAGTCGCTGAATGAACTCTTTATGTTGTCTGTTGTATTTATGTGTATTTTTCTGGTGTGTTGTCTTTATATGAGAAAAGAGTCCTTCTAATCACAACAAATTTCCGTAAGGATCAATAAAGCAGTCTTAGTCTTAGATGTTTTTTTACTTCCCTATTATCGTGATAGCTTTTAACATGAGTGTGTCTAGGTCCTAAATGTGTATCTAATATAATTACCAATATTCAGTTTGGCTCCCACAGTTTCAAACATAGTAAAAACATCTGAAGGAAACTCAGGGTGGAGATGTTTTAAAGCCAGGTTACCAGCCCAGGTTCCAAGCTTTAAAAACAAGCAGGAAAAAATATTATGTTCAGAAAGTTTCAATAACAGGATTATAAAGCTTAGAATCAAGTGTAAAGGTCTCCACCTCAAATTCTAAATCTGTGACTAGGCAACTGAGCACTTTTTTAAATTAATAATAATAGCCATTAAAGTTTCTTACAAATAAAACTATTGTGCAACAAAAATATAAAAACAAATGAACTTTAAAAAAATAATAATATAACCTACATTACGTATACTGTTTGAAGCAGTTAGGTTTAAATGATCCACAAATGTTTGAGCATAAGGAAGACTTGGATCAGTATTTTTAGCCAGGAATTCTTTCACATTAGTCAGTGTCCAGTTTGATCCCAGTGTAATGTGGTCTGTTGGACTTACCTGGGTTTTAAAATATTATATATTGATCAGAAAATTAACTTAAGTGGAGAAATACTTTTAAACACAGGCTAAAAAAACACATAGACATCTACTAATGAAGCTTTTTTCTTCTTATCTTATATTGTAAATTACAGACATTACATAAAGAGAAGTATGCAGTAAAATCCTGACTTAAGCTAACACGAGTAATGATAATGTTATAACTTTCTTACATCAAATGAGTACAACTCCTTAACGCCCCTTAAATCTATTAGAATGCTGTAATTCCATGGCCCAACTTCTCCATAAACACCTTCAAAAAAGAAATTTTAATGTTTAGTATTCAAATATAATATGTCAAGGAAAAAGGGCATAAGAAAACAGAAACGAAATATTTTACCTTCAAATTAATTGCTTTATTTGTTTCCTTATCCTTTTTTTTATATTTAAGTTTCTTTACGACTTAAGATGCTATAAAATTTACAATTTTAATCAATTTTTTTTTTATCCATAACTTGTATTTAAAAATGGAAAAAGTCTATTTTTAACAAATGTATCATTTTTTAATTTACCAAATTATATGCTTGAAAAGGAAAACGAGACAATGTACCATTAAACATGTGCTTTATCTTTTACACTTACCGAATCCAGTATTTCCAAAGACAAGCCTATAATTAGAGTTTGAGTATTGCTTTATCTGAGTCAACAACTCAGTCAGAGTGAGAGGTTTAAACCATTGAGAGCGATCCCCAACAATGTGGATAGGTCTTTCAGCCTGGACTGCCTTCTGTTCACAGCCTACATGTTTCTCGCTCTTGCAGCTGCCCTTACAGGCCTGGCCTGTTTTTTTACAAACTTTTCCTTCAAGTTCCTGTAGCATAAACAAAATAATGCTTAATTTTAACCAAAGAAACTTTTTATGACAAAAGTTGTGAGTTTGAACCTGGTTGTTAAGAAAATACTTTTAGTTTACAGCTTACTGACCACCGGGCTTTTCCAACAAACATAGAATTAAAAAAACAAATAGTCTTATTTAACTCTTTCAGTGTAGGGTTACTCTCAAGGAGTAAATTTGGCTAGCGCTGATTTCCGTCATGAAACATATACTAAAAGGTGAAAGGTATGTTAAAGGTATGTTGATATATCATTGATACTATGCTGCCTTGATACATTCAGTAATGACATATTTTTGTAAGCCCAAACAATGTAGAAGCTTGAGACAAAATTGTTTACCATAAATTGAAGCTACTGATCAATGTCAGGAAATTTTTGGCTTAGAGAAGGTACATGATGGTTAGCTTTTAAGTTCTTGTAAGACAGAAGTCCCTATAGTTCAAAAACACTGTCATCAGAGAAGCATAATTTGTTAATTCCATAAACATAAACAAAAATAGCAAGATATATTAGGACAAGGGAATAAGATAAATACTTTCATAAAAATAACATCTACATGCATCACATGTAAAAGTTATACTCTACTGTAAATATATTTCGACTTCAAAGTCAAGCAAGCAATGAAATATATATTTTTTTTTTAAGCAAAGCTTATTTAATGGAAATAATCACAAAAATCACTGCCATATACCTCAATACTAAAGGAATAAGCTCCTTTTTTCTATATAAAAACAAAATGAATTAGTTACAACAGACTGATTAGCTAATTGGTTAATTTCTTGATTGATTTATAAATGGTCATCAACTATGGATAATTATACAAAATTTCAACTTGACCCCAGAATGAGAAGTGGGAGAAATAATGTGCACAAAATATAAAAAGGGAAACAGCTTCACATACACAGCCTTAACTCTCAATGAGTAGCTTTTATTTCCCTTTTTCAATATCATGTCTCATGTTTTGTTAGGAACAACCAATAATTGTGCAAGTTTTAACTTGATCTGAAAATAGGTGTGGGACTAAAAATGTGTACAAAAATAGTACCAGACAGACTGAGTGACTTAATATAAGATTTGTAAAAATAGACCTTCAAGATGTGTGTATATATAACCTCACTCTGTGCTTAAGACTAAGAGTGGAGATTAAAAATGGACTTATTTAATAAATAAAATACAAGTTTTACTTTTTTTTTTTTAATTTCTCATTATGTTGATAGATAAACTAACCTCAATATCAATCACATCTTTTATATCTGAGTCAACTGCAAAGGACTTCATAGCATCTAATATTGGGCGGTAGCCTGTAATGAACACATTTAAATAACACATGCAATCACTTCAAGGATATGGAACTAGTGCAATGGTAGTGATGATTAAATGTAGCAACAAGTATAATTTGACATGTACCTGTACACCTGCAGATAGTTGAATCAAATGCATCTTCAATTTCCTTCTTTGTAGGCCTGGGGTTGTTCTGCAAAAGTCTGAACAAATTTATTGGAAGAATCAATGATTATATGACTACGTAAGATGGACTGTTGGAATAAAGCATTATATGATGCATTTGTTTCTGGATTTTATAACTTCTAAAATAGAATCAGCTTTATAGTTTAGAAAACATTGTTCTCTGGCAAAGTAAAAAAATACTTTCAAAATATTACTTTTTTTTCGTGGTGAATCGAATGTAAAGTAGTTGTTTGTTTGTTTGTTTTTTAAATAAATAAAGCAAAAATGTATTTTCAATAGAATGTATTAAAGCTCTTTGCTTATGAACTAAAGTATCATGAGTTTGAATCCCAACGAAGACTGGGTTTTTGAGATTTTTTTTTTAATGATTTAAATCAAAGAGATATGTGACATTAGTTGGGAAAAAAAAAAAGATGTTAGTTACTATATGCCATAGAAACAGATTACCCTTAAATCATCTTCTCCTTGGATAGCAAGGTCTGTAGGAACATAGAAAAGTAGAATATAATGAAAAATTTAAATTTTTAGTAAACAGATTCTAATAGAATCCTGGAGTCTAAGAGTATGCTGCAGTTCAAGAGTGTGTGGAAGTAATAGAAATGTTTCCTTGATAACATAATGATTCAGACTTACCCATACATATTCATGACCTGTCCAGGAGTGCAATAGCCACACTGTACCCCATTGTATTTAGCTATACGATCTTGAATTGGATGGAGGCCTACAGATGTATTGCCCAGACCTTCCACTGTGGTCACCTCAAGACCATCACAGGTATATAATTGCAGGCAACACTGTCAATGAAACATGTTTGCAAGTAGAGTTTCCTTGACACTGTGCATTAGTGAAGTGGTGTAAAATAAAATGCCCCCAAATTTCATTCCCATTTGACAAAGTAGTAAGATCTTTTGACAAGATGTTTGTTTTCTGATTTATACCTGCTAACTTATCTCTTCCTAATGTAGTGTTGACCTTATATAACTAATACTTTAAAATTAAGGATAACAGAAATGAGTGGAATTAAGTTTACTTTTCTTATATTTGTGAGTTTGTTTCATTATTTAATTCTCTCATCCTACCTAGTTTAATGACTGTTAATAAACATTCACCAGACATCAGGTGTGTGTGCAAATATCTTAATTTTGATCTTTTGTAGTAAAGATTTTAATAAACAGGCCAGTCAACTGATACTACATGCTAATCATCTCAAGATCATCTTGTTTGCTCAGACTTCTTCTTAACATTGTAAGATGGTCTAGGTCTTGTCATTACTTTCTAAAGTTAACATTAATAAATTTTTTTAGTTTACAATGTTTTGTGAGGTGTTTGCATTAAACAGTGAATGCTTTCACAAATGAAGTATGCAGGTGAGATTGCCTCTTCAAAAATTACGCTTCACAGCCCAAAAATAAAAATGCTTCACAAGATAGCGATAGTCATTTTAAGACTTAAGTGTCAAAACATTTTTTAATGCAAAATTTACTTTGGTCTACTTACTGAGTTGATGCTAAAGGTCCTGTCATTGCCAGTCACAGGATCAATAATTTTGACAGTAACAAGACAGACACCACATCCTCCTTCAAAACAGCACCCCTTTGTGCCAACAGAGATGCCAGTTTTTCTAAGAAACTCAAGCAAAGAAGTGGCAGGATCATATTCATTACCAACTGTGGAAAAGAAAAAAGCATCTAGATCTATATTTGTGTCAATATAAGTGCTGTAATAATATTAACAAATGGCTCCAAATCAACACCAATAATAGTAAACTCAGATGTACCTCGAGGAACAGTCTTAGGCCCACTTCTGTTTACATAAATGATCTACCAAATAACATTAGTTCAGGAACAAAAGACAGATTACTTGCAGGCGATTGCATAATATATATATCTAGAACAATAAAAAACAACACAAGATACTGAAATTTTACAAAAAGAATTAGAAGAATTACAGAAATGGGAATCAATTTGAAGTGTATCTTTCCACCCAGAAAAATGTCAGTTATTAAGAGTAACAAAAAAAAAACTAAACTAAATTCCACTAAATCTTATTTGTGGTAAACCAGTCACACAGACTAAAAACTAAAAATATCTAGGTGTAATAATAAATGAAGTCATCATATAAACTTAATATTGATGAAATTATTTAAAAATCAAGCAGAACATTCTATTAGGGTTTATTAAAAGAAATTTTTACAAATCAAACAAGAACATAAAACTACAATGCTATTTAACTTTAGTCAGGCCAATAATAGAATATGCATCCTCTGTTTGGGATCCCTCAACTGAAGAAAACATTAAGAAACTAGAACAAATACAAAATAGAGCACTGAGATTTATAACAAATGAATATTCCAATTTGATTAGAGCAAAATCATTAGTAAAATCACTAAACTTAGTTAGAGAAACTTCAGGACAGAAGAATTAAAAGTAAAGTGGCTAGACTATAATACATAGGCCCCTACATAAAACACTAAACTATAATTTAAAAAGTGAAATAGAAAAACAAAACCTTAGAATGAAATACTCAAGACACAAAGAAATTGAAAGATAGAAGTACATTTCTTATTACTAATGCTAGAAAAAATTCTAACAAGTGCTCCTTCTTCCTGATTGCCAGGCATTAGTCTAGTTCTAGTATCATACTACGTATGATTAGAGTTTAGAGTCAGAGGATGAATGGGTTGCCTGAATCAGACAAGAAAACCAATGACTTAGCAAAGTTTAGTCATTGTTTGATTAACATGCATGACTTATTGACTAGATTGTCATACAATGAAGAAATGTGTAGGACGTAGTCGTCGTAGAAAAAAACTAAGAGTCTAGATCTAGAATCTAGAACCAGATCTAGATCTAATTATCTATTTTTTTAAAGTAGTAGATCTAGGACTTTAATATTGATCTAGATCTACATAGATCTATATAAAAGTACTTTTATAAAAGATAAGATAATTAATTGCAATATAAGAATAGTAGATTATATATAAGGCTTGTCTTCGAGTCCAAAGATTAGTGAGGAATACAGTATTTCTCATGGCTGCGCAGCCCCAGCTGTGACCTACATATTTTGCCACATCCAGGGCAAGCATAACCATTGTCCGCAGGTGGTCGATTTAGAACTTCTTTTCGTCGTCTGCGTTTGTGCTCGGCAGCAGATTTTCTTTTGGTCTCAAATGTGTATCCTGCTGCCTTCGTGAGTGACCTCCAGCTGTCTCATTCCAATGCCGCATGCAGCCAGGTGCTCTCTTCTATGTCAGCCAATGAAAGTTTACGCCTAAGCTGGTCTTTGAAGCGTTTCCGTGGGACGCCTCTGTTACGTTGACCACCTTTTAGCTCACCAAAAAAGACTGCCTTTGGCATACGTTTGTCTCCCATACGGGATACGTGCCCTGCCCAGCGTAGCTGTCGGAAGTCACTCTATACTCTCCATACCGGCGTTCGCAAGGACATCGCTGTTTGTAGTACGGTCCTGCCACCGTATGTCCATGATGGAGCGCAAGCATCTTTGGTGAAAGCGCTCAAGAAGTCTTAGTTATTTTTTATATAGTGTCCATGTCTCAGAGCCATATAGAAGGGTTGAGAGAACCACCGCCTGGTAGATATTGATTTTTGTAGGCAGATTTGTTCTTCCAAACTCTTGCCTGAAGGCGTACAAAGGCGCTACTAGCCCTGGCCAGACGGTTGTCAACTTCCCTTGAAAGTGAGGCGTCAATTGACACTATACCACCTAGATATTATGTGAAGTGGTCTACCATGTTAAGGGGCTTTCCATTTACTGTGATCCTTGGGGCTGAGTATGTTTCATTGGGTGACTTCTGGAACAAGACTTCTGTTTTCCCGAGGTTTATAGATACGCCAAAAGAGGCGGCAGCGTATGCAAATTCGTTTACCTCGTTCTGGAGGTCATGTTCATTGTGAGCTAGCAGGGCGCAATCATCGGCATAGAGAAGCTCCGTTATGACCATCTCCTTTGTTCTAGTATGGGACAGTAGACGCCGGAGATTGAACACATTGCCGTCAGAACGAAACCAGATGTAGATGCCTTCATGCAATCGCTGCCTCATTTGAGCCAGCATAACCCCTAACCCTAACCCCACGCCAAAGAGGATAGCAAATAGAGTAGGGGCAAGTACACAGCCCTGCTTCACCCCATTTTCTATTGGGAAGTGATCAGAAAGGGCACCATTGTGTCTGATCTGGCCTCTTTGTCCCAAGTGAAACTGCTTGAGAATGGATAGGAACGTAGGTGGGCATCCCACACTAGCCAAAATCCTCCACAAACCATCGCGACTGACCATTTTGAAAGCCTTGGTGAGGTCCACAAAGGCAGCGTACAGGTTTTTCTTGTAGTTGTCGCAATTATCATGTCAGATGTACCTCTCCCGGCTCTGAAACCACATTGGCTTTCAGATAAGACCTCGTCCACTAAAGACTGGTTTAGTTTGCCTATGGGATTATCAAGATTTACATTCAACATTGGAGTTTAGGAGTTTATTATCGGCAGTGGGCCAGTGTTGAAGTACTATTGTGTGGCGTTGTGTGATAGCAAGGTGCAGCATTATTGTTAAATTACTATAACCACAATATAACCACAAGTAGATTATAAAGATCTATCAATAATAATCTAATTAGATGTATTTGTTCCGCTAATTTAGTAAATTTGATCTTGATCTAATCATCAAATCTAGACTCTAGACTAGATCTAGATAAATAGAGCAATATTTAGATCTCGATAAGAGAGAATAAATTCTAATGATCTAATGTCTTTAATAGATCTAGCGGTCTACCTGTGTACGATTTTCCATTAACTGAAAAAGTAATTGAACTCTTCATGTTTCCAACCGCACGAAATTTAAAGTTATGTCCACAGTTTTGGCAAGTGCATAGGTAATTATTACCTTCTTTGAGATCTTGATTTATAGGCAAGTGACTGTTTATATGACAAAAGTAAAAAAGAAAAACATCAGTTATGAAACTTAAAATATAATAAAAAAATGTTTTTCAAAAATTAAATTAAATAAAATATTTGGTTCAAAAGGGTATCGAATATGTATATATTACTAGATCTATGTATTTTATGTTTGTGTACCATGGGCGTAGCCAGGATTTTTTTCGGGGGAGTGTGGAGATTTTTTTCTCCCCCCTCCCTGGTCATATATGTATGTGTGTATATAGCTCTCCCCACTAGCACTATTTCCGATATTTTAAAAAAATGCATATTCTGAGGTATCTACAGTGCATTATCCTGCTATTAAAAAAATAGTTCAAAAACCACATCTCCTATTTACTGGAGGGAGGTTTTAAACTCAAAACCCCTCTTGGCTACGATCATCGAATCTGGTGACTGTTGTATATATTGTTATGACATGATTAGGAATTAGTTATTTGTTTCGGGAATAAGGGGAAAGTTTTACTTAGCGACAAATGACGTGACAGATCTTTAAAAAAACAAGAACGCTCTTAGTGACGCTAGAAAGAGGATGCTTTGTGTAGAGCAGTAGAATTTAGATACGGATTTACGGACATAGCTGACATAGGACGATTCCCTTCTTAATTATTAAATGGATTTGTAAACAGCATCAGCGTCGACTACATATTTTGTTTGTTTCGGCTTTTCGCCGGTGTTACTGAAGTAGTTTTGAGTTCGGTATTACCTCCAGTCAGACGTAGATCTACACTAGATCTATCTACAAGCATCAACACCGCGCGGAAGCCTGAACAATATAAAGGACAAATTTATACAAATACTCCTTCTTCCTTAGTGCTATTAGAGCATGGGATGGGTTGCCTGAGCTAGCCAGGAAAACCAGTGACTTGGCAGAATTTAAGTCATTGGTTAATATGCATGACTAAATGCATGACGCGTAGGACGTAATCATCTTCTTTTTTGAAGTAACGTCTGTATTATATAAGATAAGATATATATATATATATATATATATATATATATATATATATATATATATATATATATATATATATATAGCTCCTCCTTCGTGATCGAAGATGAGCACATTTCTCTTTTCCTATGGACTCGAAGATGACTGTTAAGTCCAATCCTCGCTTTAAAAAGCCGACCGCATACGTAACATGGGTGGGTTAGGTCAGTTGCAGATAGGCCTGCTTCTTCTCTCAGCTTTTTGTTGGTTCTGCGCTCTTTCACCCTGGCCAATCTTCTTGCTTCAAATCTTGAGACTTACAGCTTCACGCCATGAGGAGCGATCGAGAGCTAGTGCTTCCCAGCCGTGAATGTCGATATCGAGTTCCTTGAAGGAGCTCTTGGGAGTGTCTTTGTAGCGCTTGTATTGGCCTCCCTGTGAGCGCTTTCCTGCACACAACTCCCCGTACAGAAGTCGTTTGGGTAGGCGTTTGTCTGGCATGCGGACTACATGTCCCGCTCATCGAAGTTGGGGCCTTTTTACTGTCGCATTGGTACTGTACATGTTGGACACCTTTAACATTTCTGTGTCTGGTATGTGGTCGGACCAACGCAAATTATGGATACTCTTTAGAGAGCGTAACTGAAAGGAGTTTAGCTTTTTGGTGTGGCGAGAATATAGGGTCCAGGACTCTGATGCATGTAGGAGTGACCAGTGGCGTAACTAAGGGGGGGAATGGGGGGAGAATTTAAAAAAAAACCCGGGCCCCCACCTGGGGGGGGACCCCGAAATGGGTGTCCGAAATAAATTTGTAAATACATAAATTAATATATTTGATTGACAAATAGTGTCAACAGGTGTCTTTTTTTCAACATTTATGGATTAAATTTATCACAAAGACTAAACCTAGATCTAGGTTTATCAGTACGTTGACTTTGTTGACATTTTAAACATATTTTTTTCCCACAGAGATCAAAGTTTTTTTAAAGTTAATTTTACATTTTAAATTTTGTTGCCACGAATAAAACTGCATGATATACAGCGAATTCCAGATATCTTGTTACCTTTACTAATAATAGATCTAAATGGCGAGTATTTTATGGCTACACTAATTAACCTTGAAGCAAAATTTACACAATCGAGTATAACAGATCTAAAAGTTATTCTTAACAATGCTAAAATAGTCCAAATATTACCCCTCTATTCATCCATTCAATAGAAACTCCCTTTTTATTTCCATCTAATCTTTTTGCTTTCGCACAAAACATAAACAACAAATAATAACGTAATATCATATAATATTAGCACATCCTTTCTTTTGAAGTTATTATCACACCCTTCCTTTTAAAGTTCTTAAGAGTGATATCTACTAGCAGGGCTGGCCCTAGCATTTGCGGGGCCCTATGCGAAACGGATGGCGCGGGGCCTAGTCTGGGTAAGGATAAGCATAATGTCAAAATTATTTTTTTTGAATTAGAAAATAGGCCTACTTTCGTCTTTGCAATAAATTTTTATCAAATGAAAGCTCGCAATGCCACTTTTTATTTATTGGCACCCCAAAATGTCAATTTGGTCTATTCTTCAGGAGATCTGAATAAATTCAAAAAAAGTTCAGAACATTATCGCATATTTTGCCTTTTCATGAGATTTCCTGGAAAATCAGGAGGTCGCGAAAACCCTGTTAATTTATTTACTTTATAATGGTTTAATTTAATACTTAGAATTAGCGCGGGGCCTATGAAAGCGCGGGGCCCACTGCGACCGCATAGGCTGCAGAGGCCTAAGGACGGCCCTGTCTACTAGGAACTTTAACGATTCGTCCACTTCTGGTTGTCTTGACTGGCACAACAAGTTCTCTAGACATTGGTCTATAACTGTCTGTTTCGTTTGTTCCAACAGTTTGCAGTTCATTGTCTTCATCGGTATCATAGGAGATGTCTTCATCGAAGCTCTTATTCAAAAAGCGTTGATTTCTTCTGTATGTTTTTTCATCGTTTGTCTTTATGATGTAAGATCTGGGTGCTGAATGTTTTTTTATGACAACTGCTTTCTGCCATGTTTGACCTAGACAAACTCTCCGACAGAATAATCTTTAGGTAGTCTAGCTTTAGCATCGTATTTCACTTTGCTTTTCATCTGTCGTTCGTTGAGTAATGTCTCTGCATTTTCAGCTATCGATGGTTTCAATAGTTTGGGATCAGTTGGAATGATTCCCTGAGTCTTCTACTCGTCAGCAGTTGTGATGGTGAATACGGCAGTCCACTTATCGGAGTATTTCTATACTCGAGCATAACGAGATATGGATCTTTCCCACTTTTGTATGCTCTGAATCCTTTTGCTTTCGCACAAAACATAAAAAACCAACAATGACGTAATACCATATAATATTAGCACAGAATCTTCTTCATGCAGTGGAAAATTAAGAATTTTTTGCCTATCTGGGATTCTGGTCAAAGCTCTTGCGCCCAATTAATATAGTTCAGAAGAAACTACAAAAGTCTGGACTGCATATACGGGAAGCTGCTAAAGAAATTAGTACCCTTTCATGCTTTCTGCAAAATGATGAGGAACTGACAAAAACCCAATCCATCGAAAAAGCAAAAGAAGGTTGTGATTGCTATGCATTACCTGTAATCAAAATAACCAGAAGAAAGAAAAGACTTGATGGGAAGTTAAGTTCTAATGTAAGACTGTCAATAGAACTGCAATTCAAACGTGTTGCGACAGAAGTGCTGGACAGATTTCATATGGAGATGAAGGGCAGATTCCAAAGGCTGGAAAGAAAGTGAATACCTTTGGGTTTCTTCTTGAACCAAGACACCTGTTAGATGAAGACACGCTTATGACAAACTATGTTACTTTTCCTGTTTGTATGATGAAATAAATGGCAAATCGCTTTTTCAATGATGTCATTGATGCACGAGCACTTTTCATCAACAAACCAGTAATACAATCACCAATAGACATATTTAGGTAAAAAGGCTTCATATGGTAATTACGTGTGCTCAAACTTTGCAACCTCCTCCGAATACCGCTAACTCAGGCCACTTCCATTACGTCATGTGAGAGATCATTCTCAAAGCTCAAGTTCATCAAAAACTATCTCAGGAGCACAATGACGCAAGAAAGGCTTATCTTGGCTTTAATGTCACTGAAGTCACAAATACTAGAAAGTATCGATGTACTTGATGTTATAGATGTCTTTGCTGCACAGAATGCACGACGTGAAGCGATATCAATTGAGAGTTGTCACTTGTGCATTATTTAACTAATAAACAACGGCAATATTCATTAAAAGAGTCTTCATGATTATTTTTTTGTTAAGTTTACTGATATACTAAACCAATTTGATTTTGAGCTTATATATATTTGCGTACATTATATCATGTCATATGTCGAATGTCAAAATGCAAGGGGCCCCCAAAGAGGTCAATCCCTCCGGGCCCCCAAATCCCTAGTTACGCCCCTGGGAGTGACGGGAGGACTACATCACTGTAGACTTTCAGTTTTGTGGATATGCTGAGTCCTCTCCGCTTTAGTCTGATATTGAAGAGGGGATTTTATGGTTAAAAAAAAAGTGGGGGTTTTAAACTCAAAATGCCCATTGGCTACGCTCATGGAATTAGGTGACTGTCGTTTGCATTATTTGTCATTTTATAGAAGAGGTTGTTTTTTTACCTCAAAACCCCCTGGATGGGGATTTTAAACTCAAAACCCCCTTGGCTGCGCTGGGGCAAGTGATGATTTAACATTTAAAATCACCTAAAATAAACAGAATCAAAACAAAGAATCAGTCCCAAAATTCCACCCCCCCCCTCCCTTGCGGAGGATTAATAATATTAGCTAATATAGCCCCTAACGATTCTTGTATGGCCAACTAAGCGAAGGAAAGCGCTAGCAAGGTGGTCAAAGGAAGCGCTTCAGGGACACCCTCAAAGCTTCTCTGAAGGCGTTCAGCATAGACCCAGCCACCTGGGAGACAGAGGCACATGACAGAGCATCATGCCGTCGCTCTGTGAAAACTGGCGCACAGGTTGCTGAGGAAAAGAGAACAACGCTGGCAGAAGAAAAACGCCAGAGAAGAAAAGCAAGGTCCAATGACACTAGCTCCAGCTGGAATAACCTGCCCAGTGTGCAGCCGAACATTTCGGGCTCACATAGGTCTCACCAGCCATACGAGGGGGCATAAAACCCTAGTGCAAAGTCCTGAGCCCCCTGGATGACAATATATATATATATATATATATATATATATATATATATGACATGAATGCCTTATGAGAACACAATAGAAAAAACAAACAAAAGGAAAAGTGACAAACTAATCTAATCCTCTATAAAACCCAGATCTATTTGTTTTAACAGTACCACACACATGTGCTCACCTAGCAGTACAAATAGGGCACGACGCAACAGAAGTCGTGTTTATTTGTTTACTTGATTCCTTTGAGTTCCACATCCTTATTTGTATAGCAGTGATAAGGTCACCTAGTAGAACATAGAGGTCCTTGAATATATAGACCAAGTGTGTCAATATTTAAAAATCGGCTAGATATCATGTGGTGCGGTACAGCAATAATGTGTACCAAGTTTTATTCAAAGATATTTAGACCAGTGGCTCTCAAATTTCTAGCTCAGAGTCTTTCTCTCTCTCTCTCTCTCTTCCGAGCATATCAATTTGGAAACTAACGGGGTCTAGTTATGGATGGTCTCTTTCATTGAAAGGTCAAATGACCTACTGTTGAAAATCTGAATTTCCCAATGATCTTCCGAAAATATCCATTTTTTTAAACTGATTATTTGTATTTTATATACACACATAAAAATCATAAAAATATTATATACCTTCTATCAAAGGTTTAACTATTTGTTTTAGTTAAAAACTTTTTTAAAAAATGTATCTCTAGAGTCTCCTGTTATTAACAAATTATAGTTTAGCGCTAATGAGTAAATTGAAACCACTAAATATTGACTTAAAACGCTTCAGATTCCCACTACAAACTAACTAAAACTAAGTACGGTGCGCGTTGTATACACACAACCACGTGACTCTTATCTTATCTTATATAATACAGACGTTACTTCAAAAAAGAAGATGATTACGTCCTACGTGTCATGCATTTAGTCATGCATATTAACCAATGACTTAAATTCTGCCAAGTCACTGGTTTTCCTGGCTAGCTCAGGCAACCCATTCCATGCTCTAATAGCATGGGGGGAATCCGGAACTACCTCATTCTTAGAGTTACTTAGACTTAGGTCCTCCCACGCCGTTCGGCGCATTGGGCAGCAAGCTGTCTCCATAAAGATTTGTCATTGGCAATGTCTGAAGCCTCCTCCCACCTAGTGTCCACTGTTCTGAGGTCCTATATGAAGGTGTGGCGCCAAGTAATACAAGGACCATGCACATCGACTTGATATCGATTCTTTTGAACATTATATTTTTAATTCGAGTTTTTTAAATCTTTACTTTTTACAAAGCTTATATCAACACACTCTGTATGTATGTCTAGTAGGCTAGTAGCCTACAATCGTTTTACACGCTAAATCCTCAACTTCCCATTCTCGGATCAAGTTTAAACTTTGCGCAATTAGTCATTGTCCCTATGTCACTATGAATCAATAATTAAAAAAAAAAAAAGACCCAATAATTTTATCAATTAGTCGTTATTGATTTTTTTGTTTGTTTTGTTTTAGAGACAGTACAAGCTGTGAAGAGAATTACTTCGTCGCCAAAAAAATTAAAACTAGTAGGCCTACTAGATAACTTAAAACCTTCTAATTTCATAAGAATTTGTCTAGCTCAGTTACTATCGTGTCGGCCTTCTTATCTTATCTTATATAATACAGACGTTACTTCAAAAAAGAAGATGATTACGTCCTACGCGTCATGCATTTAGTCATGCATATTAACCAATGACTTAAATTCTGCCAAGTCACTGGTTTTCCTGGCTAGCTCAGGCAACCCATTCCATGCTCTAATAGCACTAGGGAAGAAGGAGTATTTGTACAAATTTGTCCTAGCATATGGGATGAGGAATGTGCCTTTATCTTTGTGTCTTTCAGAGTATTTTATTAAATTTTGTATTTGAAGATTATGGTTCAGTGTTTTATGTATAATTGCTACTTTACTTTTGAGTCTTCTGTCCTGAAGGCTTTCTAAATTTAGTGATTTTACTATAGGTGTTACTCTAGTCAAATGTGAATATTCATTTGTTATGAATCTCACTGCTCTATTTTGTGTCTGTTCCAGTTTCTTAATGTTTTCTTGAGTTGAGGGGTCCCAAACGGTGGATGCATATTCTATTATTGGCCTAACCAAGGTTAAATAACATTTTAGTTTTATTTTCTTATTTGATTTATAGAAATTTCTTTTAATAAATCCTAATGCTTTGTTTGATTTTTTTTATAGTTTCATCAATATGTGGATTCCATGACAGTTTTTCATTTATTATAACACCTAAGTATTTTACGTTTTTAGTCTGTGTTACTGGTTTGCCATGAATAAGATAAGTAGAATTAATTTGTTTTAGTTTTTTGTTACTCTTAACAACTGACATTTTTCTGGGTGGAAAGACATGCTCCAATTTGATTCCCATTTCTGTAATTCATCTAATTCTCTTTGTAAAATATCTGTATCTTGTGTTGTTTTTATTGTTCTATATATTATGCAATCGTCTGCAAATAATCTGACTTTTGTTCCTAAAGTAATGCAATTTGGTAAATCATTTATGTAAATTAAAAATAGTAGTGGACCCAAGACTGTTCCTTGAGGTACACCTGAGTTTACTGTTATCGGTGTTGATTTAGAGCCATTTATTATTACAGTTTGTTCTCTCCCTATCAGAAAATCTTTAATCCACTGATGCAGTGGACCATTAATGCCAAAATATTTTAATTTTTTAAGCAAACTATGGTGGTGAACTTTGTCAAAAGCCTTAGAAAAATCTAGTAAGATAGCATCTATTTGTTCACTATTATCTAAACCTTTAGAAAAATCATCAACTAGTCCTATTAGTTGTGTTTCACATGATCTATATTTCCTAAAGCCATGTTGGTATGGTGTGAGGACATTTTGTTTGTCTAAGTTGTTTATGATGTTGCTACATATTATGTGTTCTAGGATTTTACATGTGATGCTGGTAAGTGATACTGGTCTGTAGTTTCCTGGGTCAGATTTTTCTCCTTTTTTAAATAGGGGGGGGGGTGACATTAGCTTCTTTCCAGTCCTTTGGTACTCTGCCCTGGTTAAGTGAAGCCTGAAAGAGTATTTTGAACACTGGGGCTAGCTCATTGCTTAGTTCTTTGAGTAATCTAGCTGGAATACCATCAGGTCCAGATGCTTTATTTGGTTTGGTGTTGGCTAATAGTTTTTTAATTCCATTTTCTTGTACTACTATATCTTCTATGTTGTCTACTTGGTTCAAATTCAGTGATATGTCTTTGTCTCCTGGGGCTGAGAATGCTGATGCAAAGTATTTGTTTAGGATGTTTGCTTTAGTTTCATTATCATTATGTATTATGTTATGTTCATCTTTTAATGGCGCTATGCCTGTTGTTTCCATTTTCTTAGACTTAATGACCATAGGTTTTTGTTGTTATCTTTAGATATTACACTGTTTATGTATTCACTCTGCAGCTGTCTGCTTACTTTTTGGGTTAAGTGTTTAATTTTTATATACTTTTTGTAAACTCTTTCTGCCTTAGTTTCTTTAAATTTTCTGTATAGGTTTTCCTTCTGTTTACAAAGCTTCTTTAGTCTATTATTAAACCAGCATTTATTTATTTTGTTTGCTGTGTATTTAGTTGGTATATGATTTTCTATAATGCTTTTAAGATGGTTTTTAATGAAATTCTAGAGGTCATCGACTGGTTGGTTAATGACTTTTTCTAATAAGAATGTTTGTTGAAAGTTTAATGCAGCTTGGTGTAGTTGTGTTAGGTTACATTTATTCCAGAGTAAGATTTTTCTTTTGGGTTTTGAATTGGCTACTGCTTTTATCTGACTGTGTATTTTTATGATCTCATGGTCTGATAGACCAGGGATAATATCATAATCAACTACTAATCCAGGTCTGTTGGTTAAGAAGAGATCTAATGTGTTGTTTAATCTAGTTGGCTTTTTAATGATTTGATCTAAACTTAGGTTGTGTAAAGTTTGTATGAAAAGCTCATTTATGTCCTTAAGGTTTTGGTGTTTATCTATGGTTAGTGTGTTCCAATTTATATCAGGTAGGTTGAAATCACCCATAATCCAAAAAACTGCATTTTTATTTGTCTCTTGAAGTGTAGTAATCTGATTACATAGTTCCTGCATGTATTCTAAACTAGAATTTGGTGGTTTGTAAATGCTGCCTATTATTAGGGATGTTGAGGTGGTATTAATTTTACAAAATGTTGATTCTATATTTTTTGAGTTAGGTAAGGTAATTTCTTCTGCTATAAGAGTGTTTTTTATTGCTAGAAGAACTCCTCCATGATTATCAGCCCTATCTTTTCTAAAAATTTCATAATTACTATTGAAAATTTCTGCATTATAAATTTCAGGATGTAGCCTTCAATCAAAAAGACTTGAGCCCTGGAGTTCGAGTAGAGCAATTTTTTTTTAAATTTTATTTAGACCTTATGAAAATCTAAGATGGAAACCTCCCAGATATCCCCCTCTCCCCTTTAACTGGTCTACTCAAGTACATTGATCATTGCACATTGAGCATGTGAAAAGCATGAAATTTTGCTAACAAATAACAATTGGTAAAAATTTTACCAATCACACAATTTTATTGTTAGTCTAGATCTAGAAATTGATACAATTACATTTAATATAAGCTTTGATTTAAAAAAAAAAATTTTTAAATATATTTTACTTGTCTTTGTTGGGTTTTATTTTCCATGTTTTTTTTTTTTTTCCAAAGCTTATATAAATCAGCTCACTCTGTCTGTCAATGTGACCCTGCCGGACCAAGTAACATATATGCATGTTTCTTGTATTTTCTATACAGTCGTTCACCCCTACAGAAGTAAAATCTCTTGTCTGTCTTTCTGGCTAAAAGTTTGTACACATTATTTTGAAACTTTACACAATTATTCATTGGCATAGACGAGGTTTGAATCAATAAAACAAAATTACCAATTAGTCAATTTCTGGTAATTAATTATTTTGTTTGATACCAACAAGGGAAATGAATACTTCAGTATTCATAGATACGGCTAAATATTCCTATGTAGGTTTCGTCCCCTTAAGTGTACACATTGCTCCCACACCCATTCTCGGATCAAGTTGAAACTTAAAATAATCATTAATTGCATCTAGCATAACACGAATCAATTTTTTAAAAAATTAACCAATTAATTAATTGTTGGTAATTAGTTATTTTGTTTAATATCAAATAAGGGAAATAACACCTACATTACTGAGATATATAGTTGTAAATGCAGAGTTCTTTTCCTTAGATGAGCTTTTTTTTTTTAAAGAATATATATATATATATAATATATATATATATATATATATATATATATATATATATATATATATATATATATATATATATATATATATATATATATATATATATACCGGTATATATTGTTTTCTATATTGAAATATAATATCAATTCACTCCGTCTGTCTGTCTGGTAAAACTTTTGTAAACGTTTATTTTCCTCCTTCGCATTCTCCGATAAAGTTGACACTTTACACAACTTTTCACTATTCGTTGCCCCAGGCAAAATAGTAATCAGTCATCAAATTAACCAGTTAATCAGTTATTTAGTGGCAATTGATTTATTTTATTTGAATAAAGAAAATGGGGAATCAATTTTACAGTATTGATATATATATGTACAGTTTTTTTTCTCATGAAATAAAAAATAAATATATATTTTGCTTGTTTAAATATAATATAACATGCCTTAACATTGAATAGAGAAAAATATACTACTTCTACTATGTACATATCGTTAAATGTTTTAATTCTGTACAAAAGTAATATAGGCTTAGCCCTAGGCTTTAATGCAGAAAAGAGTGGTTTACTTGTGGTGAACAATTACAAGAGAACAAATTAGGGACATGTTATTTTAAAACGCGAGTGTGGTAGGTCTACACGTACGAGCACATTTTACACGCTCTAAGTTCAAAAAAGAATGGGGCGTAACCACACAAAACCAGCAACTTTTTGACCCGTATTATCTTTCCCTGATAACATTTATCGTCATATCTAGGCCTAAAAGATATATGACATAAAATCTCTCTCTCTCTTGAATAAAGGTGACGAGTATAATAAATCTATATATAGTATATACTAGTATATAAGATGTAAAACAATGTTCAATGTGTGTGTATAATGTGTACATGTATATAGATTATACACGATTCAATTGGAAAAAAAAACACGAAACCAGTGATTGGCTCATCCATTGTCTTCCGAGACAGAAGGAGCCACATAGTATTCTAAATAGTTCTGATCGTGTTCATTCTGAATCAGCGTCTATAGCACAAGCTATTTTTTTTTATCAGATCTTACAAACAGATGGTCTTTACATCATCTGCCCTATATATCGCAAGGTCTCAAAGGGGAACTTTACTTTTTTAAAATACTTTAACTCTATACAAACAATTTTCAGCCTTTGATTGATGATTTAAAAAACAACTGCTGTTACAAATTGCTCATAATGTCGATTCGATTTAATATAACAACAAAACAAATGAATTCAAAATTCTTTACCTTAGTAGCCTACCAAGACCATTCACCACGGTCATTTTTTATTTTTTTTTATTAAACAAATAACTCTTTTTAAAAAGTTAACATTTCAATATCGTACCGGAGGCTCTGGTGTTTATTTGGAGCCATTTATTACTACAATTTGATCGCTTCTTATCAGGAAACCCTGAATTCATTCTTCTTCTTATCTTATATAATACAGACGTAATTTAAAAAAACAGAAGATTAAGTCCTACGCGACATGCATGTTAACCAATGACTGAAATATTGGTGTAATGAACCACAAGTTGGATGGCTGCCTGGTCGTGCGTTATGCGCGCTGTCGTTCGGTCTTCTTCTGAATGGTCACGGCCTCATACCCTGCCACTGCCATCCCCCGTCGTCCTGCGGGAGGTTTGGGCTGTAATGTAAATTATCTTCAAATATGAAGGAACATCCGAAATATGTAAGCAAACAATAAGGTCAAAATATTTTAGTTTCTTAAGTAAGCTATGGTGGTGAACTTTGTCAATGGACATAGTGTCCAATATGTGATGCTGGTGAATGATGCTGGTCTCTAGTTACCCTGATCAGATTTTTCTCCTCTTTTTTAGATAGGAGAGTTACATTGGTTTCCAGTCCCTCTGTTCTCTACCTTGATAAAGTGATGCCTGAAAAAGTAGCCTATTTTGAATATTTCTGTGTGTAAAAAGGAAAAAAAAAATCTATTCCAAGGTGAACAAAATGCCACAATAAAGACTTTGAAGTACATACAGGCCAAGTCAACCACATGTGCACTTTAGAAAAGTCTTTAAAGGCATAGATATTAGATACAATATTCATGATATAATATTCATTATCTTTCACAATGGACCATAAAAAAAGATGGTAAATTTTTTTTTTCAACTTCCGGTTAAAAGAAAATAGACTAACACATGTATTGTTTGATCTAGAGAGTCTAGTCTACATCTATTCTATAATCTAATCTCTGAAATTAAATATAGTTTTATACAATAGATTTATTCTAGATCTTAAATTTAGTAAAATGTCGAAAATTAAAAGTTCGTTATTTGATGAAATTTTTAAATTGCAAAGTTCTGCTCCCGAAGTTGACATCGATCCCGAAGATCCCATCGATGGTATGAAAATGAATTTTATTAAATTTATTTCAATTTAGAAATCTAGATCTAGGAATCATTAATTTTTTTTTCATTCTATATCTAGATCTAGTATTATAATCTAGATCTAGAAATTTAATAATATTGCTTCATTAAAAATTTAATACGAATTCAGTGTATCAGAATCTAGAAATAGGATTAGATTGACTCTAAACTCTAAATCTGTTAACTTACAAATCTTCACTTGTCACAAAATTTTAATGATTAATTTTTAAAAAGTATTTAAAGTCTTAGGTCTTAGAGCCACAATAGATTCTAAGTCATTCTAAACTCTAAGTGACTCTAGATACTAGATCTATATTTATAAATTATAATATAGACAATATAGTGACAATTGTCACAATTCTCTTCTAGATTAGTTTTTACGGCCACTATTCATTGTGACTATTGACCTATTACTATTGGCTAGGTCATAGACATACTACTAAACTATCATAGTGTCAGTGACACAGTGTCATAGTGTGTGTGTACTGTAGTCATAGGGCTTGATGATAGGGCCAGAAAGGGCTATGCCTGGCTAAGAGCTATGAATGATGGCAATGGTATATAAATATATATAGAGAGATCTATATCATAATTAAATTATCATTATATTTTTCTTTTTATATCATATTATACAAAAATGATTGAATAATGACTATGTAGATCTATGTGACGGTAACTAGACTCACTGACTGGTCTATGACTTGGTTAGGCCAATAATAGAAAGTGCATCCTATGTTTGGTTTGGGACTCCTCAACTCAAGAAAACATAAAGAAACTGGAACAGACACAAAATAGAGCAGTGAGAATCATAACAAACGAATATTCACATTTGACTAGAGTAACACCTTTAGTAAAATCACTAAATTTAGAAAGCCTTTAGGATAGAAGACTCAAAAGTAAAGTAGCAATTATACATAAAACATTGAACCATAATCTTCAAATACAAAAACAAAATCTAATAAAACACTCAGAAAGACACAAAGATAAAGGCACATTCCTTGTTCCATATGCTAGGACAAATTTGTACAAATGCTCCTTCTCTAGTGCTATTTATATACGAGCATGGAATGGGTTGCCTGAGCTAGCTAGGAAAACCAGTGACTTAGCAGAATTTAAGTCATCGGTTAATATGCATGATAAAATGCATGACGCCTAGGACGTAATCATCTTTTTTTTTTTTTAAGTAACATCTGTATTATATAAGTCTATAAGAGAAGATGAGTTAGAGTGTCTAGAAATAGTCTAGTAGATATATTAATCTAGATCTAGACTATACTTAAGTTTAAGTAAAAGGTCTATATAATAATAATAGTGTAGAGACCTACAGTGATTTATAATTATATCTTTAATAAATATAATAATAGTAATAATAGCTTATAGTAAAGTTATATTAGATCTATTTATAAAATTTAATAATAATTCTATAGTTATTATAGTAGATCTAGAATTTAATCTAGTCACTGTGACAGTGTCTATTCTAGATTTAGACCT
The DNA here is from genome assembly GCA_036873155.1 of Biomphalaria sudanica. Lineage (NCBI taxonomy): Eukaryota > Metazoa > Mollusca > Gastropoda > Planorbidae > Biomphalaria > Biomphalaria sudanica. The sequence continues at coordinate 231,373 of JAZGLO010005491.1, forward strand.
ATGTTTTATGTGAGTATTATGTCAAGAATAATCTTATTATCTAGATCTAATCTGTGCCTAATATTGTGTTGATAGAGTCTATAGTCTAGATCTATAGGGCATAGGTCTACCTTCGCCTCTACTGGTTATGAATTAGATCTTCATAATGATCTATCCTAGGAAATTGGATTGAATTCAACATTACAAATGTCAATAACATTAATAATAGTGTTTGTTTACATGTGATGTAATGTTGTATGAGAGTCAGTTCCCTTAGTGGAATTTTTTTTAGTACATTGCTTTTATATAGAATCTAGTGGCTAGATGCTTACAGCTTGCTCAGTGCGCTGTGGACCAACCCATTCTCTGCTGCCCCTAGGAAAAGGTTTCTATACCAGTTTAGGCATTCAGTAAACAAAACTCTGCTCTAGTGGGGCTTTGAACTCTAGCCCTCTTGTTAGGTAGCCAAGCAGTTTGTCCTCCCAGCCACACATCCCATGTCACGGCATGTGCAATTAAAATTTGTATTTAAACTTGTGAATATCAGTTCATTGGGATAATATGATCTTGATTTAAAATGGAATGTAAGTCTGAACTACTAGTTTCTGATTTACTTAAAGTTGATCTATTTGTATTTCTGTTAGGTTTCAAAACTAAGCTTGCAGACAGCCTTGATGAGACTGAGACACTTGGATCAACAGCATTAAGAAAACAAACTGCTGTTATAGCTGATGATCCAAAATACAAAGGGAAAAGAACATCTAGAAATGAACTCTATTCTGATGGTAAATGTGCACAATTATCAAGTAGTTTAATTTGTTTCCACTCACTTTAAAAAGGAAAAAAAGTATTACGATAATTCAGAATGTTTGTTATCACTGTGGATTAAAACTTTTAGTTTTAGTCTCTGTAAAGGTTGTGGACATGTTTGAAGATTGAATATGAAAATAGTGATGGGAATTAAACAGTTAGGAAATTATGAAAACAATTTATCAATAGCAGTGAGCTTCCATGCTACAAATAAAATGAAAGATATTATTATTATGATTTTTGATATATTGGATTAATTATTAATGAAACTATCATTTAGTTAAAATTAGATAAAATAGCAAAATTAAAAGCTTGTTTTTTTTTTTGTTTTTGTTTTTTTAGAAGAAGAATTTCAACAAGAAGATTCCAGGTTAGTGAGTAAACAATAATTGTTTGGGACTATCTCTGTTTCTAAAAATTGACTGTAGGGCAGGCCTATGCGGCTGCAGTGGAACCCGCGCTAATTCTAGGTGTAACTTATCATTTAAATCATTTAAACTTATTATTACAGGGTTCCAGCAGCCTCTGATTTTCCAGGAACTTCTGGAAATCTGAAATTTCAAAATATACGAAGTCATGAAAATCTACTGAAAACTCTTAAAAATCTCCTGAAAAATAGACAAATTTGTCTTTCAATTTATCTTCATTCAATATGGATAACGCCATAAAAAAAAAGAAGTGAATTTTCAGCTTTCATTTAATAAAAATATAAAAAAGCGAATTTTAACCAAAACAGGAAGTTCCAGTACTTTATTTCCTTTAATAGTCACTGGCATAAAAGTATAGATCTAAATCTATTTTGATCTCAATCAAATCAATCGATATTTTGCTAGTCGATAGTAGCCTAAATCTAAAAGACAGATCTGAATGTTTATCGTCTTTTTGTTTGGAAACTATTATCTACTATAGATGACTCGTAAAGTTAATGTGACCTGATTTTGTACTTAATAAAGTACGAATAAAGTGCAAAGACGAATTTATTTTCTGATACAAAATCTTTATTTTCATTTAATATCCTTATCCTTACACAGACTGGGCCCTGCACAATCCGTTTCGTATAGAGCCCCGCATCTGTAGGGTGGTCCCGATTGACTGACAAAGAACTGCAATATTTCTGATCTTTATAATGACCTAAATTTTGAATGGATTATCTCTTGTGACTTGTTTTTTTTTTTTTCATTACTTTCAATTTCAGTATTGAGAATGGCAATGAATCAAACAGTGAAGAAGCCAGTGACAATTCAGATTACTTTGAGGCTGGTGATAATGAAAGCTTAAATGAAGAGGATGATGGTGGTGATGAAGAGGATGATGATGAAAGTGAGGATATAGATGATAAAAATGGAACAGAAGAAGAATCTGGTGCAGACAGTGATGAGGAAAAGGAAGGTACTTCATTCTTTAGTTCACTATATTTATAACAATAATTTGGCCAATATTTAAAAAACAAAGTAAAGTTCCCCGTTCAGACCTTGTGGTCTATAGGGTAGATGATGTAAAGGTCATCTGTTGCTGTGGCCTATGGTTAAGCCCCCCAATGTGCCATAAAACAAAATAATATTTATTTCCCTACCCACAGAGAGCACATTTTACTTTCCATAAAAAATTTAGAGCAAAAGTAGGCTACACCAGACCCATCCTACCAATGCATTGTGTGCAGTCAGCTTTTCAAAGTGCAGTTTGGACTTAATAGCCATCTTCATGTTCATTGGAAATGAGTTTATGGTTGTCTTCAACCACAAAGGTGGAGGAATATAAGGCAGTGTGAAGAAAGAATACTTTTGTGCCAAGCCTAAATGAAAAAACAAATAGTTGCTAACTCAAAACTCAAGTCTGTGCATTTTTCAAAAGTAGCTTTTAGTAGCCATCTTTTGTCCTCATCAGTTTTCTGTGCTATTTAAACTAGTAATGTTATAAGAAAATTAAGAAAAGCATTTAACTCTCATTGGGAACTTGCATTGTTTGATACGAACGTCTACATATGCTACACATTTATGTTAATGCTAACTATACAGGTAACAACTTGTCAACTAATCAAAATTTCTTTGAACTTTTCAGCCATGCCATAAAAAAATGAGGCTAGGGCTAATTAAAACTTTGCAAATGAAGATTCAAACCTAAATAACAAAACTTATTGCAATAAATGTTCATATTTCTAAAATTAATGTCATAGTTTCCAAGGTATTAGTGTTAAATCATAGTGATACCCTAATAGTTGACATCCATTTTAGGTGTAGGCCAGTTCACAAAAGTATCTACTGGCCTACCTAAATGTCAGCATTTAAGCCTTACTGAGTTTTGTGCAAGTGTTGCATGTATTAATTCTTAGCAGGCAACTGACTGATTGGTGTCCTAAGAGTTGGCTATGTGTACTAATCAATTGTGGAAACAGAGAAAGTGAACAATATTTTATTTCAGGCTTTAAGGAGAAAAAAATACAATTATCTGAAAATTGGTTTAAAATTTTAAATTTTATTAAGATTTTTAAAAGAAACATTTATCAAACCTACATTATCACTTATCTCCAATAAAAAAATAGTTTTTAAAACTCTAATTATAAATCATTTTACATTGAAAGATCAACTTAAAATGGTTCTATGTCATTTGATTGTCAGATAACTTATTTGAAACTTATAACACACATGAATCCAGTAAACTAGGATATATTACAACCTTAGAGCTATACTAATAATTGTTTCATTTATCTAGGATCAGATTTCAAACATTTTCTATTCTTCTTTTTATAGAAGCTGCTGTTGCCATTGTGCCACAAACAAAATCTGATGACAGAGAAAAAGGACATGCTGTTTCTTTTCAGTTAGGTACTCACTGATATTTTATGTTTGAATGGTGTCTTAGAAACTAGAGCTTCCAGTTTGAATTAGATCATTTTGGTTTACATGTTTTGTCTGTATCTTTTATAAAATGACATCTTACTTAATATTGCTATTGTCTGTTAAATTTATAATTTTTTTTTGGTGGTGGAGGTTTATACAATAGTTAAAGTTTGTTTGTTTTTTCTTTAAACTTTTTCCTATCATTATTTTCCACAGGTATTTGGGATGATCTTATTAAAGGTAGAATTGCACTTCAGAAAATGGTGGCTGCCTGCAATCGTCTCCCTCTGTCAGAAACATGGCCTGATTTCAACAAGGACAGTAGTTTCAGAACTGAAGCTAACAATGGTAAACATTTTCAGATTTTGTAGCACAAGATCACCTGAGCAGATTTTAAACAAAAATGAATAATTCACTTATAATAATAAAAAAAACTTTATTATACTTCAGGATGTCTTGACTAAATAAAATAATATACCTACCTAACACTGGAAATGGTCAATATTTGGGAAGAGGCTTGACATGTTGGTTGCAAATTAATTTATTTATTTTTTTTGCTGAGCTTTAAAAAAAAAATTAAAAAAATTATGTATTAAAATATAAAACAATTTCATTTTTGTATTTGTGTAGTTCACAGTTCAGTCAGAAAACTCATGTCAGCATTGCTAGAGTTACAGGCTTTACTTTTGACTAACCAAGATGAATTGGCTAAAAAGTAAGAGGAAATATTTAGCAACTATTTTATTTTATTATTTTATAGTAGTAATGAAAAAACAATTAATGGTGGCAATTGCAACACACACACAACTGTTCAGATTGTTGACATTAGTAAAAAAAATAATTTTTAAATAAAAGTCATCCCTACACCACTGTCTCATTGCTAGCCACAGAAAGTTTAATGACAGGGTGTGGTAGAGTCTGAGTTCCACTGAAGCCTGAGATTTTGAACTTCAAGATTTTTAGGTTCATCTAAACCTAATGGGGGGTACCTGGCATTCATTGGGGTGGAGTAAAAGCAGTTGGTCGTAGTGTTATCCAGCATGACACCCTTGTTACAAATGTCATCCTATACTCACAAGTTGAGCTGTTATTTGAAAAGCTCTTATGAGATTTACTGAAATAGCAAAGAAAACAAACAACATTTAAACTCAAGTTCACATGGCGTATTGTAGGAGATTGTAATAATTTTTTTTTCAAGGAAAATAAGATTGACAAAGTAAGGTGACACAGCGTATTCATAAACTGTGATCCACTAGCATCGGGTGAACTCAGCTTCACTGACCCTGTTGAACTTATGATTTTAATAGTGAACACATTTTTCACAGTGACTTCCTACCCATTATAGTCTAAAACTTATTATGATTGTCAATATCATTTTTTTAAATGTTCATCTTTTGTTTGTACTATGTGTTTAGTGTAATGTGTGATTGTCAGTATGAATTTTGAAATGTATAATTGAGTTTTAATGACATATTTTGCTTTCTGTTACAAGTAAAAGTTTACCAGGAGATTTTGATGAGGAGATAACTAGTGAATCAGAGACAGAGGACAGTGGAACTACTAAACCAAATGATGAAGATGATGATGATGATGATAATGTGGAAGAAAATATGGATATAGATGTTGTTCCTAAAGAGGGGAAAAGGGAGAAAAAACAGAAAAGAAAGTTAAATGTTGAAGAGATGGAGGAAATTATGTCCAAACGTCACAAAGATTTCCAGTCTGTTAGGTAACAGAGCATTGTGTTTCAGTCAGTTTTTATTGTTGAAGACTTACATTCTTTTGAATTTCAAATTTGCTGAAGATCCCAGGGGGAAAAAATCTTATTTAACTCACTAAAATATATTTAGCAATGTAGGTAAATGATGCGTGGCAGTAACACTGTATATTATTAAAAATTTCTTTCCTAAGTAGTCCTTTTTATTTCCTCGTTGAGTTAAGGTTAGAGGCACAATGCTGGACCAAGTAGGAACAAAGGAAGTTTTGACTATGATACCTATGTCAGCTCCAAACAAAGACATGTCACTCTTCTTTGTTCTTCTTATAGTTTTATTTTGTATGTTTTTATTCTTATCATTATTTTAGAACTTGTTTCCAACAGAAATAATACACTGTCAAAATGGGATGAAAAGACCAGATTGGCGTCTGGGAAAATCAAAGCCAAAAATTTTGCTGCTTTTGAGATGTCTGTCTTGAAACAAATAGAGCAGGTACTTGTCTCATTAATTAGTGTTTGGTCTAGTTTAGCTCAGCATTTATGTACTTAGTTTTGAGTCTCAGTTAGTAGAAGATGAATACTGAATTTGTAATAAACTATTTGACCACTAAATAAAAATATTATGCTGGATCTTTTTATCCTGTGCCTATATGTCTTAAGCTGTGTTTTTGTTTAATCTATGGAGGAAAAGCATTAGCACTATTAATATTATAAAAACAACAAAAATTAATTACAATAGTCATGTTCAACATGTTCCATTTCTTCATCAAACTGTATTGTATAATTAAGGTTCTTGCTAACAGAGAGAGGTTGGTGAAACGTCTACACCAGCAGCGTTCATTATACAAAATTCTTGGCCAACAAGAACAAGTCAATGAGGTGAAAACTAAGAATGAGGCAGAAGTAGAAGATTGGGATGATGAGCAAGACATAGAGGTATCCATGTTGTGGAGTGTTTTTCTAAAGCTAAATAACTGATGTTAAATGAAATAACTTGTTCTATGGATTGAAATCTTTGATACACTTACCTTCCCAGCTAAAGTTAAAGCACAAAAATAAACAAGAGTTGGCCTTGAACACAGAGATTGTAGATGATAGTGATTTTTATCATGTTTGCTTGAGGGACTTGATTGAAATGAAACAAAATGAGGAAACTGATCCAGTCACTGCTAGCAAGTAAGTTAAAGACTCCATTATTTTAAATGTCTACATCACTTTGATGAACTAAGACATGCCTCCAACAGTCCATTAAATAAGTAGCTCAACTATTTGTTGTATGTTTTTTCTGTGCAGACAATGGCTAGAAATTCAGCGGTTAAGAAACAAACAGAAAAGAAAAGTCGACACAAAGGCCAGCAAAGGGAGAAAAATCAGGTAACAGTAGTATGTTAGAAGGCAAAACATTCTAAATATAGCCATTAGATCAATAAAGATATATAGAATTTTTTGCGGTACATTTCAATTGAATAAGTTTGTTACCTACTTTAAGGTTTGTTTTAAACTGTACAGTGTCTTGTTTTTTAAGGATTTATTTTGCTATTTACTCTTAAAAACTGAATTTGTACTTGTAGGTATAATGTCAAGGAGAAACTGAAAAATTTTATGACTCCTTTTGACAAGTCTTTATGGTCTGATGAACAAAAGTAAGTGAAGTCCTTTGTGTTGTTTTAGTTGCACTAGTCACTTTGGTATTAACTACAGGCAGATGTTTGTAAAATATTGATGCACTGACAAAATTTGTCTTTCTTCTTCTGCGTTCTCATTGTTATGTTGGAGTGTTCAGATGAGTAGACCAATACATGAGATGAACTGCGCAGTGGTTTCCAGATCAGGGAGCTCTCCATATAGTTTCCTTTCTATTGGGGTGATTTGGGGCCAATGTTTTATACGGGCCTCTTGGTAAAGAGAGCAGTTTTGGAGGATATGGTCAGCATTCTCTTGTGATACTCCACATGGGCAGATTTCACTGGTTCCAATTTTGAGCTTCCGGTACATGTGTTAAAATTTGTGTGATATTACAATTTTTCAACAAAAATTTATAAAAGTGACCAAAAAACCTACTGTTATGCACATGTAAAATTGCTATTTATATATGATATGACTTGCCACTTTTCCTGCCCAAATTATCTTATCCTTGAAAAATTTTTATTTTTCTTTCTTTCTAGGGATGACTTGTTTAAATCTCTTTTTGGAGGACACAGCAGCCAGACTACAACTCAAGTTCAACAAGATGTTACATTTAACATTGGTCTTTGACTGCATTTTAAATTACATGAATACTGAAACCGAATATTGGAGTTTGTTTTATGTTACATCAACTCAAAGCAACTTTTCCAAATATTTAGTTTTCTTGAATTTTACAAAGTACAACACAGAGAAAAATAAACAAGTTGACACCATTGATCTTTATTTCAACCAAGGCATAGCTAAATATGCACAGAGAATGAATTGATTCATTATCAGATACCATTGCTTTTATTGCACTTTAGTAACAGACTACTTGACTTGTAGATTCTGAAATGACACTGTGTCCTAATCTAAAAGTTGAGTTTTAGGTCATATTTGTGCTCATCCAGGTGTAAAAACAAATGTACAATAATTCTGTAAGAATCAAAACATTTACATAACACAAACTCTAAGCCTGAATGACATCGTCATGAAGCACATTTGAAGTGGTGCACAATTAATACAGACTCAGAAAACAACATGGCAAGTAACTTAAGTTTATACAATTTCTGGTTGAAAAAATAGCTCTCTTAAATGGCCTTAATAGCTAAATGTAATGCATAATTGCCTTTCAGCAAAAATGTGTCCATTTCATTAAGTTTCAATGTTGTATGCATTGATTGTTAAGAACAAATGACAAGTTATGACTAGACCCAAAAAAAAATCCATTTTAAACTTTTTCAGTTCAATTCCTTCAAACCTAGACAAATGTGATTCTCACTTTCAGCTAATCAATCTCAGTATGGTACAGACTGTTTCTCAATTCAAGAAACATTTTGAACTGACTTATGAAGAGCCAATAGAAAAGATGACTCATTCATCTGTATACACATTGCTTTCTAACTAGACAAAAAAACAATACAAAAACTCTTGGAGTGTAAGCTAAGGCCTGATAGCATACTATTAATGTAACTTTGACCAACTTGGAATCATAATACAAGCTTTATTTGTAACTTAAGAAACAACAAAATATCCATATAAACTATGCATGCAGTAGTGACAAGATGTATCTTTTGACAAATAGTATCAAGAAATTGTCCATAACTTGAATGTGTTTTCTGAAAGTTGTTTTCAAAAGAATCCTGTATTAAGTAGGTTGCTTTCTCAAGACTGAGCAGGTTTAAAAAAATCTGCTGTGGGGTTGACCTCCATAACTAGGCCGTCCTTGGGCTGCTGCTTGAGTGGCATAAGTGCTCTGTAATAATATGGAACAGGTAAATGTTTAATGATTGCACTCTTTATGACACTCAGCAATGTCAAGCTAAAATGAAATGTGCAGACAAGTAAGAAAAAATAGAAGGGAAAACAAAAATAAGAAACTACTCAAAAATATCAAAGAGAACTCTCTGAACAGAACATCACATGTACAGCATTTCAACTCACAGCATTGGTTGATGTGGGGTAGTTGACTGGAGGAGGGGCTGCCTGGCTCCTGGCAGGATAGCCACTTACAAATGAAGCAGAACTTTGTTGGGTAGAAAATATTTTCATGTTTACAGCTCCTTCCTGATAAACATCAAGACATAGTTACTGTTTAAAGAACTGTTGCCCATGTTCCAAGATTTTAATGATCAGAACTATCTTAGCTGCTATCCTCTTCATCCTTGGACCCCCACCTTTTTCCCATTTGTTTGAATGTATTAGTAACACTAATTTGTTCACCATTTATATACATTTTTTCCCCTCAATCTGAAAACTTGTATAAGTGATAAATTAACAAAATATAGTTTGATTCATATTTAGCCTATAGTGAGAATTTGTCTTAGGTTTTCTTTTTTTATTTTTAAAGTTCGTTGTTTACTTTGACCACAATTTTATTTTCTTTATTCATAAGTTTTGTGTGAAGTGGTATAAACATTAAAACTGGTTCAATAACTATAATTAAGTTAAGACTAAGTCCTGACAAACCTTAGCTTGTTGTTGTTGCTGTTGCTGCTGCTGTTGCAGCTGTATGGCCTGAGTTAGAGCTTGCTGTTGTGGTGGTACCATCCCTCTGATTGTGCTCTTAACAAATGATAGGAAATCAGATATTGGAGAATTGTAATGGATAATTTCAAGTGAATGAAGGAAGACAACAAAATTCCTCTGTTCAAAACATTAGAGAAAGCATTTCTTAACACAAAATGTTCACTGATTAATTCTTTTTATAAAATTAAGCAAAAAAATGAGAATCCATTTTCAAAATTCAAGACACACTGGAAATTACCTGGCTAAGTTTGTATTTGTCTTCAAATGCTGGTTGTTTTTGAGAGCCATGATCTAGAGACTGCTGTTGCTGAATTATTGTATGGTAGGCTGTAGAGAATTTTTTTATAATGTCAAATCCTTGCATGCCATTTTTTTATAATAGAATACTTTTTAAAAAAGAATAATTTTAGTTCTCACCTGGCTGTTGCATCCTCTGTATTGGGTAACCAGTAAACTGTTCAGCTATAGTCTTCTGTGAGAATTGGTTCTGATAAGAACTAAATGCAGAAGCATTGGGGCCAGGATATTTGTTACTAGATGGCTGTGTAGAAGGGTAGGAGCCACCAGCACCCTGCTGCTGTTGAAAGCTTTGGTTGGTGGGAAACAAATGACTGGTTCCAGCTTGTTGATAAGCTGAATTCTCTAATTAAGAAAAACAAAGGTGTACAAGTACACTAGTTACTAATCTTAAGAAAACCTTAGTGTTAAGTCATTTACTAACAAAATTAAGGACCATAGTAATAAGAATAATTTAGTTGCAAATTCTCTATCAGAATTTTGTAAACTAATAGTACAATTTGTAGCCTAGTACTTTAAAACTATTATTTTTAAAAAGTTCATATTTTTAATTTTACAAGCATTCAGTTTAGAGTAGAAATATATCATGTACTATAAATCAATTATAGTCAGCTTGTCACAATGTTGTCTTTGTAGCAGAAATAAGATGTTGAATAATTTACTAATCTTCATAACTTTTATAGTCAAAACCAGGTTACATCATACATAATTTGATACATTGACACACAGGGTAGTTGAATATAAATGTAATTAATAACAATCTACCCTCAAGTATTACCAGGACTAACTGATACAAATTATTAATGAGATATATACATTTGATATAGACTGGTGCAATATGAAAATATAAAAACGAAATCTACGCTTTCTTGCGATAAAAAAAACCCAACTTACTGTACTCAGTAGCCGGAGGGTGGTTTGTTGCATACAGATGTGTTGGAGCAGCTTTAGGTGCTGTGTATGGTGCCAGGTACTTGGCATCAGCGTGTGAAAATTTATTCTCAGGATGAGTGACATATTTAGTGTCACCGTGAGTGTATTTAGGATCAGTGGTGTGAGGATATTTTGGTTCACTGTGATTGTAGCCAGAAAATGAAGCTGAGACTGCTGGTGGGGAAGGGCTTCTTGGTCTTTTAATGCCCTGAAATATTTATGTTGCTTATTATGAATAATCAGTTCTACCTAATATAAAAGCTCAGATCATTTTAACTCAAAATTCATAAAACAGATGAAGTAAACTTCAAACCATTTTTAATGACTATATTTAACACAACCAACTGCCTTTTCTACTACACTCCACAACAAGTCTTTAATGCCTAACTAGCAAGTGTTTGATGCCCAACTAGCAAGCGTTTGATGCCCATCTAACAGGTGTTTGATGCCCAAATAACAAGTGTTTGATGCCCAACTAGCAATTGTATGATGCCCATCTAACAAGTGTCTGATGCCCATCTAACAAGTGTTTGATGCTCAACTAGCAAGTGTTTGATGCCCATCTAAAAAGTGTCTGATGTCCATCTAACAAGTGTTTGATGCCCAACTAGCAAGTGTTTGATGCCCATCTAAAAAGTGTCTGATGCCCATCTATCAAGTGTTTGATGCCCATCTAACAATTGTCTGATACCCAACTAACAAGTGTCTGATGCCCATCTAACATTTTTTTTTACTCAAGATAAAATTGGAAAATGTTTTGTAATCATGTTCCCAACAAAACGATAAGAGTTCTTATTTATAAAAAGTTAAAAACAAGAACATAGAAAAAGAGATTTTAGGAATGCATTTCTAGGCTCTAGGACACAACCTAGATGCACAGACAGTACTGCGGTAGGAGATATTGGATTAAAATAAAGTCAGCTATTGGAAATGATGATGAAGATACAATTTAAAGGACTGTTGTCTAAAACCTACAGTCAGAATTGGGGTGGGTGCTGTTGGCTTGTACAGTGCAGGTCTTCCATGCATCATCACTGGTTGGGGAGCAGGGGCAAGACTTGCATGTTGATAAGAAGGCTGAGATAAGGTCATTTCACTGTGGACAAAATGTGTCAACATGTGGTCAGTTTTTTTTAAAGTAATTTCACTCTGTAAACACACCATCTAAAAAAAATACATATGGTCATCTCTCTAAATATATGGTTACATCTGTTACTGGATCTATATGATATATATATATATATGGAATCCCACTCAAAATATAGATAGTGATGTCTATATTGTATAAATATTTTATGCTCAATTATTTTATCTGACATCATAAATCAGAGGAAAATGACAATGGACTACTAATGACCCTTAGATTGGAGACATAAAACTCAATTGATCCTTGATACTAGGTTTCAGCAGGACTCATTAGACACACTGAAAACCTGGAAAAAGCCTGAATTTAACAAAAGCTCACAGATAAACCTGGAATTTTAATAATGAACCTTGAATTTTGTTTTCTAATTCCCTATTACTGGTGGTGGTGTTTTTTTTTCATCCAGTTAACTTTCATTTTTAGGTTAGATTTCATAAACTTTGTTTATTATTTGCCATCTTTAGTATCCAGCCATTTTTTATTTTAAAAAGGCAGAAATTAAAAAAAAAAAGTTTTGCTGTTTTCAATGTCAGCAGTATCTCTAAATCATTGGGTCGTCATGATTAGATGAAGATTATAAATTAATTAAAGACTTAAACAATCCAAAATGAAATCTTCATATATTAGGAAATATTAATGATGAAATTGAAAGCAGTTATTTAGACCAGTGATTCCCAAAGTGGTCTATATAGACCCCCAGGGGTCTATGAAGACTTCCAAGGGGTCTACGAAAGATTAAAAATAAATTGGGGGTCTATGAGATGTCCACAGGGGTCTACGATAATAAATTTCTTTTAATCAGGTAGCGACTTTAATTTTCACATCCCTTTAATGTAATTATTTCCTAAACTAATCCTTGATTTGTACCTTAGTTAATCCTTTAAATATGTGTCATGCTATTCAAACGAAAAATTGTTGCATTTAATTTCTATACTTATTTCAATAGCTTAATTTTGTCTACATGCAACTAATGTTTAACATAAAGAAAGACGGTACAGAGTTGATTATTTAAAATTGGGATTCATTCTTTCCTTGTCAAATAAGCGGTTTTATGACGATTTGAATTACGCTGGAGGATCATTTGAGACAATGCCACCCTGACAAAATAGAAAAAAGGTTTGTAAAACTTTCGAACACACAAAGATGAAGTTCAGAATAGAACCACAAAATACCTCTTCGACATCAAATAGAGAAGATGATGGTTTAATTGCAAGTGTCTTTCAAAATACTCTTTCAGGCTTCACTTAACCAGGGCAGAGTACCAAAGGACTGGAAAGAAGCTAATGTCACCCCCCCCCCCCCCCCCCCCCCCCCATATTTAAAAAAGGAGAAAAATCTGACCCAGGAAACCAGTATCACTTACCAGCATCACATGTAAAATCCTAGAACACATAATATGTAGCAACATCATAAACCACTTAGACAAACAAAATGTCCTCACACCATACCAACATGGCTAGGAAATATAGATCATGTGAAACACAACTAATAGGACTAATTGATGATTTTTCTAAAGGTTTAGATAATAGTGAACAAATAGATGCTATCTTACTAGATTTTTCTAAGGCTTTTGACAAAGTTCACCACCATAGTTTGCTTAAAAAATTAAAATATTTTGGCATTAATGGTCCACTGCATCAGTGGATTAAAGATTTTCTCATAGGGAGAGAACAAACTGTAATAATAAATGGCTCTAAATCAACACCGCTAACAGTAAACTCAGGTGTACCTCAAGGAACAGTCTTGGGTCCACTACTATTTTTAATTTACATTAATGATTTACCAAATTGCATTACTTCAGGAACAAAAGTCAGGATTATTTGCAGACGATTGCATAATATATAGAACAATAAAAACAACACAAGACACAGATATTTTACAAAGAGAATTAGATGAATTAAAGAAATGGGAATCAAATTGGAGCATGTCTTTCCACCCAGAAAAATGTCAGTTGTTAAGAGTAACAAAAAAACTAAAACAAGTTAATTCCACTTATCTTATTCATGGCAAACCAGTAACACAGACTAAAAACGCAAAATACCTAGGTGTTATAATAAATGAAAAACTGTCATGGAATCCACATATTGATGAAACTATAAAAAAATCAAACAAAGCATTAGGATTTATTAAAAGAAATTTCTATAAATCAAATAAGAACATAAAACTAAAATGTTATTTAACCTTGGTTAGGCCAATAATAGAATATGCATCCTCCGTTTGGGACCCCTCAACTCAAGAAAACATTAAGAAACTGGAACAGACACAAAATAGAGCAGTGAGATTCATAACAAATGAATATTCACATTTGACTAGAGTAACACCTATAGTAAAATCACTAAATTTAGAAAGCCTTCAGGACAGAAGACTCAAAACTAAAGTAGCAATTATACATAAAACACTGAACCATTATCTTCAAATACAAAAACAAAATTTAATAAAATACTCTGAAAGACACAAAGATAAAGGCACATTCCTCGTCCCATATGCTAGGACAAATTTCTACAAATACTCCTTCTTCCCTAGTGCTTTTAGAGCATGGAATGGGTTGCCTGAGTCATTGGTTAATATGCATGACTAAATGCATGACGCGTAGGACGTAATCATCTTCTTTTTTGAAGTAACCTCTGTATTATATAAGATAAGATAAGATATAGCAAATACAAATTATTTGATAAACAAATGCTGAAATCAAATCCTCAAATTAATATTAGCCCTACCTCTGTTCTTTTTGTTGGGCTCTGCGTCTTGTTTCATCTTCCTGATGTAAAACTTTCTTCAACTGGGAAAACAAATCATGCTTCTGACCTTTTAAAATCTCCAACTTTTTTTCCAGCTGCAATATCTTAATACAAAACAAAAAAGAAAGATATTCAAGTTTGAAGTAGGAATAACATTTTTCTTACAATAAATAGAGAAAAGGACAAATCAAAGTACATGTAATTTACATCACAGAGATAACAGTAGAATAGATGTTTTAGTAAACATTATTTTGGACATTGTTCAGAAAAATAGCTCTTGAAGGGTTCATTTAGTATAGTTTTTTTACAACACTAAAAATTAAAAATAAACAACATAACATTTAAGCTACACATTTTTTGACACTCATTATATATTTTTACTTAAATACATTTTGCACATTGATAATGTAATTTTTTGTACAACTAGGCTAACATCAATATACACTTATGTTATATATCTCTTAATCATTGTGTGACTTTTCAAAACATTATGGATCAATGGGCAGGCTTAAGAGCAAGCAAAAGCACTGTTGAACAAATATTTTACATTGGATTGTTAAATGAAAAATGCCTACAACACCAAAAGAAATTGGTACACAACTTCATATACTTCAAAAAATCTTTCCATATGTTTGGCATGATGGCATGTGGTAAGTGATGAGGGAGTTCATCATAGAAATTAAACATTATCAAAGCCCTTTACCAAAATGCAAATGGCTTAGTACTTCTAAACTGGAGAAAGTTTTAGGACATCCATAGGAGTGCGGCAAGGATGCATTCTCTCTCCAGCTCTTTTAAAATATTTCTGAAGCCTATTATGATGGAAACTCTAGGATTTACTTCCAGCTTGACCTTAATATCAGGTTTGCAGATGATATAAACCTCATTGGAGAAAATGCTAACCTGGTACAAGATCTTACTTCTAAACTGGATGCTGCAGCTATAGCAGTTGGCATGAAAATCAGTGTAGAAAAAGCAAAATACTAGTTTGTGGTGGAGATAGTAAAAGATGTTGCATACAGTTGAATGGTCAAATATTAGAAGACGTTAACTCATTTAAATACCTAGGGTCAAACAAAACATGAAGAAGGATCAATTAAAGAGATAAAAACCCATTTAAGCTTGGCATCCTCTGCCATGAACAAAGTGTGGAATATCTTGAAGAGTAACATCAGCTTCCAAGTAAAATTAAAGCTGTATTCTTTGCTAATGGTCTCTGTACTCCAATATCATTGTGAAAGTTGGACATTAAAAAATGAAGCTGAAAGAAGAATTCAAGACTTTGAAAGTAAATACTACAGAAAAATGCTGGGTATCAGATATCAGGAAAAAAAAAAGACTGTTACAAGTCAACACTCTGGATGGAAAAAAGGAGGAACTCCTCAATACTGAGCTGGGTTGGTCACCCTTCAAAATACAGAGGAGGAAAAACAAAGAAAGGGTCATCCAAAGAAAAGCTAACTAAACAATGCAAAAGAATGGACTGCCTCACTGACTCTCTTGATAGTTAGAACAGCCGCTGACTGGGAAAAATGGAGAGATTTGGTTATGCAAACTGTCACAGCATCCCTACAACAAGTCAAGGGACATATGAGATTAGAGAGATGGATCAATATACATTAAAGTACAATAACTCTTAATCACTTTGTGACTTTTCAAAGTATTATGAATCAATATACATTAAAGTTATATAACTATAATCAATGTGGGACTTGTCAAATCAATAAGTATAACTCTTAAGTCACTAAATGACTAGGTTAGCAATATTGTATACCTGTTCATTGGTTTCTTCTAGCGTGAGACTGTCTTCCTCTTCTTTTTTCTTCTTTAATTCTCTTTCTTTTTTTAGTCTCTCCATCATGGCATCTTGTTCTTGTTCTAAATATATAAAAAGTCCCTGTTTATCACCATATATGTTACACTTGTCAGACATAGTAAAGTAAGTAAAGTTCCCCTTTCAGACCTTGTGGTCTATAGGGCAGATGATGTAAAGGTCATCTGTTTCTGTGGCCTACAATTAACAAGGGTGTCATGTGGCCAGCACAACGACCAACAGCCTTTACACCCATTTGAGCTGGGTAGACTCAGAGGCGCCCAAAGATACTGAAATTAAAAATCCAAGTCTTCACCAGGATTCGAACCTGGGGTCGAAGCCAAGTGCTTTACTGCACAACCACTGCGCCTCCAATGTTAGACATGGTGAGACCAGACTCTCAGTCTTCTAACAGAACATCTGGTTTACTTTAAAATATTTCTTCAATCCCATAATGAAGAGTAAAGATACAATACTGAACTGATAATCAAAACTGTTCAATAAAGTTATGAAAATTGACTTCAGCTGTTCACCTCTTTTTGACAGTCAGCATATGCACGGATATATAATAACCTTCATTAGGGAAGTAAGCGAAGTCTAGTGGTTACTTCGCTGCTGATATAATGCTTACCTGTTGTTGTTTTTTGTGGTCAAATTTTAACAAAAGTATTATGTAGCCAGAACAATGATCATCAATTTTTACATTTCCCTCAAAATAATCACATAATGATTATAGCTGAATGGACTCAAGCATGCTAAAAAATCCTGAATTACAGCCCTATACAAGGATTCATATTCCTACTATTAGTTCAGTTGCCAAGAGCTTTATTTCTTTATAAATGGTAAGGTATTTTCTATTAAATTGTAAAACATAATTCAATATACTAATATCAAAATGTACATTTAACCCAAGCTAATATATCTTGACTTGCTAATCTTACTTTTTACTTACTATGTCTTACCTTGTTTCTTTTTTTCTCTCTCGCGCATTATATGCCGTTTTAAGGCCTCATACATGGCCCTTGTCATTTTAGGCCGCTCTAGCAAGGCGGGCATGTTTGTTGGCTTTACTCGCTTCAGTCCAAATATTTAGATTGAACTAAAAAAAAAATATATATATATATATATGAACAAAAAATTGTTTTTTCCTTTGCAAACTTATCTATACATGTGGAAATTTTCAATGCTGTTTTAAACCAATTTCATTTTTTTTAGAAGTTTGTTTTAATGCCAGAACTGCTATAACTCTTTTTTTTTGTAAAGGTTAGGTTAAATGTTTTTTTAAGTATTTAATACAAATGTATCACAATGTCTTCTGAGACATAAGGAGCCATATATCACAATATTAATTAACATAATTTTTATAATCTTTTGTAAAGAATGGAGTTATTTTGTTTATCTTTCAAATCCTATAAAGATTAGTGCTGTGCCAGCCACACAAATCACTAGGACATCTAGATATAGTGTAATTAGACTAATTCTGAAAACATAACCATCAAAATGGAATATCAAAATACAGATGAGTGTTCCTCCAGTACTGGTGACAAATAGGTATTGGTTTACCAAAAAGTCTATAACTCAAAAACTTCTTATTTAAATGTCACAATTTTCTTTTCATTGCACTTAGAAATGGTTTATCTATAAATTGTGATATTTTGAGCTTAAAAGGTGCATAGTGGAATTTTAAAATTGTAGAAAATGTGTGAAATAGTGCACAAAATGGCATCTTTTGATGTAACATGGAACACCTGGCTTAGGTTGAAGTAATATTCTACTAAAAGCAAGGATTATATTGAACAGACATTTTTGTTGAAATAGGTTAACAATATAATGTTATTGCATTATCTATATCTTTTTATTTTATATTTACTTTGGTATTACTTAGATGTTGCCGTAAAAAATGTGTCACAGGTGCATCACATGGTGTCCCACTAAACTTGAAATTTTAAACCTTTATCAATTGTAAACAAACTAAAGGATTCTGCTCCCAATCGTGTCTCTGTTACTAAAAGCATCAATGATTAATTTACACAGTGATATTTTTCTTTAAAACTGTAAAAATTTATATAATTTTAGTAAAATAGGTCTTGGTGTCCCAGGTGAAGCACCTCAAACGCGCTTGACAAAAAGAACAATATTTTTTTAAACAAAGTTATTAATGTGATGGGAATTACTTAATGGTATCTCTGATACAGCTTAGTACACAATTAGCTACATTTCCTTGGGAAAAGGCTACATAGTAATTAACAGGAGACATTAATAGACATGGTGTCCCACATTTTTTCACTGTAGCACCCGAAACACTGCATGTTCAATCATACCAGAAAATCTCAAGAGATCTAGATATAAGTATTTTTCTCACCAAAGTTTTGAATTATAATAAGAATTAATCTTATTATTATCAAGTTTGATCTAGAATACATAGAATACTATTTTTTAATCTAACTTAATGTAAACCTTATTGTTTTATCATTGTTTGTGGTGCTTCACGGGACACTAAACAAGTCTTGATCTATATATAGGTCTTGCATAGAGTTAAATCTACTCTATTTTTTAATTTATATGTAAATCTAGTTTTGGATCTTGTTCTTGGTAAATTGAAAGTCAGAAAGCTGCAACTTTTAGTCTATGATTAGGTCATGTTTGAGGCAGTTATGTCTAATATATTTTTTAAGGATTGTTGAACACATTACACACAAAGGCCTAGTACATTCATTTGTGGTTATAGAAAACTATTTTGTGAATCACTAATAAAAGAATAATTGATAATGTATTTACAGACTTTAAAATTTTATATTTTAGCATGTATAAACAAAAAAAAACTATATATTTCATATTGGTGTCCCGTTGTAGCACCAGCAACATCATGTGATATAATAGTCATGTTATAATAAATGCTTGAATTATCGTTGAGATATTGCAGCAAATAATAACCTATATATTTAGCTATAATGCAAGTATAGCATAAATTCTATTTTCTTATAAAATCTTATTTAAAAAACTTTTACCAGTAGTGTTACAGGTGCTACGGTGTCCCATTTTTTAAATTTAGTGCAAACATAACGTAAGTGCTCAAAAATTTCAATTTCTCTATCTAGCTGCTTAATACAATAGAAACATTCGAATTATGCTAAAAAAGCAAACAAATTAACAGTTAGTTGTACTTTAATCATCAATGGTGTCCCAGTGATGCACCTGAAATGCAAAAGTGGTTACCCCTTTTGCCAGCACTGCCGAGGAAATGTACTTATTCCAATTCATTTTCTATTGATAAATGGGTGAAGAAGTGAATACACTTAAAATGAAACCAAAAACTTCCACTTCAATTTTTGGCCAAATGTGATACCAGTACTGGAGAAACACTCAGATGTCAACTGTCTTGTCTATACATAAAATTAATTATTAAAGTCTTAGAATCACAGTAGAGTCTCAGTCACTCACTCTAGTCTAGATTTGTTTCAATGGGACACTATTGTGACTATTGGCTAGGTCAAAGGCCTCATACTGAAATAGGCCTGAGTATCATAGGGTAAGTGAATGTAGGGCTATATGCCTGGCTTTGAATGATGATATTATCAGATATATTAATATATATGATTTCATAATTATCATTATATTTTTCAATGTATATCATATATATATATATATATATATATATATATATATATATATATATATATATATATATATATATATATATATATATATATATATATATATATATATATATATATCATATCATACAATAATGACTATTGGATGTAGATCTCTGTGACTAGACTTAGTAGACTCACTAGTCTATTACTAGACTGTCTATAATCAAATCTACTATACAAAGACTTTACTGTCACTATACGGTACTATACCTAGATATAGATATAGTATCATATGAGATAGAGTAGTTAATGCTATGCAGACACCTATAGGCCAAAATTTCAAAGTTTGACTTTGACAGCACATTATTTGATAATACTTTGACATAGAAAAGATAATGAAGTATTTATATTTGTATCCCCTAACCTATATTTGTTATTAATTATATTTAAGGTCAAAGAGGCCATGTGTTTTCATTTAATTCAAACAAATTTGACACACATTATTTGATTCCAGACACCATAATTTATTTCAGACAGTCTATATATTTTGGCATCAATAAACTTAGATGATTTTAATTCTATATTAATATTAACTATATTTTAAAATCCTTAGCATAGGCCCTCACATGAAATCATTATGCATAAATATGAACAAAAAAAATAAAAATTTGAACACACTTATTCTACCAAAATTAGGTCACTGGGATTGTGACTTCTACACTGACTTTTAGACTTATTTTATGTTTGCACGATTAGATGTGTGTTCAATGTTTGTGTTTTTTTGTTTATTCATTTAATAAATTTCTAAGACAGATGATCTTTTGTAGTATAGTACAGGCTAGGATGGCCATTTTTGCCAAAATAGCTGAATCCTCTATATTCTCCCTATATAAATCTAGATCTACCTAGTAGGTCTAGATCTAGGCATTTAACTTCATTCAATGTATCAAGCTCACTCCAAACATTTGCCCATTTATTCTCTATAAAAAAAACAACAAACAAACAAATATAATATAAGATCATTAACATTGATGTCCAAAACTGGCTGTTTGAAATAAATTTTGGTAAGAAAATATAATTTAATACAAACACCCTAAGCACATTAGTAATTAGATTTTTTTTATGGAATCAAACAACTTGACTTATTAATATTATGAATCAAATAAATCAGCTCCAAAAACAGAATAAATATTGCCGGGGTCACTAGCATAGACTTAGCCAACCAAAAAATATAGTCTTAACCCTAGGCAGGGGCGGACTGGGTAACAAAATCGGCCCGGGCATTACCATATAAACTGTCCCACAAATGGCATGTCATATATTTTCTGTGGGGGGGATTTTTACCCCACTCGCAATTTATATATATATATATTAGTGTGTGTGTATATGTAATATCTTTCATTCTTTCAAACGTTTTTTCTACTCTAGAATACTCTATTCCTATAATTAGTGGAAAGACAGTACACACCGCCAAAGGACAGCTAGAAAGTCCGGGGGAGCACTGTGAACTCCCCTCAGTGGAGTCCGGGGCGAAGCCCCGGAACCAAGCATCATTTCGGTTATTTTAAGCTTTAAGCTGAGGTATCTACAGTGCAATTAGCCTGCTACTCTTCCGCTAAAAAAAATTCATAAACCAAATCTGCTATTCAATGGAGTCCAGCAACTGGTAGAAAATGGTAAAATGCTTTAGTTTTTGTATTGGAGGGGGAAGGGAAACCACAAAGCTCCTTTTGGCTACGCTCATGAAATTTGGAAACTGTAGTTTGCTTACCTTGGCTGCACTGGGGTAGTAAGATTGTTACGTCTTATGCATTTCATGTGTCAATCTAGTCATGCATGTTGACCTGTGACTTAAAATATGGTAAATCATTGGTTTTCCTGGCTGACTCAGGCAACCTATTCCATTAAAAGATAAGAGAAAGCAGAACGGTTAGGGAGGCACTTACTTAATGTGAAAAGCTCTTGCTACCTCCTAGTACATTCTCAAAAACGAGATTTGTATATGAATATACAATGTCCCATTATTTAAAATATAAATCTCCTTTCATTAAATATCCGATGTGACGGCGCTATATAAATTATTGTAATAATTTTCATCATTAATGACTTCATACTAAGCATATGTTTGCCATTTATTATAATAGTATAAAAATTGATTTAGATCTAGATTTATTAAATAATTTTTTAAAGCCTTAAGTGTAGTATTTTTAGAAACTTATTTTTTCTTTTCAAATCGCAGAAAGTAGAGCTTTATACCCATATTGAGCTGTGAATAAGTTGGGTGGTTTGCAATTTCGCGGCTGTGTGTATATATTAAAGCTACATTCTATTACCTATTGTTAAAGAGCTAATTGTCACGCCTATCTTTTTTTCTGCGTTATATCAATATTTTCTAACTTAACCTCTCTCATCCCTCTTTTTGGTTAAATTTCATTGGAACCATTAAAAGACGGGGGAGGGAAGGAGCAAAAAAAGGGAGTGCCATCAAAAGGCCCATGCCGACCAGCAAAACGATAAGGCCAAACACAACCTCGAAGACATCAAAGCAGTCCATGAAGCTCGTGCATAGTAGAAAGTACCATCTAACGTTTTGCAAATGATAATTTATAATACGTACAGTGTATAGTGTTTCTTTCTTTTTCTATTCTTGTTGAATTTCAAACAAAATTAATTGTAATAAGAATTAAAAAAGAAAAAGAACAAGAAAACAAGTTCAGGCCTTTATGTCTTGATGCTGTCTTTTTTTTTTTAAGTTGTCTTCATTGAATTTTTTTTTTCTTTGGTCGCGACCAGACCAGCCCATTTAGTACCGGCCCACCGGGCATTTGCCTGTTTGCCCATATAGCCAGTCTGCCCCTGACGCTAGGAAAGGTAAAATCATCCTGGTAACATAGGCATAGGAAAAAACAACAACCAAATTATAGATTTAATGACCACAAAAACAGCGAGTGTTCGAATTCATGTAATGTCCGGATTAAATAAACTACTCTACTCTACTTGTCTTAGATCTATTTTTGATCTTAAAATAAATCAAATGTCTTAGACTTAGACTTAAAATTATTAACTAGTCTAGTATTACTGAGCTATGGTAAATGATAAATGGTCTGGTCAGATCACCTGGTCATTACTACTCTAAGTTCTACAATCTATCTAGTAAAAAGAATCTTACTAATTTAGAATTATATATTCTTAAAGAGTCTTAGTAGGTCTGTGATTCTGTTTATTTTTTTAATATTGTTTTTAGTATGTCGTCGTCATCAAAATATGAGTTCTTTAAAAAATAAAATCACAAAAAGTGTTGACGTCAACACGTATTTTAAAAAAATCGTTTTTTAATAATTTTTTCAAAGTGTCATGCACTCAAATCAGTTTGATTTTTTTTTTAAATTAAAATTAAACTAAATACTAAAAACTAAAAGTAAATTAAACAAGAAATGTAAACTGTACAGCGTTGAGTATTTCAAATTGGACTTCATTCTGCCTTGTCAAACAAACGATTGTTTATCTTATCTTATCTTATATAATACAGACGTTACTTCAAAAAAGAAGATGATTACGTCCTACGCGTCATGCATTTAGTCATGCATATTAACCAATGACTTAAATTCTGCCAAGTCACTGGTTTTTCTGGCTAGCTCAGGCAACCCATTCCATGCTCTAATAGCACTAGGGAAGAAGGAGTATTTGTACAAATTTGTCCTAGCATATGGGACGAGGAATGTGCCTTTATTTTTGTGTCTTTCAGAGTATTTTATTAAATTTTGTTTTTGTATTTGAAGATTATGGTTCAGTGTTTTATGTATAATTGCTACTTTACTTTTGAGTCTTCTGTCCTGAAGGCTTTCTAAATTTAGTGATTTTACTAATGGTGTTACCCTAGTCAAATGTGAATATTCGTTTGTTATGAATCTCACTGCTCTATTTTGTGTTTGTTCCAGTTTCTTAATGTTTTCTTGAGTTGAGGGGTCCCACACGGTGGATGCATATTCTATTATTGGCCTAACCAAGGTTAAATAACATTTTAGTTTTATGTTCTTATTTGATTTATAGAAATTTCTTTTAATAAACCCTAATGCTTTGTTGGATTTTTTTATAGTTTCATCAATATGTGGATTCCATGACAGTTTTTCATTTATTATAACACCTAGGTATTTTGAGTTTTTAGTCTGTGTTACTGGTTTATGTGCCTTTTATATGACGCTATGAAATCAATTAAGCAGGAGGATCATTTGAGATGATGCCACCCTGATAAAAAAAGAAAAAGGTTAGAAAAACTTTCAAACACTCAACGATAAAGTTTAGAATAAACCCACAAAATCTCGATCGATATCATAAAGTAAGAAGAGTTATAACAGTAAAAGCTTCTTCTTCGTACTTATTATTATGTTGGAGTATTCAGATGACTAGACCAGTATCTGAGATAAACTCCACAGTGGTTTTCAGATCAGGCAGCTTTCTACATAGTTTCTCTTCTATGGTGGTGTTTTGGGGCCAGTGTCTAATTCAGTGGCGTAGCTAGCAATGTGCGGTTGGCGTGGGTCGCACGGGGCATCAAGTGGTGTGGGGGGGGGGGCATCAACCTGAGGACAAACTTTCTCAATAAAACTACACATTGTAATTACATAAATAAAAGCAAACACATTTATTTGTTTCGGTAATTTATGTCCTATATTCTCTCTTAAATGAAATTTAATATAAGCTGTAGACCAGCTTGAATCAAATTTCACCAGATTTCTTTAAATCTCTGAAGGCAATGCACTTTTTCACTTTTGTTATGCCTTACATGTTGTCACTTCAATGTTCAATGCACTGGTTATACATACGTTTATAATGGAGCTGTGTTTGTTTTTTTAATTAGTAATGGTGCAATCTCTTTTGTGGACCAATGGGGGAGGAGGTATCTAGGAAAAGGTTTTCCAACCGCTCAGCAAACACAACCCTGTTAGATTCAGGATTGGAACTCAAGCCCCCGTGTGTACGGTGGCAAAGCCGTAACCAAGCGGTTTTAGCCTCTCAGCCACACATCCCTTGCTTGGAGGGAACTTGAAATGTGTCTGTTACCAGGCAACAATAATAACAACAAGGCTCAAAATTTAAATAAGCAAGAGAGGAAAACGTGGAGAGATTATCTGTACAGAATCTTGGACATCTTGCGTTTTCTTTTAAAGCAGAATCTGATACTCCGTGGGCATCGCAAACGAGTTGAAGAAGAATTGGCAGTACAAAATCAAAGAAATATCCTGGAGGGAAGCAACTATACAAGTGCGATTCATTCCAGAGAGACCGCATACGTACATGTCCCAACAAAATACAAACGAATTCATTGTAATATAAGTGCTTACGAAAACAAAAAACCATACAGAAAGTTTAAAAAGCAAATATTTCTCGATTATTTTCCACAGTTCATCTTACATCTAAAATCTGGATCAAAATTTTATGGTACATTGTCACACAGAGCCTTAAAGACGTATTGGCCACAAGAAAAATTGCCAGGCGAAAAAAAGATGAAGATAGATTTTCTATCAACATACAAGACAGAGCTGCTAATGGAAATACCTTCCTTGGACCGTATTGTTCATGAAATAACCTCATAAGAATAACGTCATGATAGATATACATTTTAGTTGCCTTTATTGAATCCTCGATGGAAATCAATCTCGATGTTTCGACTTAGACAAAAACGAATTTCGTCTGGTGGCTTCAGATAATTGCAGTTTCTCCAGAAGTCTCTAAGCTTCCAAAACAAGAATCTATTGAGCTCTAGAGTTCGCATTTTTTTTTTACTAATGTGTTAAGTGTGGCTACATACAAGCGAAGTTTTTCCATACTTACTTTTAGGAAGAAATACTTAAAACTTACGATAAAACGAATTTACGACTCCTTAATTTGTCAATTTCGTCTATTGAACAAGACCTAATTTTAAAAAACTGATTTCGATAAAATTATCGATAGTTTGCCAGTGAGAAAGCAAGTGAGATTAACTTGTGTAAAATCGATTCTTTGCGAAATAGCGATGCTGAAATAAGGAATACACTTTATTTTGAAATTAGAAACTTTTCGCTGTTTTAAAACTTTTTTTTTTTTTGGAGGGCATCGTAAGGAACTGCCGCACAGGGCATCAAATACCCTAGCTACGCGACTGGTCTTATTCGAGCCTTTTGATGAAGAATACAATTTTGAAGGACCTGGTCGGCTTTCTCTCGTGACACTCCACAAGGGCTAATTTCACTGCTCCCAATTTTCAGCTTCAGGAACATGTGTTGTCTCATTCTGTTGTGTCTGGTTCTTATGTAAAAAATTAGTCATTGGTCGTATCGGAATAGTTTATAATAGGCGTTGTCATTCTTGCTATTCGGATGAGAGCTTGTCCATTTGTTGTTTTATCTATTCACTATTAGTTTCTTCATTTGTATATTTGTTCTCACACCTGGAAAGTGTGTCAACCTTCTCATTTTCTTCTATTTCAATATGTGCTGGAATCCATTGGAGAACAGATTTTTAGCGGCCCACCAAAGAGGAAAAGACGCTAATAGTTTTGTGCGGCCTGTCTGTCCGTCCCGTTTAGATCTCAGAAACTAGAAGAGAAAATGAAAATCGGATCATGTTATTTTAGATCATTCAAACTTCTGATGCAACGGCTACTTTTTTTCTTTTCCGAAAGTGAACCATCTAATTTTTAAAATGATACATGCAAGCAGATTTTTTTTCAAAAAAATTAAACCTCTTTTCAATGAAAAACTTCAGGGGAGGTAAGTTTTTTAAAAGGTTACAGACTTCTTCATTAATAACTCAAGTTTCATTCATAGATTCGCGCATTGGTACAAAAAAAAATTGCATCTAAGGTCACAATGGAAAAAGTGTCATAATGTATTATTATAAAATATATTTTCCATTTATTGATTAGCTCATTGAATTAAATCCTCATTGAAATGTAGTTTTAAAAAAGATTTTTGATACGAACTACGTTTATAGCGCGCAGTTTTCACATATCATCATTAGGCTATACAGTTGACAGCAATCTAACGTAGACTAGATAGAACAGGAACTTCCACCAGACATAGATCTAGATTTCATTATATTAAACAATTTGAACAAAATGTACAATTATAATCCATTAAGAAAATAGTTTATCTTCTAATAGCTTAGGGGTGCAGATTTATTTATTATGTAAGCAGTAGTATCACGTATCAAGAAGTGAATCTGATGCGAACAGCATAAGTGCACTGTAACCCAGTAGTAGCTAGGCCTACTAATCTTGATCATAATATTGACCTTATTCTAGTCTAGATTAGGCTATATGTTTAGTTCTGGATCTTTATCTAGAGTCTATTTAGTCTAGACCTAAACTAGTATAGATCTAGCTTCCCCCCCCCCCCCCGCCATATATATATAGGCCTATAGAACTTCGCCAGGCACTATTTCTGGTATCTAAAACACCAAAAAAATGCAAATTCTGAGGTATATACATTGCATTATTCTTCTATTTAAAAAAATTTTGTTCAAAAGCATAATCTGCTATTCTTACTTAATTAGGACTTAGGCTTGGATTCTCCCGCGCCGTTCGGCCCATTGAGCGGCAAGTTGTCTCCACAAAGATCTGTCACTGGCACTGAAGCTTCTTCCCACCTGGTGTCCATGAAAGTGTGGCGCCAAGTTATATTAGGATGTCATTGTTTGCACTTTCCTCGTAATGGCCTCCATGCCATCGCAACTCTTGGTATGTGTAATTCATTTTGTCGGATAACATGTCTCACAAACCTCATGCGACGCTCTGTCACAACCTTACTTGTCAACTCCTATTCGGCATAGGATTTCCTTGATTGAGACGCAATCTCTATAACTGACTCCTAAAATCCGTCTAAGCCATCTTTGTTAAGCCAAATTTAGTCTTTTTTCAATTTCGGCAGATGACTTCCAATCTATTCACTGTACTTTATTAATGAAGCCCAGCGACTGGTAGAGATTGGTAACCATGGGCACCCGCAGGATTTTTTGCAGGGGGGGTGCAATTTAAGTTGCCACCTATGGCTCAAATTTGTAGTTTCAACTTTTTTTTATTACTGAGAATATTAAAGAAAAGAAATGTTGCCCCCCCCCCCCTATTCCTATACGATATTAAGTTCACTGTAAATACTTGTTTCATTAAAAAAAACAACATGTAAACAAACTATTTATTGTACACGTTGGTCAGTTTATCCGTGCTGCCCATACATCCCAACGGTCGCTCAAACAAAAAATGCAAACGCAGCCAAAACTGTCAATCACTTGACTACTGAATAGCTTCTCGTTGCGATGGACAAGCCGTCGTTGAACGTTCATCTGGCATTTCTGATATTCTTCTTTATGTTGTAATTCTTGCATCGTTTTAGGCTGTAGACAAAACAAGTTGAACTGAGCATTAGTATTGCTTGAGAAGTGAGAAGTTAATGAAGAAACTAACGAATCAAGAGACTGAATGTAAAGCCGTGTTCTGTAATAATCATAAAATCGAAACATGTGGTTTTTGTTCGGTGTGTCTGTTGACTGCAGCACCAACTCAATAGCAAGTTTGTTTGCCCGCAGACTTGCCTTCCTCGAGATGCCATCCCTGACGTGTTCCTTTTCATGGTCAAGTTGGTTTTCGATTACGTCATTAATGTGACTTCTGATGTGCTGTTGAGCGACCACTATTGCTAAGATGGACAGACGGAAAATGGTTTAAGAACAGATAATTGACGACAATTAAAAGACAAATCAGAACATATGAGAAGCAGGCACTGATTTAACATATGCAGTTTGTCAGGTTTCAATTACAGTCGTTATTTTAAAATACGCCAAACAGTCCAAGATCTTCTCAAAGTTGTGACTTAAAGCGCGAATGAATTTGTATTTCTCAGTCTATTGCGTCCCACGCAAACGAGGTAAATTTAGCACTAACGCTTTCGCTTGACACCAGCATTACGGATATCTGAAACGTCATTCAGTTCATTGATAACAAGGTTAGGTCTGTGAGACGCGTAATGGACAAAGGTTGCTTTTTGGATATTTTTCACGTATCCTTGCCTGAACACAGTTCTGAATGCTATCCATTTTGACTCAGATGGCATGTGAAGAACTTTCTTATATCTCTTCAATTTTAAACCGGAGGTCGTGTTCATCATGCTATTTTATCGAGTGCTAACAATGACCTCAACTCCACAAGAAGTAAATACAATTACCCAGATGACTGCACTCTTCAATCCTGTTTTGATCAAATCAAAAGACAACTGGTTAGACTTTTTCCTCCAAGACAAAAAACAACAACAACAACAACAAAAACAAATAACTTTTATCATTTTCTAGGCCTTTACTAAATAAAATGATAGCTATAATTAATGGCAGCTCTGGCTGTGGCAAAATATAAAGGTCACAGCTAGGGCTGCGTAGCCACGGGAAATACTGCATTCCTCATTAATCTTCGGACTCGAAGACAAACCTTATAATTATTTGCTAATGAAAACAAATCGTCACGACTAACGTGCTATAGAATATTGAATTGCGAGCCTATATAAAGCGCACATGTTCAGACAAGAACTACATACA
Organism: Biomphalaria sudanica; assembly: GCA_036873155.1. Taxonomy (NCBI): domain Eukaryota; kingdom Metazoa; phylum Mollusca; class Gastropoda; family Planorbidae; genus Biomphalaria; species Biomphalaria sudanica. The sequence goes on from JAZGLO010005491.1 coordinate 260,992, forward strand.
GTTACTTTAGTTTATTACAATAATAGCCTATCCTTTTTAACTTTATTTCAGTGGAAGCACTACATGTTAAGTTTCTACTTAGAAGAAGTTAATTGATTTGAAGGTGTAAAAAACTGGCTAAAATTTGACCTCAGAATTCAAAGGGGTCATCCCTCAATTTCCTGATAAGCCTAGGTTAGTCTACTACAACTACTTCAATGACCAGTGGAAACACTACTTGTTCAGTTGCTACTTCGATTTTAATTGATCTGATTGTGAAAAAAAAATGGCTAGAATTTGGCTACTCAGAATCCGGGGGGGGGGGGGTGCAAGTGCACCACCTTGCACCTACCTGCGGGGGCCCATGTTTGTAACCTCTCTTGGCTACGCTTTTGAAATTTGTAGTTTGCTTTAGTTTTTATATCGAAAAGGGAAGTTTTATCGTCAAAACCATCTGTTGGGAGGTTTTAAACTAAAAAATCTCTGGAGTTTTTTTTTTTAAACAAACTCTAAACCCCCTTAGTTACGATAATAGAATTTGGTGACTGTAATTTGCTTTAGAATAATATTGAAAAGGGGTTTTCAACCTTAAAACTATCTGTAGGGGGATTTTAAACTCAAAACCATCCGGAGGGGTTTTAAACTTAAAGCCCTCTGGCTGAGAGGGGTTTAAACTCAGAACCCCCCCCCCTTTGGCTACGCTAATAGAATTTTTGAATTTGTAGTTTGCTTTTTTTATTAATTGAAAAGGTGGTTTTTAGCTCAAATACCGCTGGAGGGGGGTTTTAAACACAAAGCACCCCTTGGCTACGCTCATAGAATCTGGTGACAGATGTATGCTTTAGTTTTATATTGAAGAGGGGGTTTTATCGTAATAAAAAATATTCGGAGGGGAGTTTAAAATCAAAATCCCCTTTATCTATCCTCTTGGAATTTGAGGATTGTCGTTTGCATTATTTTTTTTTTATAGAGGAGAGGAACTAACCGCAAAAAACCCTGGAAGGGGATTTTAAACTCAAAGCCCCACCCCCTCTATTCCGGCTGCGCTGGGGCAAGTGATGGTTTAATATTAAAATTTCATCTAAAATAAACAAAATCAAAGCAAAAAATAGGTCACAAAATTCCACCCCCTGGCTACGCCCATGAGTTGGGGACCTATGTTTTCTATTATGGAGTATCTAGTAATTGTTCCCCTTAGGTTTATTTGTATACTCATTACTTTCTCTAGAGATTGAGAAGCATGCAAGTAAGTCTCCTTGTCTTAAGCCCTCGTACGATCCTAACTTCCCGTGAATGTTCTCCCTTGTATTATGACTTGACTGTTTCTCAGTTGTGGTCTTATGTCCTATGAATAAGTCTTGCCAGTTTCTTTCATTTTCTTACGTGTTTCCATAGCTTTGTTATAGCCTCTCGTTTCGTCATGTCGCTTTCTCTTCTTTCTATGACTGAATCTTAGTCCTTAAAGAAAGTAAACCGCTTCATATAGATACGTAAACAAAGATGAGATTATAATGTATATTTACCAATGATTTGAGTTTTAGTTTAGTGGGTGACACAATATAAGAATGTTTCGAAATATCAATAAATAGCATTTATAATTTAGGAACTAATATTTGACACAAATTGTTTTAATTTTTCCATATTAATAACGACCGCGCCCTTACTCGGGGTTGATTGAGGGTTATCACCTTCATCACCCCTCCTCTTTTCTGTAAATGTAATACGAGAGTACATTTCACAGTAATTGGACTTAAAATAATCGCTTACTTATAAAGACACGAAAGCAACCAATGAAAAGTTGCCAATTTTGACAAGCAGACGTCAATAGAATACTGTATCGACGTTTCACTCCCCCCCCCCCCCACCCCGGTTTCTTTTACGTAAAAAAAAATTCGGTACAGAAATTTGATTATCGATGAAAAAAGACTTGAGGATCAAGAAGGGGGATAACAGCTGAAATATCTTGATTGCCTGTAACTGAAAATGTCAAGTGATTCCATGACAACGCAGAGATTGCTGGAGCCTCTGTAGGAGAGTAGGCCTAGATCAGTTCAGAGAACTTTTACTGCTTCGTCTCGAGATGGTGGAACTTGGTCTAGTCGAGTTAAACTAGCGATTTCCACTTCAGTTTGATGAGCCGTGAAACTTTTTGAAAATGTTGTTACACTTGTTCACTGAAAACTCCTTACACTTTTTCACGAAATAGTTTTTTTTTTTTTTCGAAGTCTCTGTTTCTGTTAGTTTTAAATTTGTAAGGCGATAACCCTCAAAAGTGAATATCAAACGATGTTTGTATATCAATCAATCAACATACAGATCCTATCTATCTATCTATCTATCTATCTATCTATCTATCTATCTATCTATCTATCTATCTATTCTATCTATTCTATCTATATATATATATATCGTTTAATGTTAGCTAAAAGGCCTTGGCTATGTTTTATCACGCTTACATCTGCAATATTTTAAGTTTCAATATCACTGCCTGGTATGGCAATCTGAGCATTAAAAATAAAAATAAACTTTATAGAATCCTAAATGCTGATGGTAAAATCATTGGCAAAAAAAAACATTTGGGCAGTTGTTTGAGACAAGCATCTATAAAAAAAAAAGCTAACAAGATACTCAAAATAAAGAATCACCCTTTGTGTCAGGATTTTGTGATTTTATCATCACAAAAGAGATACAAGACACCGATGGCAAAGACAAACAGACACAAACACTCTTTTGTTCCCCTGTCAATCAAATCATTAAATAAGAACAATCTGATATAAACTTTGTCACATGTAAATTATGAGTGAGTCTGGTGTGAATGTACACTTTGGTTTCTTATAATTATAATGTTTTTTGTTTGGTGTAATGCACAAATTGTAAGACAAATGTCCATACGGACAATAAAGATTATCTATCTATCTATCTATCTATCTATCTATCTATCTATCTATCTATCTATCTATCTATCTATATCTATATATATATATATAATATAGTGCTATCTATTTTTGTGAGGGTACGCACCGGTACGGCGTACCAGTACCTTTAATGAGGGGAAAAATTATTACATTTCTTGTATTTTAACATTTATTATTAATTTATTAGTAGTTAAAAGTTAGGCAATCCATCACTGAGTACCGGCACCTATTTTTTTTACAAAAAAAAAAAAAAAAGCACTGTTGCCTATATATATAGCACTGGATTATTATATGTATATATATGTATATATATATATATATATATATATATATATATATATATATATATATATATATATATATATATATATATATATATATATATATATATATATATATATATATATAAATTTCCTCTTTTAATCTCGGCAGACGGAGTTTTGTTAAAAGATTTCCCGGCAGGCCCAGCATGTGAAAGTCCCAAAGGGAGAAGCATTGCCTAATATGTAGCTTAGTCAAGGGATTTTATTAGACACCAACTGAAGAAACAAGGTCTTCGGCTCCAAAGTCTAAACATTTTTGGGAATATTATCCACTTAACATTTTTTCTATTTTGTTTTATTGTATACTGAGTATTCTCTAGATCTAGCGTGCAATGTGAATGTGCTAAAAATGCATTTAAAAAGAAATTAATTTATAATTTTTATTACACGCGTGTCTTTTTTTTTATCCTTCTGCGTTCTCATTAATATTTTAAAGGGTTCAGATAACTAGTCCCATATATGAGATGAATTGTGCTGTAGTTTCTAGATCAGGTAGTTATCCGTTTAGTTTCTTTTCTCTATGGATTTTTTAGGTCATTTTCTTGTTCGGGACACTCGATGGAGAATAAAACTTTTAATGACATTTAAGCATTCTCTGGCGACACTCCAAAAGGGCATATTTCACTAGTCCCAATTTTCAGCTTGAAAACACGTATTGCTTCATTCTGTTATTGTTTTCCTTTGCGATCTTATGAAACAGGGGATCTAAACGTTCTCTTCTCTTGAAAAAAAAAAAAGGTCTAACCTCCTTTAATCCATCATGGGGTTCTGTGTTTGGGGTTAGGACGTGGAGACGAAAGGTCAAAGAGAAATCGGAATGGAGGGATGTGCTGAAGCAGGCAAGAGCCCTCCATGGCTGAAGCGTCACTGTGATGGATGAATGGATGGAATTCTGTGAAATAAAAAGATACACATTACTTTCAGAAAAAGTGTTGTTTTTTTTTTCAAATTTCGCAGTTCATTTAAATTTTAAAAGGGTTGAATGATTTGAAATATCATTCTTAAATTAAGCCTTCTTATCTGTAAACGATGTGGAAAACCCACATTCACATTGACATGTCTCAAATGATTTTTTAAACGAAGTATCATTGATGATATCAACCTATTTCCAAGTGCAGTATATTCTTAGTACAAGTGGAGATCAATAATAAAGAGGACCTATTCAACATGACACCCAAACGGAGAGAAACAGTACCAAAGGCTTTTGTTAGATACTAACAGAGGAAACAAGGTCTTCGACTTCAACCACTGAACATTTTGGGGATTATTAACCATTTGACCGCGGTCCATTGCTTGCTAAACTATACATGTTTCATTTAAAATTTGTTAGGTTCAATGGAGCACTATTTGTAGTAAATGTACCAAATTCCAATTTTAAAACATCACAAAATTGAATTTAAAAAAAAAAGGATAAATGTTTATCTTACTTGCTAAACAGATTGTCGCGCACCACTTATGATTCGCGTACCACAGATGGAGAACTGTAGAGGTCCAGCGCTCACAAGGGGAGATATAAACATAATTGCATTATCGGTATTACCCTGGTTTTGCTGGAGAAAATGATAATAACAATACATGTAAAAGACCCTAAACCTTTACAAAATTAACTCCGACAGAATATAATTGGCTGAAAGCAAAATAACCACGTAACCTAACGTGCGTGTGTGCTTCTGGGTAAAGGTAATGACGGCCTACTTTATAGCACAGAAGAAAATAAATAGATCTAGACATTTTAATCCGTACAGAAAATATGAAAGGCCAATGAGATTGACCTAGATCTATAATATTCTAGCGCTTGCTTCTGTATTACATCGGTAGCCTAGTAACGGGTTCGAAAAAGCCCATTCAAGCATGGATGGCAGGCGGCTGCTGCTGTCCTTGACATGTTACAAAGGTCACGTCGACCGGTTAAATTATGGAGGGAAAGAGACTGAAATCACGTATGATTGTGATGGTGTGACATCATGTCACAAGTCCATGACAAGTTTAGTCTATGATCGATCATGTCTCTAGCGAGTTACTGGACAACGAAAATAATAAATAGATTTTTCGGGAACATGACCATATAAAGTTTAATAAAGTAGACCAAAAATTCACCATACAAAATCTAAAAACGTTATACAAAGGCTTTATTTCATCTATACAATTTAAACTGAGCTTATTGGAATGACTTTTTTCGAGATATTTTGAAATAAAATATTGTTGTTTTTTTGCATAGTTTTAGTGATTATTTATCATAACACGCTTAAACCGTACCGGTTCTACAAGAAAGATTGTCTACTCATGCGAAGGATGCGTGAACAAAATTACTAACATATATCGCATATCCTTGACTAGTCCGGTTCAAACCGGCTAAGCTCGCGGAGTAGGCGTCTGAGCGGGCAGCCAGGTCAGCGGCTGAACAAGAGACGGTAATAATTGGCCTTAGGCTAGGCCAACATCTGGCGCGCAGGGGAAAAAAATGAATGCGGGCCTCCGTGTTGAACAATGTTTGTCGAGGTAGACCCCGTAGTGAATAATACTGCACGCCTTGAATTTTAGCATTCCACGCGTGCGTCATCAGCTAGGCTCTGCACTAGTCTTCCTGGCCTGTTCGTTTGCAAAATGTTTCGGTTGCCAGTTGGAAATGTTGCAACCATTTGAACTCGATATAATCGCATTAGAGCAGAAAAGGTTGCCACTATTTTTTTTTCATATCTAGATCTATATACCAAAGGGGGAGATTTTACATCAAGTATGATTTGAAGTAGTGGGAAATGTTATGATAACAAGCATTGGCGGATGATTTACAAAATTTGAAACACGATTTTGAGAATTAAATATTAAATTTAAAATGGTTCAGCCGACCAGTTTGAAATGTTTTACAAAACATAAGGAGAAAAAAAATATATTTAAAACTTAAATATATTTCAAACATACAGTGCTGTACAAAATTTTATATCAATCACGAAATTTAGGCTATATGAATGAAGCTTTTTAAAAATACTTTCGATAGCCTCAAAAATCTACGTGAAGCCATGGAGAATTCCCTACACTCTGGATGTTTCTATTCTTATACAGATCTAGTTATGTCAATACTACAAAACTACAATAACATTGGTTGGACACACTGCCAGCATAGCATGGCATGATTCGTCTGGATTAATTTGGGAAAACCAATGACCAAGAATACCTAGACTGTCTAATAATGGAGCTGTCTGGTCTGCGCTTTGGGATGTCTTCCTGATCGTCCTGGGTTCGAACCTTGATAAGTTGATAGCCGCTATGCTTCGTTGTCATGCGGGAGGTTTGGGCTATCAAATCGAAACTTGTCCAACAATATTTTAGATTCAGTTAGAGATAAGAACAAGGAGAAGTGAGAATTTCGACCGCTCGTAAAGTCGAAGCTGAAAGGTCTTCACACTTTTAGTTGCATTTCTGTTGCCCAGAATATTGGCGGCTGGATCCCTTACAGCGTTCCATCAGTTGCTGCTCTAGGGGGGGGGGGGGGCATCTCAATACGTAATAGTCACCTCTCCATTGCCAATTGAAACAGACAAGGGATCCAACATTCCAAAGTGCAGGCATGGAAGAATGAAACTATTATTATCATATTTGTTTATTTTTAAATGAACTTTCAAATGTTTAGGATAAAATCAATCAATTGAAGATTTTTTTTTAGGTTACATGAAATAGTTCAACTCTTTATATATATACACTAAACAAATGAAAAACACTTGGCAATGTATGACATACAAAACAGCATGTAACAAACTAGGCAACATTTCCCCCCATAGCCTACCCCCACTATTCCCTGGTCAAAACGCACACAGTACGTGTATATTGGACAAATAATACTTAACGTCATGTCAATATTGGCCTTTTTTTTTGTTTTGGGAGTGGGGAGGGGAAGGTGCAATATGAACTTTTGGCTATAATACATTTATTGGACTTTGCCAAATGAAAGGCTCCTGGGATTTTCAGAGGGGGTGGGGAGTGTACGATCATAAAAGCGTTTTGCTTGTGACCGTTTTTTTTCCCACTGGTATTGAACTGTAATGTGCGAAAAATAAGGCAGGGCTTGGCTCATCTCTTTATTTCATAGTGTACTTAATTACCTTTATTTAGGTGACCGATCATTTCATACTAAGTCACTTCAATCCCGATCATTTCATCCCCAATTAAATATTTTTTTCTTATTCATTGTTTGTGTTGTTTGTTTTATTAAGGCTTTGACTTTAAGCCCTCATTTTATCTAATATTATAAATTTGATTATGTAGAATGCTTTTTTGATATATTTTGACATGTTATTAATGCGTTTATAGTGTTTCCTTTTCCACTTTACATTCTTGATGAGAAATCTTATCATCATTATCATCACACCTTTGAGTTCCTCACCGAACATAGGACCTCGACAAAAACACGCCACTCTCCACGGTCTCTTGCTAGTTCCACATAGAACATAGGACCTCGACAAAAACACGCCACTCTTCACGGTCTCTTGCTAGCTTTTTGATGGTGTCCCAGCTCTTCCCGGTCTTCTCTGCTTCTTCAAGTACACTGCGTCGCCATGTTCTTTTTGGTCTTCCTCTGCGTCTTGTTCCCTGGGGGTTCCACTCTAAGGCCTGCCTAGCTCTGTTGCTGGTATCTTTTCTAAGGGTGTGACCAATCCATCTCCACTTCCTCGCTAAGATCTGCACTTCTATATTTTTCTTTCCACTCATATCCCACAGTTTGGTGTTTTCTACTTTGTCATACCAGTGTATTTTAAGGATATTTCTCAGGCATCTGTTGATGAAGGTCTGTTGTTTTTTTTTGTTGTGGCTTCAGTTGTTCTCCATGTTTCAGAACCATACAGTAGGACAGCCTTGACATTGGAGTTAAAGATTCTTAGTTTAGTCTTGTTTGAGATGTAAGGAGATTTCCAGGTTGGTTTTAGCTGTGTAAATGTCTGACGCGCTAGATTTATACGGCGTTTAATGTCTTCATCTGTTCCACCTAATATACTGACCACACTCCCAAGGTATATACAATTTTCTACTTGGTCTATTGTCTGAGAACCCAGTACTATGTCTCCAATTTGTTTATTGTTTACTTTGAGTACTCTAGTTTTTTGGTGGTTTATTTTGAGGTCTACTATTTTTCCTACTTCGCTTAAAGCTGTGACCTTTTCTTGCATACTCTAACGAAGGGAAAGGAATCCAATGAACTCTCACACAAAAGCTGGAAGATCTGGAATTCGCTGATGACAAAGCCCTATTATCACACAGACTACAGGATATGCGAGGATGAGAAATCTTATATATATTGTAAATCTGGGTGTGTACTTAGCTATAGCGCTTCTATTGAATGTGGGGGGGGGGGGTAATACTATAATATTATCCTGCGCATGACGTAATGATCAAAGGCCAAGGTGTGCTGGAACTAGTGGAAATCTTTTGAGAGATGAGAACGATTAGAATACTTATGACCATGCCGCTGATAACGTATCATCAAAGGCCAAGGTGTGGTGGAAATAGTGGAAATCATTAAGAGATGAGAACGATTAGAATACTGATGATCATGTTGCTGATAACTCCAAACGACCATCTTTCACTTAATTTTATTTTTCAATCGCTCTTTCTTGAAAATGGGCGCGTCATTTTTAGTCTTGAAATAAGCTTTTATTATTTTTTTCTACTAAAGTCTGACTTCACCCATCCTCAGGATATCATGTCGCCTATATAAGTTTTGCTTTCATTTCTTTGAAACATTGAAGTTGTAAATTGTGCTATAGGCAAAGAGAATAACAAAACATTGTTAAGTAATATAAATCGATGGATCGTCTTCGGTACTTACAATCAATAGCCTATCTATCAGGGGCGGACTGGTTGTAAAAATCTGCCCGGGCATTTCTATACAATCCGGCCCACAAATTGTTAGCCATATGATTGCTTTAGATAATTGTTAAACTTTAAATTGTAAAAGATCTCTTAAAATAATTTACTGGGATTCATGCGACCCTTTCGGTGGCCCTACCTGCCCAATCGGGTACCGGCCCACCGGGCATTTGCCAGAATGCCCATATAGCCAGTCCGCCCCTGCTATCTATCTTATCTTACCTATCTATCTTAGGCCTATGTAGATCAACATAAATACACTTTTTCACACGATTATTTTTTTCTACATTTCTACATGTTAAATTTTATAGTTTTTAATGGCATCTAATTTTGTTGTTATCTAATTATGTGTCACAGATTTTGTCATGTAAATAAAAATGAATATATTAAATATTGCTTATTTCATGATTTTTACAGTTACTATTTGTTAGATAAAATGATCACATGAACATGGGATGAAATGACCAGGGGATGAAATGACAGGAGATGAAGTGCCCGGGAATGAAATGGCAGGGGATGAAATGACCGGGAACCTTTATTTATTATAGTGAGTTGTCTATACAAAGAAACGAGTAGACAACTCGGCTGTGCAATGAATCCAGGAAGAAAGGATTCTCTAAAATCAAAAAGAACTACCCGCTGGAGTTGACAAATTGATTTGATAAGGAGAAAAAACAGAAGCCCAAGTAGCCTTGACGACCACATACAGGAATCCACTTTGTTTTTTTGGTGCAAAATCGTAATTAATTACGTTATTTAGGAACAAAATGTATCTTTCTTGGTATTGGGTATTGTTAGGTTGCGCAAGTTTACAATAAAGATTTGGCGGGAAAGTTGAGAGTAATTTTGTTTTGTTTATTTCGGGTTAGGTTTTATATAGTGACGTCATGATCAAACCAAATACTAAGATGAGTTATGGAATAAAGAAAACAGTTCATATGTTTAAGTCTTAGGGGTTAATTATTTAGCCGAATAAAATGTTTGACTCGTCAACACTCTTGATTGTTTCATTTCATTGTTGGCCTTTCGCCTGTGTTCATTTGGTTAACTGGAATTGGATGAAAATAGTCAACACTCTACTCGAGATACAGCGAAGAGGTTACCACCATTATAGATGCCAGGAAATGCTTCTAAAATGATATTTTGAATTATAGATGCCAGGAAATGCTTCTAAAATAATATTTTGAATTATAGATGCCCGAAAATGTTTTTAAATAATATTTTGAATTATGGGAACTGTTTCCGGAAGAAATTCACCAGGACGTCTTGTAATTTATTACGGCACATTCCAATGTGTAGCAGAGGCCCTTGATATTTCAGTGATGGACTGACTGTGATGAATGTCCCTATCGCACCACACCTCTGACGCGGGGCTTGTGATGGTTTCTCCACTCTTCACCTCCAATAGGCCACATCTTATTACAGGACAATCTTGCTAAATTAAAAAAAAAAAAAAAAACACAAAACGTGTTAAAACTAAAAGAATAAAGATCAACAGCTAAAACTTTGGCCTTTAAAAACATCTAAACATCTCCTTTCCGGGAGACAATCACCACGAACATCTGGCAAGTCTCGACACTAAGTTGCAGACGATGGACATATGACCAAAAGTTAGTCGCTAAAAAACAAACAAGAAAAACATAAAAATACGTTAACAAAAACAAAAAAACATATACGAAGTGGTTTGGATCAGTCATGTACTTAAGTTTGTACTAGATCTAGAACAACAACAACAACAACAACAATACATCTGTGCAATATTTTGACCCCATTGTTTGTGTTTCGCGTTATACGTTTTGATCCTATCACTTTTATCTGGACCAGTTGGGAAAATTGGGGGGGGGGGGAGAAAGGGATATCTGGGGTCAATTGTACAGTAGGCCTACTCGTTTTTTAAAAGCATTTATAAAAACTAAAGGGTGGGGGACGACCTGAATTCGAATTCATGACTCAAGCCGACATTCGAACCACTCTGCTACTAAGGTGTGTATGAAAACAGAAGATTATATAGTTATCTATTGTTTGTTTCAAACTTACTTTAAAGCAGCGACATATTAAGGGGACTAAATCAGCTTATACCTCTAACTCAGTCAAGTACAATTTCTTTCCCTTGTTCGAGATACCAAACAAAATAATTAATTACCAATAATTTATTAACTAATTGATTTTTTTATTGATTCTTTAGTTGTCAGGTAAAAGAAATAATTGTGTAAAATTTCAACTTGATCCGAGATTTTGTATCGGAGAAATAAAGTGTACAAACCTTTTACCAGACAGACAGAGTGAGTTGATAAAAGCTTTTTTTTTTTTTTTTTTTTTTTTTAAAAAGACGACTTGCTTTGCAATTTAACGAAAATCTAGAGAATTTCTCAAATAGGCTAAAAAAAATTTTTTTACTCTATATGACGATGAATCAACACATAGAACGCTGAGATTATAGATAGGATTCAATCATTCTTCAATAAGACCTTGCTTTAAGAATAGCCTCCAATAATCGATTTCAAGTTTCAGTTTGATATCAGTCTTAATTTTGTTACCAGTCTTGTCTATGTCACGGTGTGTATTGATTCTAATCAATGTAGAAGACATTTGAGCATACTCTCTTGTTGCTTGTTCACGATGAAACGATTTAGTTAAAATTTGGGATTTCCCCACTAAAAGTAAATCAGTAAATCAAAGTAATCTGTTTTTTGTTTACAATGATTTTTTGTTTTCAAAGCTGTAATAACCTCAATAGTCTCTTTCTATGTCTATGAGTTTTATATAGGCTGAAATGAAACTTTCCAGAACTTATTACGCGCTTTGCGTTTTCAAATGGTTGAAACAGATATGCACATAAAACTTTGTCTCTCACCAAATGAAGCCAATATATTTCTATCTATGACCTTTAGGCAACGTCTTCGATTCCGAAGATTAAGGATGAGTGCAGTGCTTCACATGACTACGCAAACCCTGTTGCGACCTGCAAATGTTTCCGCATCTCGTGCAGACAAAGCCATTGTCCACTTGCGGTCTGTTTAAATTTTCTTTTCTTCTGCGCCTGACTTCAATCCCGGCTTTGCTTTGGGCCTCAAATGTATGTCCCGCAGCCTTGGTGAGAACTTTCCAGCTGTCTCCTTCAGAGGTCATCTGCTGCCAGCTACTTTTCTCTATCTTAGTGAGGACATGTTAAGTCGTCCTTTTTCAAGCTCGCCAAGAAGATCGCTTTTGGCATGCGGTAGTCTCCCATGAGAGGTTAGGTTTCGATCCAACGCAGGTGTCGAATGGTAATTAGTGCTTCTATACTGTCCACACCGACATCCAGCAGAACATGGTTATTTGTAATGTAGTCTCGTCCAATAAGTACGAAGACAACTTCGGTGGAGGCGTTCGAGGAGCCTTAATTGCCTTCGATAGAAACATGGCTACATAGCAAAAAGTAAAATTTAACTTCCTTCCATTTTTAACCACTATTTAAACTTTTTTTGTGTGCGTAAATGTCAACAGCCATTCCTTGGTGCGAAACTTGCTCTTGTAGACATTGGTTATGCTTGCCCTGGACGTGGCAAAATATGTAGGTCACTGCTGGGGCTGCGTATCTACGGGAAATACTGCATCCCTCATTATACTTCGTACTCGAAGACAAGCATTATTATTATTATTATAAAACAATTAATTTGATGTTAGCTTTTTTTTTAAGGACATAATTCCAAAATGTGTGGGGAACGGGAAGGGGGAATGTAAATGGGGCCTTCCGAAAATGCATTTTTTTTTCTCTCCAGGCCTGAAGCTGATGGCCCAAAGAAATGTTTGCGATACCTTATACCTAAAATTGCTCGTCTAATGATGAAAGAATTTAAAAAAAAAGGTAAATCTAACCAAAGCAGCTATATCTAGAACTCAAAAGCTGAAAAGTGTATGGTGAAGCTAAAAAAAAAAGGTTATTGTTGTGTGTGTGTCTCGAGGGGAGAGGGTGTTATAAAGCAGTTCGTTCCAAATCAATTCAAAATTTTGTCCGGGGATGAAAACAAAATGATGGTTTTAGAGAAAGAGAAGGAAAGAGAAAGAGAAGGAAAGAGAAAGAGAAGGAAAGAGAAAGAGAAGGAAAGAGAAAGAAAGAGAGCATGTCGTTTCTTGGTAAGAGATACAAGTCAAAAGTCTGTTAGGGAAAGCGTTAAGATGTGGGAGGGGGGAAAGGATGGGTTGTTCCGGCAATATAAACAAATCTTCGGCCTAAAAGTTGCTGGTGCATCGCCTAAAAGTTGCTGGTGCATGGCCTAAACGTTGCTGGTGCATCGCCTAAACGTTGCTGGTGCATGGCCTAAAAGTTGCTGGTGCATCGCCTAAAAGTTGCTGGTGCATGGCCTAAAAGTTGCTGGTGCATCGCCTAAACGTTGCTGGTGTATGGCCTAAAAGTTGCTGGTGCATGGCCTAAATTAAAAATGCTTGTGAACCAATGATTGCAATTCGCCACACTTTTGACATAACATGCGGTATTGAAAGGGGGCGTGCGCTCCAATAACCTCTAGAAAATCCACAATTCTTTCCTTTTCTTTGTGTTTATCTATGATCTGGATTAGTTTAGGCATTACAGGTCTGACTGACGAAGTAGTCGTTCCGTTTGTTTTGACCTTTAACATTATTACCAGAATGCTTTTTTACTGTGTCTAGGTCAATACGTACACTTTAATTGGGAGGGAGTTTTGTAATGATTTCCAAGATCGATATTTTCTCAATTTTTTCTTAAAATAAGAGACTTTTTAACATTTAGTCTTTTAGATCTATTCGGAATGCAAAGTAATTTATTTTAATTGATTGTAGTAGAAATGTGGTTTTCTTTTATTCGTCTGCAATACCGTTCAGAAAATATGCTTTTAACCTTTCCACTTTGATAAGTATGCAAGCCTAGAGTAGAGAGCGGAAGTAGTAGCCTACACGGAGATCAGATAAGAATTCAGCTTATTCTGAAAGATCAAGTATACTGTTAGTCGAGAGTCTATGACTGGTCTGTGTGTGTGTTTGTATATTATTTAACGGGGAAACAACTCAAAACAAGATTTTTTTGAGAAGCACTTTAAAGGTTTCTCTGCCTGTGCTTCATCGCCTTCAGGTTCATTGTATAATTATTAAAAATGAGATCTTACTTGTATAAATGTTTGTCAGATTTTAATTTAGTTTTCAAAGACAACGATTATTTTAGTCACATTTCAGGTTCGGACCTATTTCGTTTTTAATTATGTCAGCAATAATGTCATCAACTAAGCAAGGACCTCAAGGGCCTGTCACAATTAGGCCTACAAATAAGCAAGGACCTCAAGGACCTGTCACAATTAGGCCTACAAATGAGCAAGGACCTCAAGGGCCTGTTACAATTAGGCCTACAAATAAGCAACGACATCAAGGGCCTGTCACAATTAGGCCTACAAATAAGCAAGGACCTCACGGGCCTGTTACAATTAGGCCTACAAATAATCAAGGACCTCAAGGGCTTGTTACAATTAGGCCTACAAGTGTCATCTTTTGATTCTAATCGTTATCGTTCTTTATGTTTCATCCAAAGACCAGTACAACCAGAATTCATCTATGTAGAAAGCTGTTTTAGCGACATTGGGTTAAGAGCTACATTCTTGGAAAATTAACAGGGCGGGATCTCAACCAACTATCTTTAAAAAATGTATTACATATATTTTTTTCAAACTGAACAGCTGCTTTAAATTTTTTTTTTAAAAGGCGTACCTTTTCAAGAATTGGTTTTTAACTTTAAATTATCTTTTCTATTTGTAGCCTGATTTAATATCCGAAAGACAAGCGGGAATCACCAGCTTGCAGATGTTACTTTGTGGAATTAGAAAACAATAGTAAGGCATCTACACTTTAGCATTTCTTTCACCATGGAAGAGTTTGCTGTTAGAAAATACAGAACTAGAAGGGAATCAATTGTCAATTGTTGTTCTAGCATGTCATTTATATTTCTTTATGGGATCTATGACATTTCTTGAGGTGCTTGAACAGCCTTTACTTTTTTAATAAGAAACTAAACTAGCAATATAAAAGAAAAGAATACTTTTTTTTTAAAACAAAGCTTATTTAAGGGAAAGAACCGCCAGTTGCTGCCATTTAACTGAAAAATTACAGGGTTTAGCTAACTGTCTAATATATAAAACAAAAATATTTAATTAGTACTATATGATTAACTAAATGGTTAATTTTTGGATTGTTTCGAGCATTTTTATCGACTATGAATAATTATGCAAAAGTGGGAGAAAAAGCCGTCAAAATATTATAAGTGGACTATATGTCTAAATGCATATATTTACACACATCTCTCATTAAGTAACATTTATTCTCCTTATTTCGAAATCAGACAAAATAATTAATCACCAACAATGAATTAACACATTGTTTAATTTTTTAAAAATATTTATTCATGTCTGTCAGGTTTAATTAATAATTGGACAAAGTTTTAACTTGATCCGAGAATGGGAAATGGGAGAAAAAAACATGTTCGGTCTTTTGACCAGACAGACAGACTGACAGAGTTGATATAAACTTTTAAATAAAATGACACACGAATAGATATAACAGAAAACTATAATATGTGACTGTGAGACCCTTAGTATTATTAGTTTGTATAGAGACGCAGGGACGTATAGGGATAACGTGATCTGAGTCTATAACGGTTTGAAATTAAGTCTTGTCTACTTGTTACATGTGTAGGTCGTGTTACTTGTTAGTTTGTATAGAGACGCAGGGACGTATAGGGATAACGTGATCTGAGTCTATAACGGTTTGAAATTAAGTCTTGTCTAATTGTTACATGTGTAGGTCTTGTTACTTGTTAGTTTGTATAGAGACGCAGGGACGTATAGGGATAACGTGATCTGAGTCTATAACGGTTTGAAATTAAGTCTTGTCTACTTGTTACATGTGTAGGTCTTGTTACTTGTTAGTTTGTATAGAGACGCAGGGACGTATAGGGATAACGTGATCTGAGTCTATAACGGTTTGAAATTAAGTCTTGTCTAATTGTCACATGTGTAGGTCTTGTTACTTGTTAGTTTGTATAGAGACGCAGGGACGTATAGGGATAACGTGATCTGAGTCTATAACGGTTTGAAATTAAGTCTTGTCTACTTGTTACATGTGTAGGTCTTGTTACTTGTTAGTTTGTATAGAGACGCAGGGACGTATAGGGATAACGTGATCTGAGTCTATAACGGTTTGAAATTAAGTCTTGTCTACTTGTTACATGTGTAGGTCTTGTTACTTGTTAGTTTGTATAGAGACGCAGGGACGTATAGGGATAACGTGATCTGAGTCTATAACGGTTTGAAATTAAGTCTTGTCTACTTGTTACATGTGTAGGTCTTGTTACTTGTTCGTTAAGTACATCGAATACGCCCGTACAAGAAACCCAGACATCTCCAGAGTAACCTGTCCAAGTCAGACAGCCAACTACAAGGGTAAGGCCTATCACACGTGTATTATATCCTTCACCCGTATAGCAGGAAGCCCATTGGCGTATCCATACATAGAACATTTCTAATACATTGGTTTGTTTTATCAAACAGTATTGGTATGTCATAGCGCCCTAACCTCCTGGAGAAGTGCAGGGATGAGAAGCGGGAAGGGATTGAACTCTGGATTATCGGGATAATAGTCCGAAGAGCATACCAGAAAACAATCCAGTCAATCAACACATCACAATTTAATTCAGTAACATTAATATAATGCTCCTATACATTGACTACACCTTACTAAAGTTGAACTCCCAGTTGCGATGGTGTGTTCCGTCCCTTTGGATCCAATCAGCATGGAAGAAATGCGACTTTTGGCGCTTGGACAGCCCATTGTTCGCAAAATGTTTACCGATTTGTAAAAATGCCATTTAAAAAGATTTAAAGAAACAAAGATTTCATACTTTTAGCCTTTACTGAACTCCATCCTAATAGTATCGTAATTTAACTTCGAACCTAACTCTGCTTGAATGGGTTAAACTGCTAAACGTCTGTCCTGATGTTATTTCTGATATAATTTTGTATTTATTTGACTTTGGATAATCTTCTTTCTGCGAAAGCTGTACTTACAGGTATTGACAACAAAATTGAAACGACAGTGTAGAATCTAAATATCTAGTCAGATTTCTTTGAAGATATTTTCTCTGACATAGTGTAGCAGCAGCTTTTGAGAAAAAAAAGGTATCGAGTTTTGTAATTCTTTCTACAATTCGTAAGCCGATGAAGTAGTTCTGAAGTACTATTCTGACGAGTTTAATTTCATAGTAAAAGCATTATATAGATTTATGTTCACCTGAATTCAAACAGAAACTACTGTTTGTTTTGTTTTACATGTTTCGGATGTTCCTTCAGAGTTGAAGATAATTACTTCCTAGTCCAAACCTCCCGCAGGACGACGGGGGATGGGAGCGGGCAGGGTTTGAACCCGGGACCATCGATAAATCTGAACGACAGTCCAGCGTGCAAACCGCACGACCAGGCAGCCATCCCCGTACTGATTTAAATAAGAATACGAACACACTTAAATACGCCACATATCAGTATGCTAGCCTTACTAGTTTGCGCTAGCCAGGAAAACCAGTGACTTGGCAGAATTTAAGTCATTGGTTAATATGCATGACTAAATGCATGACGCGTAGGACGTAATCATCTTCTTTTTTGAAGTAACGTCTGTATTATATAAGATAAGATAATAATTAGATTTTAATCAACTAGTGAGGCCAAAAGATTCGTTCTCCAGGATGTAGTGTCTCTTTAAATTTAGCAAACATGAAGCATATATTTTTAAATGACACAAACCTTGATTTTTTTTTTTTTAATTCTGGTTCAGCATAGTGTGAACTTTAAAAAAAAAATATATATATATTTGGTGTGCTATTATGTCACAGTTATTGTAGTTATGTTTTGTTCAGAAAGCCATTTTAAATTAGTTCTAAAGTCTACTACATAGATTTCATTTTATCTGAAGTTATATTTCTTTGCATTGTAATATAAGTTCTATTAAGTTTTGTTCATAAAGGAAGCTATTCAAGTTATTTCAAGTTTTATCAATTAAGATATAGCCTAATACGCCTACAGCAGTTGAGTTGTCTACCAGCAGTTGAGTTGTCTGCTAGCAGTTGAGTTGTCTACCAGCAGTTGAGTTGTCTACCAGCAGTTGAGTTGTCTACTAGCAGTTTGGTTGTCTACCAGCAGTTTGGTTGTCTACCAGCAGTTTAGTTGTCTACCAGCAGTTTAGTTGTCTACCAGCTGTTTAGTTGTCTACCAGCAGTTTGGTTGTCTACCAGCAGTTTGGTTGTCTACCAGCAGTTTAGTTGTCTACCAGCAGTTTGGTTGTCTACCAGCAGTTTGGTTGTCTACCAGCAGTTTGGTTGTCTACCAGCAGTTTAGTTGTCTACCAGCAGTTTGGTTGTCTACCAGCAGTTTGGTTGTCTACCAGCAGTTTAGTTGTCTACCAGCAGTTTAGTTGTCTACCAGCAGTTTGGTGCTACAGGTCAACGAGCGTCAACAACACCCTGATTATGAGAAAACAACAAAAAACAAAACAAGGCTAGAATATAAAGAGTATAAAGCATAACTCCGTTTTTCTTCACACTGTTCATACCCTAGACCAGATAGTCTAAGTAGGCCTATTTGAGTTTGCTCCCCCTGCTGTGACTTTTAGACACTTCATCAAGATGGACAAGTCTGATCACTGAACTCTTATCTTCCATCATTCTTAATTCTGCTCGAATCCATCAAACAATTCTAAAGGTTGGCGTGTGTATTTATACATTCTGGCACAGATATTGGCCTACGCTAGTGAGAAAACGCGTTTAAACATGTTGAGACTTGACTACTAGAGCCATCTTGATAGAGCCCTAACATTTGGGTAGATAGGCCTACTACTCTATTTACGAGTAAGGTTCCAAAACGTTGGCTTTTGATTTCATTTCTGCCCAGCAAATTCTTTAAGAAAGTCGTTACGTTTAAATGCACACACATATCTGCAATATAAAACTTTCCAAATGATCAAATACGAACAGGGTTAACGTAGAAATCAGTGTCGGTTCTTATGACAAGGCCACAACGAAGTGTTCCATAGCACACACTTCCGCAATATAAAACTTTCAACATGATCAAATACGAACATATAAATCCGTGTCGGTTCATGTGACAGCGCCAAAACGAAGTGTTCCATCGCTTTGAACTAACACTAGCCCACCAATTGATCATCAGTTTCAGCTATTTGAAACCTTTTTTTTTTTTATTTTTGTTTAGCACGGGCAAAGACGAATCTTTATTATGCATAGACATTCCTAAAAATGGAAATGTTTATTTGTCTTCCCTCCGTAGTCAGGCATTGGCGAGAAAATGGCCGTCAATGGCATATTCCCCTTCAATCCAAGACAATCTTCCAGGCACAAACTCATGAATAGAAAACAGAAGGACATCCTACTTGGCGAGAAGGTAGTCGCCTATAATCTGGTCTATTCATTGGAAACCTTGGCGAGAAGGTAGTCGCCTATAATCTGGTCTATTCATTGGAAACCTTGGCGAGAAGGTAGTCGCCTATAATCTGGTCTATTCATTGGAAACCTTGGCGAGAAGGTAGTCGTCTATAATCTGATCTATTCATTGGAAACCTTGGCGAGAAGGTAGTCGCCTATAATCTGGTCTATTCATTGGAAACCTTGGCGAGAAGGTAGTCGCCTATAATCTGATCTATTCATTGGAAACCTTTGCAAGAAGTTATTCGCGTATAATCTGGTCTATTCATTGGAAACCTTTGCGAGAAGGTATTCGCGTATAATCTGGTCTATTCATTGGAAACCTTTGCGAGAAGGTATTCGCGTATAATCTGGTCTATTCATTGGAAACCTTTGCGAGAAGGTATTCGCGTATAATCTGGTCTATTCATTGGAAACCTTTGCGAGAAGGTATTCGCCTATAATCTGGTCTATTCATTGGAAACCTTGGCGAGAAGGTATTCGCGTATAATCTGGTCTATTCATTGGAAACCTTTGCGAGAAGGTATTCGCGTATAATCTGGTCTATTCATTGGAAACCTTGGCGAGAAGGTATTCGCCTATAATCTGGTCTATTCATTGGAAACCTTTGCGAGAAGGTATTCGCCTATAATCTGGTCTATTCATTGGAAACCTTGGCGAGAAGGTATTCGCGTATAATCTGGTCTATTCATTGGAAACCTTGGCGAGAAGGTATTCGCGTATAATCTGGTCTATTCATTGGAAACCTTTGCGAGAAGGTATTCGCGTATAATCTGGTCTATTCATTGGAAACCTTTGCGAGAAGGTATTCGCCTATAATCTGGTCTATTCATTGGAAACCTTGGCGAGAAGGTATTCGCCTATAATCTGGTCTATTCATTGGAAACCTTGGCGAGAAGGTATTCGCGTATAATCTGGTCTATTCATTGGAAACCTTTGCGAGAAGGTATTCGCGTATAATCTGGTCTATTCATTGGAAACCTTTGCGAGAAGGTATTCGCGTATAATCTGGTCTATTCATTGGAAACCTTTGCGAGAAGGTATTCGCGTATAATCTGGTCTATTCATTGGAAACCTTTGCGAGAAGGTATTCGCGTATAATCTGGTCTATTCATTGGAAACCTTTGCGAGAAGGTATTCGCCTATAATCTGGTCTATTCATTGGAAACCTTGGCGAGAAGGTATTCGCGTATAATCTGGTCTATTCATTGGAAACCTTTGCGAGAAGGTATTCGCCTATAATCTGGTCTATTCATTGGAAACCTTTGCGAGAAGGTATTCGCGTATAATCTGGTCTATTCATTGGAAACCTTTGCGAGAAGGTATTCGCGTATAATCTGGTCTATTCATTGGAAACCTTTGCGAGAAGGTATTCGCCTTTAATCTGGTCTATTCATTGGAAACCTTTGCGAGAAGGTATTCGCGTATAATCTGGTCTATTCATTGGAAACCTAGCTATCAGGTGTTCTTTTGCATCCCCGTGCATTTTTTGCACTCTAATTGAAAGAGCGACTTCGATGATCAACACATCGGAATCTCAATGAGAGGTCCATGCAGTACATGCCGAAGAAGATGTCGTACCTAAAGGTTCATGTTTGCGCTGATCTCATCAATTTGACCATACAAATATCTAGTAGTTGTACACAGTCGATAAACTGATAGGATTCATAGTAGTTTTCATTTTTCTTTCTTTTGTTCTTGTATTAGGCTTTGTCCTCCTTTGACGTGGAGGCCTGTTGGTTGTACAAGTTTCGGATGTTCATTCAGAAATGAATATAAGTATATCCTATAGACGGGCCTAGTCCAAACCTCCTGACGAAGGGCAGGGTTCAAGCCAAAGACCAACCGATGAAACTCCAAAGGGCACGCCACTCAATGGGCAGCCTCCTCGCGTTTGGTGGCCCTGCCTAAATGGGACTTATCGTAATCTGCAGAAGAAATTTTGAGTAAGCTTTGATCTAATCGGTTTATAATTTAAATGAAGGATAGAGATGTAGCCTATGTCTACGCAAAGTGCTAGACGAACTTCAGCTATATTCATAAGGTTTAACACCAAGAACAAAATCATTTAAGCTTTTTTCAATGTCTTTCACCAAAATTGATATAATTTATACACACAAAGGCACTATCAAACCTGAAACTTTGTGACAAGATGAGAAGTAGCAGTGGATTCTTGTTTGTGGTACGAAGGTGTAATTGGTACATCATAATTGTATGCCTGCTTTGTACACAAGACTGCGTGTGATAAATGTATCCCCTTTGCTTTTCTAGAGTCAGAAATGCCCAGCTGTTGACTAAAGAAAGCGAGTGTAAACGAGTATGCTGCATTGCAATCCGTTCTGTCAATAATATCTTTTTTTTATTCTCTAAAAGATTTCTATTTGTTTCTGAATGTTAACTTCAGATGTCGAATTTATCGAAAGTGCGTTATCTAAAGATAAAAGACAACTAACACGTGGCAAATACACGTGACATTTCAATTTCGTCCTAGGCTAAATGACTGGCAGTTTGCCTAAGGGAGTAATAAAGCCCCACCCTTCCTCTCCAACATACCAGCTTGTAACTAGCAACTCGTGACAAATGTTGGGCAAATGCCAGAAACGTAGGCCTAGTCCTCGTGTAAAGTTACAGGACCAACTTTGCTCCAGTTCATATGCCTGGGAAAATAATTGGATTTGCGCCAATCATGCCGCTCGCACACGCAAGCCCAGCCGACGGTTTCTTTGCAGCGGTCAAGGTAGTTTGAGCTAGTGGAAAACTTCACCAATACCGCTTCTAACCAGTTCTAACCGCCCAAAACTGGTTCTCACCAACGACAGTTTCAAGTAGTCAGTGAGATCAATCAAGGTTCTATTATTCGTCTGCTAGGGGGCGCGGCGCGCGTAGCTCTCATATATGATGGAGTGCTAAATTTTATGACACTCTATAGTGTTTTTTTTTTTTCGTTCTTAAATATATTTTTTAAAAAAACTATGAATACCAAAATAATGAGCAGAATATTTTTCGTTATTTCCAACCCTAGAATTAGAAAATAAACTTTTAGGCTTCATGTAAACAGAAGCAGGCCTAGCCTTGTGCAGATTCGTGAAAATATAACTGACCAATCAGAAGAGACGAAATACTTTGTTCACAGATCGAAAGTAGAACGGAAATTAAATTTAGTGCATTCGCATGGTCGGAATTAACATCTAGTCTAGCTCTGCTCAAGTCCAATGTGTTAATAAAAACACAACATAAAGAGATTTTGTTTTACACATTATGTGGTCTCTTAAAAACATGATTAATCAGTGTGTTAAATGTGGTTCTAAATTTACTTCTCCCGAGAAACCGTTGAAACTTTTGCCATGTCTTCATTCAATGTGTTTAGATTGCTTGTATGGCCGAACTCCGGTTCGCGAATTGCTGGATAAGGCTGTCGCTAAAGAAATTACGGGATCTATTGATAAAAAAACGCATTCCAGTAAAGATGTGGAAAAAAGTGCAGATGACTTGGATAAAAAAAGTATTGATGATGCAGACGCCGATTCGTCAAAATCTGAGACAAAAAGCGATGATTCTGCTGGTAACAAATCTCCCATAAATGGAGATGGTAAACAAGATGGACAGGTCAGTGAGCAGGAACCCGAGCCTGAAGTTTCGTCTGACGTTACCAAAAACGCGACTGATGGGTCAAGCTCTCAAACATCATCTCCAGGCCCATCGTCTTTGGCAGAAAACAGCGTATCTAATGTTGATAAAGATGGAACCAAAAATGATACAGAAGTTTCAGAAGATTTGGATCATTTAGTGGATATTAAACCTAAACCTGTTACAGGTAGGGTTCTTACTTAATGGTTTTAACATACAAATACTGTGTATGCATGACGCGTAGGACGTAATTTTCTTTTTTGTAGTAACGTCTGTAGATCGAGAATCTAGATCTACAAGCTAGGGCATAGGGCAGGCCTAGCCCCTAGAATAATGAATAATGCCCAATAACTTGTCTTGATTAATCATTCACTAGGTCTAATCACTCTAATCAACTCTAATGTACTAATAATTAGATCATTAGAATAGTCTAATAGCTAGCTACTGCTAGGGCTAGGCCACTAGAGACAGTCACTAGACTATACACTATACTAGTTACTAGATCATCTACTATAGAATACCATAGATTTATCTAGAATCTAGTGAATTCTAGTGACTCTATACTAAGACACTGAGTTGTAGCATAGATCTACAAAATCTACATGAATTGATTGCATGATCTATTTCATTCTAGGTACATAGATCTAGATATAAGCATTATAGATCTAATACATATAAATCTAGATTTAGATCTAGATTATAGAATTATACTTATAGATCTATTTATTATTTATCTAATCTAGATATAGAATCTAGAGCTACCTACCTCTAGACAGTCTAGAGTTGTCTAGACTAGTAGAGGTCCAAGGCGGTTAGTCATTGTTCTGGCCATATGATATCCTTATTAACCGTAGGCCACAGAAACAGATGATCTTTACATCATCTGCCCTATAGATCACAAGGTCTGAAAAGGGAACAACTTACTTACAATGTCTGCTTGATATTTGGAAACCCTATAACACCCTCGTTAACTGTAGGCCACAGAAACAGATGATCTTTACATCATCTGCCCTATAGATCACAAGATCTGAAAAGGGAACAACTTACTTACAACGTCTGCTTGATATTTGGAAACGATATGGCCTATAACGCCCTTGTTAACTGTAGGTAGGCCACAGAAACAGATGGTCTTTACATCATCTGCCCTATAGATCACAAGGTCTGAAAAGGGAACAACTTACTTACAATGTCTGCTTGATATTTGGAAACCCTATAACACCCTCGTTAACTGTAGGCCACAGAAACATGATCTTTACATTATCTGCCCTATAGATCACAAGGTCTGAAAAGGGAACAACTTACTTACAATGTCTGCTGGATATCTGGTAACCCTATCACCTGAGCACTGATGATAGGCTACAAATCAACATGTACTGCATATATATAATATATAAGGCTATACAAGGCTATAATGCTGAGTGAAACCATAATATGGGCTATTATTTGTCTTTTTGCACATTTTTATTTACAATCATTTAAACCAACAAAAAAGGATTGAGATTTTTTTTTTTATTTAGAAAATCAGTTTATAAAAATAATTGTTCTGCTCTGCACCAAATAACCACAGGAAAAATACAAAAACAATGGAAGCTGAATGGTTAAACTTCATTTACCTTTACCTATCCTGTAGTCTGTTGGACCGTTGGGGCACCAAGCAAGACTTGTCGACCGTCTTTCTCCATTCCTCCCTGTTTTTTGCCTTGTTTAGAACCTCTTTCAATGGCAGGCCTATCCATTCTATTATGTTGTACTCCCATCGCTTTCTCTGTCTGCCTTCTTTTTCCTGGTACTGTTCCCTGAAGGAAGGTCTTTACGAGCTCTCAGATCTTGTAATATGGCCATAGATTTTAAGATTGCGTTTTTTACAATAGTTAGCAGGTCATCATGGGGTCCGATCACTGCAGTAACCCTGTCTCTAATCTCTTGGTTTGTGATGCGGTCTTTGAATGTGATACCTAGGATCCTTCTGTAGCATCTCAAATCCATTGCTATGATCCTCCTCTCTAGCTCTGCAGTCAGCGTCCAGAACTGTAAAGCATTTAAAAATGTGGCCATGACCAGGGAGCGCATCAGTCTGATTTTGGTGCCAAGGGCTAAGCCCTTGTCTTTCCATATTATTTTAAGTTTTGAAAGGGCTGCTGTGGACTGTGCTATTCGGGCCAATAGTTCAGGTTTTGTTCCCTCATCTGAGACAATAGCTCCGAGGTATTTAAAGCTGCTAACCTAGTCAGCTTTTCACCTCCAATACTGATGCCCCTTTTAAAGCCCTGTTGGCTATTGGTCATAATTTTTTTTTTAGGCATATATTTATGCCATATGCTGCGGAAGTCTTGTCAATGCGCATCATCAGGTCAGCTAGTTCTTCTTCTGTTCCTGCTAGGCCATCAATGTCATCTGTGAAGCGCAAGTTAGTAATTCTTCTTAGTCCAATGCTAACAGTACCTTCATAGCCCCCGAGAGCATTTTCCATTATCCTTTCAAGAAAGATATTGAAACAAAACAAGGACTTACTTCAGTCACTAAACGGAGCAAAATTATCCCAAACATCCTGAATGGCCATGCACAACTTTTTAAAATGAAAGGATGTGTTCCTTATAAAAACTTTGTTGTTTTTTTTCGTACTTGGAATTTCAATTACCAGAGAAACTATTTTCTCCCTTCACTCTTTTCCTGTTTTTTTATTAGCACCAAGTGTCTTCTCATTGGGCCATATCATAGCAGTCCTTTTTCAGATGTGATGATGAAGCTAATCCATTAATTAAAGTTGACCATTGATCCTTGAGTTGAAGCACTTGTTTTTTTTTTAGATGTAAACAATTGTATACATAACCAAATCTTTCATATGATGATATACTTGTAAGTAAGTTGTACACTTAAAATTGTTGCTGAATTTCATCATTATCCTCTATTCCTACTAAGACACTGCAACCTTTGGGTTTTGTTATTATTCCACTTAGCCAGCATTTAGCTTTTCTTAAAGGGTAAACAAAGCTTGGTAAAATACACACATTTAGATAACAACTGGCCAGTGGAGGAAAGCAATAATAAAATACAATTATTTTATGCATTTTCTGGCATTGGAAGGCAAATATTGACATATTTTGGTTACTATATATTTACTATTAATGATATTTTATGGAGAAAAAAAATTGGATTTACCTTGACAACAAACCCAAACTAAAAAAATGAAAGGATGGCATTTATTTAAGTAAGAACACATTTTTGTACTAGTTTTATATTGTCAAAATTCTGTTTTGTACATTACTGCTTTTGTTCTGTTTAACTTGGTTTCTCTCTTCTGAAACTCTATACATATTATT
Source organism: Biomphalaria sudanica (assembly GCA_036873155.1). Classification (NCBI taxonomy): domain Eukaryota; kingdom Metazoa; phylum Mollusca; class Gastropoda; family Planorbidae; genus Biomphalaria; species Biomphalaria sudanica. Next base: position 287,501 of record JAZGLO010005491.1, read on the forward strand.
TGAAAGAGAGAAAGATAGAGAAACAAAAATTCATCTTAAAAAACGAAATACTTTTTTTTTTTTTAATCCTTCCAAAAATAATTAAATATGCTGTTAAAGGTTTTCTGAAACACGAAGCAGGCTTTTTTTTTTTTTTTTTTTTTTTTTCTCAACGTAATGGGTTATAAATAATTTTTTTTTTTAATGTGACTTTTGTCTCAGGTAACTTTGAGAACTAATTTAAATGTAATAGTTAATGTTGAGAATACAATTTTTAATACTTTTCTTTTGATTTTATATATATAATCTTTGTAATTCTTTTTTTTAAAAATTACTTTTCCATACACATCTCAACATCATTATATTCAAACATACCTTTCTTTTATATTTTATTTATATTATATGCTTGCACTCTCAGTAGTAGAAAAAAATTATTAGGCTAGAAGTGGAAAATCCCAGGAGTTACCTTGGATTTAACAAGGGCACATAATGCAAATATTTTATTTGCTTTTCAAATAAATTTACATTGGAAAAAGAAAATTCAAAATCATACATAAAAAGTTGTATCAGTAGCCATGCTGATACTTATAATAAAAAGATTGTTCTTTTTGGTCACAATATATGTACATAATTTTAATATTTTATTAATATTTTGGTCACAGTTGACTGATCTGATGTTATTAGGTGTTTAAATTTAAACAAGACTTTGAGGTTATTTATTCTATCTAACAATAAAGTACAAAAAAAATGTTTTCTAAATAATTTTTAAAATCATAATGAAGTAGTTTAGGTAGCTTCTTCAGTTGATGTAGTTGTTTTATTTTTATAGTATTTCAATGAAACAGCAACAAAGTTCAGTAAGTTACACACTATAGTGGCACAGCATTAACTTGCTTGAATCCTTTTAAAAATCAATCCACAGATTAAAAATATAAATCCTATGGCATTTTCATCTATTTAATTAAATCCTACTCTTTTGAACCAATATATGTTGAGGAGAACAGTAGCTTAAGTAATTTTTATCTTGCTATTTGTTTTTCCACAGAATGCCCTGTCTGCCGTGATCCCATTGATCAACCTGGAACTAGCCTAATGGATAACATGTTTGCTGCCCTGGATCCTGACCATGCAGCTTCCCCCCAAACCAACACAAAGCACATGTGTACAGCATGTGATGAAGGAGAGGAGGCTGGCTCCTATTGCTTGCAGTGTGAAGAATGGCTTTGTGACAGCTGTGTTGATGCTCACAAGAGAGTTAGAATCACAAAAGACCACACAATATCTTCCAAGGAGGATGTCAGTGTAAGCAAGTTTTTCCATGACATATTACTCAGATGAATAATAAAGTACTTAGTAAAGCTACTAGCATTTAAGCATATGATCATCTTAAGATAATGTTCTGTCTTAGTGTTAAAGTAGTCTAGGGTTTGAATCCTGTTTTAACTAACTTTTATTTTTCAAAATATTGTTGCTTTTTCAGTTAGTTGTTTTATTTATTAGGATCACATAATAAAATGAACCTTAAATTAAAACTAACATTAAGAAGGGTGGAATGTGTCTTGTACAGTGAAAACAGCATTCATTTTTCCCTTGTTAAACCATTAGAGCTGGTAGAACTCGAGAAATCTTGAACATTTCAGGACTAAAATTGAGACTGTTTGAATTGGAAGTTCATAGCTTCATCACTTGGCTGACATTAATTATCTACTTTAAAAAAACAGTTATTGATTTATCTTAAGTGCTGGCTAAAATAAAAATGAAAGGGGACACAATAAGCTTATAGACTCCTTATTAATAGAGTGCATTATTAAGGACTGTATATTTACAGAAATATGTCAGTGACAAATTAATCAGTCTTTGTATTTTTTGAAGCCTGGATTTGTTTATTAGCTTCAAAAAAAAGTTTACATATTTTCTTACTGTAGTGGAGCTAGGTTTTTTTTAAAAACTATTTTTTTTAAATTAAATGGCTACTATAGAAAGAAAAGAATAAACTTCATCATCAAACATATATTTTACTGTCTAAAGCAGAAACATTCTGTGACTTCAAATATACTAACTGTAAGTTTTTTTAGAAATTTGTTAGAATTCTTGCATGGATTTGGATATAAAAGCCTTGAGATTGGTTCGTTTCTTTATAAAATAAATGAAGTTGGGTTTCAACAAGAGAGTGTACTCTTTTCATAGTTGCCTAACATAATGGATGAACTGGTAGAAGGAGGAAAGATTTGCTAAGAAGATCCATGTCAGTGAAACTTTATTAGAAGAAAATTATTTTTTCTAAAAGACTTTGTAAGAAAACAAATTTAAAAAAATGCATTAAAATTGTCAACTACAAATCTGTGAATACACAAGTACAAATGTAAAAATAAGTGAAAGGCTAAAATTCCATTCTTTCGTTTTTTATTTTACTATAGTTAAGAGTAATACTTTTTTTTTTTTTTTTTTAGGCCAAAGTTGTTACAAGTAAATCTCCATGGGAGCAGCTGATGATGTGTAAGCAACACAAACAGGAACAACTGAAATTTTTCTGTGAAAAATGTGAAAAATTAACTTGTAGAGATTGCCAATTGATGGACCATAAAGAACATAAATACCAATTCCTTGATCAGGTAACCCAGTTCATAAGCTAAGAAGCTATACATTGACTTAAAACAATTCCAAAAGTTTTATTTTTAAAAATTAGCTATTCATAATTTTATGCAAAAATATGAAGGAAGACAAATTTGTCAGGCTAATACACTATTGAGCCTGTTACCTTTTTTTGACATTTTATTGTTATACATATAATCAAAGCAATAGCAACATATTATATGTTTTCATTTTCAAAGAGATTAGAACAATTTATGTTCTATGGAGTCCAGCTAGGATCATGTTATTATTGATTCACAGGCTGCAGAGCAATACAAGGCAAGGTTAAAGGGCAGTTTAGCACTCATGGGAGAGAAAAGAGCTAAACTGGCTACAAGTAGAGAGGAAATAGAACAGAAATTAAACAATTGTAAAGAGCAGAAAGATAGCCTGCAGCAAGAAATTCTCAAGCAAGCAGACATTTTAGTCAAGGGTATAAGGCAGGTAAGACATCAACGATTGCTTTTGCTAGAGTTGGTTATGTAATCATTATAATGTCATAATTGTTTGACACTTAGTTTAGTTACGCACTATAATAGACTGAATGTGAACGCTCATTTTATTGTGATGACATAGATGTTGGGGTTAGAGATTAGTGCAGACTTTTAAAATCAGTTATTGCTAGACTCTCAAAGGGATAACATCGTTGTAGTGACTGACTCGACTGTGGCCCATTCTGCATTAAAGATTGTTATATTTTCATCTGGAGTGTACTTAGTCATTGAGCCTTTGATCCTGTTTGTTACGCATACTGTTTTGTGATGGATTGCATTATAACTCACATCTGTAATACACCTTACAAGGTACTCATGCGTCTAGAATTATTGAGGTATCTAGAAATGCTTTAAATACAACTTAGACACATGCATCTGTTACAATATACAGAAATGTGATAATAGCCTTCAAATTCACACAGAAGTCTCTATGCTGGTCTTTAGTTAAAAGCAAAATAATATCAAAGAGGCATTATAATGCTGATTATCTTAACTTCTATTAAGTTTATGTTTAAATTTGTTCAAAATGTATACATTTTTTTAAACAAAAAATATTTCTAATGATTTCCTTTCTTTTGATGTTATAATTGATCATAGATTGTCTAGATTTTTTAATTTGCACAAAATGAGATGTTTATTTGATTACAGGCTGTATGGGGTGTTTTGTCTAATCTTGCCTCTTTTACTGATGCTGCCACCAAAAGGCTGAACAAAGAGATAGATGATGTATCTGATCTGGTGGGCAAGTTTGACCACTGTATACAGTTTATGGAAGACATCCTAAGTGAAGGCTCCAGTATGTCTTTGCTGTACTCAAAAGGCAATGTTGAGACTAAGTGTCGCAAAGTATACCACACTCAGGTTGGTGAAGTACTACTGTATACAAATCTTCAAAGAAATTTAAGAAATCTTCTATATTAATCAAATAAATGAGTCTAGGAAATGGAAACAATGTTTTCTATGGTTGAAGTTAAATAGTGCCAAATAAAAACTATTAAATGGGTCTGGCAATGAAAATTTTTTTGTTATTAGGTCGATCCCCAGTCACTCAAAGGTACATTGTTGATTCAGTACAAACATGATGTTAATTGGCTGCTAGGCAATCTCAACAAGATAGGGGCAATTTTTGTTAACGGAGTACGCTACCCCCCTGATAAAAATGGACAGGCTGCTCGCCAGAGCTCCGGGAGTAACTATCAAGACTCCAGGTCTGCAGCTCTTAGTGCAACAAGCCCACATCTACAGCACATGGCTAATCAGGTAAATAATACTTTTTTTTTCTTTCTGATGAATATAACAATAGGAATATGGTGAAATAAGCAATAACATAAACTGAAAAAGAAAAAAAAAAGTGAACATGTAAGCACTTTTCTTTCTTTTTTTTTTTTAAACAAGTTTTCTACTGTAAGATAATTTTAAAGTAGAATGTTTTTTAAATTTAGCCTATTCCTGGTCAGCGTGGACATTCTGACTGGTCGAAATTTATTCAGTCCAATGCCAAGCCACCGGCACCACCAAACATGACAATGAGTCCTATAGGCAGTTCTTCTTCACTGCCACCTCAGCTAACTCTGCCATCTAATCGCCGACCACAGAGCGGATCCATTTCTCATCCATGGCAGGGTAAGGTTCACCAAATTTGTCATTGAGAGAAATATGCGTTTGAGTTAACTTAGCTGTGATTATGTTAACTTAGATATTTTTTAATGATTTAGATCTGATTTAGTTAACATGGCTGTGATAGAGTTAACCTGAACTATACAAGTTTATATTAAAGCAACGTTTGTTTTCTATTTCAGCTCCACCTGGTATTCCTGGTTCAAATTTCCCTGGTCACTTTGTTGCTGGTCAGCTCCTCACACCTCATCAACAGGTTCATTGAAATTGAAGACTTAGCACATTTAGTTCCAATTAGTTATTCTTTTAAAATGAGTTATGCAAGTAGACAACTCAACTAACTTTTCATTTTCTTATACAGCCATCTCGTCCTGCATTTACTCCGATGAGACTTCATCATAGACCAGCTACTCAGCCATCTTTCCCTGGCCAGATTGACCACAGTAAGTCTTTATTTAACAAAAAGAAAAAAAACAACTATATTCTGACAATATCTGCAATATTTTCAGAGAAGGGAAATTTTCTCACTAAATTTTTTCTGTGGACAAAAAACAACCAAAAAAAGCAATTTTTTTTTTTAAAACAAATCTGAAATGGACTAATGATTTTTAAATTATTCTTTTTACACATGTGCATGTGCTCAGTTTAACTTTGAGTAGATTTTAACTTTGTCATTTAAAATAAATCATGATTAGGTGGAAACACATATTTCTGATTTTATTGACATGTGCATTTAAAACTCTTTAATCTAGATATTTTAGCTGGATTGTTTTGTTTGTAATGCAACTCCAGATTGTTCTTAGTATTTTAGTTGATTATCATTGTAATGTTATTTTCTCAATCAGGATCTCAGAGTATGCACAGTCCTCCTCAGTATCGTATGGGTGGTGAGGCTAGTGGCACGCCCAGATCTGCCCATAGTACACCTGATCCAGCAAGACCAGCAAGTGCCGGAATGTATGATGGGACTGTTAGACCTGATAGGTAAGTCATTTGACCTTCAGTGAACTAGTGATTGGAATTGTAGATTATAGGTTGACTGTGAATAAAACTATTTCTGGCCATGTTATTTTTGTTTATTCTAATTTTTCAAATGTCAATGAAACTGCTACTCCTTTTTCAACCTTCAATTTGATTTCAAAATGATATATTTTTACAACTAAATAACCTTTGAACTGGCTACATTTTGGCATGGAATTATGTGTTAGGAAAAATCAAATTATTGGATGATCTTGTTTTTGTGTACCATAATTACTTATAAAGAGACACTAGTAGATTATTTCTTGAGACAGTATTTGTTCCTTTATTTCAGTGGCGGCTCAGCCATGGTAGATATCAAAAAAGAAAAGCGGGATCACTCTCCTGATTGTGTTATCATGTCTACAAGCTTGAAGACAGAGCGATCCCCTGCATTTCAAACAAGTCCTTTGGTAGGATAACACCTTCATTTCATTATAGATTGGTTTCTTCTGTAGATTGTAGACTTCTTTGCTTGCTCATTAAATGTTTCAATAGTTGTTGTTTGTTTGTTTTTTTAAAAGAAAATTGAGCTATTGATTCTATTATTGAATTTCCTAACAAAATAATTTGTTCCTTCAATTTAAAATGTTTTTGTTTTCTTTCAGAAGCAGTCAGAGACAGTACTGGTATGTAATAGTTGTTAATGGTATTAAGACATATTAAGCTGCTACATTTTCTATTTGTAATCCAATAGATAACTTGTTCAATTATGAAACATAACAATTTTTTTCTAAAAGGAAATGCAAAGAAATCTTGATGAAGTAATCAGAGCTGTCCCCATGGACATGAGTGACAATCTAGAGCAGATAAGTGGGCCCAAAACACGAAGTCTAGACAGTGGGCACAATACTCCAAGGACATCTCCAGGACCATCTCATCTGGATAACCACGTTGATGGTAAACATATAACTTCAGAAGAAGTAAAAAATATATTTTTGTCTCGGAACATGTTTCTAATTTGTACAAGCTATTTAAAAACCTCCAAAAGAAAATAGTTTGACTAAATATCTTTAATAAATTTTGCTTATTTGAAAATAAATGCATATAACAAACTTATTTCTATTTAATATGAAAAGATTTATTATCAATGTGGTCTTTTATAATAGAGTATGGAAAATAAAGTTTTTATCATCATTTATCAGAAAATATTCATCGCAAAAACAAAACAAAAAAACTGGAATACATATTCTGGAAAAAAACACTTTCAATTATAATATGTGTAACTTTTTTTTTTAATGCATGAAAAAATATTGACACTGTAATTGTATGTTTGTATAGCGCCACATTCTCCGACAGACCAAGAGCTGAGAGATACCTGGCAAGGTGGTAACATGATGCCAGGTTTCTCCTTGTCACAGGCAGACAACCAGGGAGATCCAAATGATGATTACTGTGCTTGCTGCCACAATGGTGGAGATGTTTTGTGCTGTGACAGGTGCCCAAGGGTTTTCCATCTACAGTGTCACATTCCAGAACTTTCTTCAGTACCAAGGTAAAGTTATATATCAATAGATCATTTTTTGATACAGCATCTAAAAACAAAATAAATATATTTTTGTTCACTCAAAAGATGTTCAGTGTTGTCAAAATAGCTTTTCATACACATTTTGAGACATAAAGATGTCTTTCAAACAAAAATAAATAAATGAATCCTAGTTTAGATTTTTTTTCAACACCCATTTAATCTTCAAATTTTTTTAAGAATCAGCAACTGATTTTATAGTATAAAATATTACTTTTCTAAAACAAAACTATATTTTGAATTAATCAAAATCAGTTAAGAAGATAATTTCAAGCATTTTATTTGTCTTTAAGAACTTCTAGATGTTTTATTGTACATTTCTCTTTCAGTGGATCATTTGTTTGTACTATATGTGAAGGAGACAATCCTATTTCTCCAGAAGAATCCAGTTCAGGAAAACGCAAGTCTCAAAGTGGATTAGTAGAAAATGAAGCAAAAGTGAGTAAAAAAAAAGTTTTTTTTTGGTTGTGTTTTGAACCTTAATATTACCTAACCTTTTGCTACTCTGCATGACGTGAATTTTTTTTTTTTTGTAAATAAAGAAATACATTGTAATTTTTTTTTTCTTTAAAATTTCTTTTTTTTTTAAATAAAAAAATCTCTCTTTAGACGTACAATAATTTTGAAGCTTTTTTTTTTTTTTTTTGGAAAGTAAACCTTTTTCTATGTTCCCAAATGCTGGTTTGAATTTTAAAAAAAAGTGGAATCAAAATCAAAAATACATTTCTTGATAGCTGGTTTTTCATTGCAACCTCACACATATCCTTATTCCAACAAAGTCATCATCATATAATAAGACACTGGTACTAATAACTTATTCTTACATGCTTGTTCTAAACCACTGTGCAGTGTTACATCACTTATCAAGTGTGTTCTGTTCTAGATCCACCCTCTATTGGAGGGACACAATCCTTTTTTCCATTTAGTAGTTAAACATTGTTTTAAGTGTAGATAAACCCACACCATTCTCTTATACACATTCCTTTCTCATTCTCTTAATCATCATTATCATCTAACTCCATTTGTGTGAGGGCTTGAGAGGTTCAAATTCTCTCTTGAAAAAACCCTGGACAAATACCTCAATAACTTTTTACCATATTAAAAAACAACTTAAAAACATTGACTTAGTCTTCATAAAAATATTTTAAACTCTTTGACCTAAAGATGTAATTAAAATAATGTTATGTGTACTCACCTACAGCTGTAATGTATAAGTTGTGACTTAGGGTAGGGCAATACCAGTAACACAAAAATATTATGAACAATAGTTTACATTCATACTTTTTTTGTTTAAAACCTGATGAAAAATGAATCTTAAACTAGCAGTGAAATGCTGTATTCTATTTGAACGTCTCCAGTGTTCCCTCAGTTTATTAGCCTATGGTTGAAGTGAATACAAACACAGACAGACTTTCCTAGAAACAGACATTTTATTTACAAAATCAGAAATAATTTAATTTGCTTCCAAACCTGTTTGTTTGTATTTAACTTTTAATATTAAATTAAATTTACTTATATATTTCTACTTCATTTTGAATATTCTTTGATGAAAGTACTGTTTCAATTGATCTGCAGGTTTGTGAAAGAATTCTCTTGGATTTGTTTTGTCATCCATCAAGCGTCCCATTTCAGGAGCCTGTCAATAGAATTGTAAGTGAGAGAAGTAGGGCTAGGGAAAACTCAATCTATACATTTCTTTGTCTGACTGTTTGCAAGCTGTGTAGATGGCCAACAAAACAACCAAATACCCAAATGCTCTTTCTCTTATCCTATATATTTTGAAAGTCATTAAGTTCACTGTACAAATACCAGGAAATTCACTGAAACTTAATCCCAAGATCTTTGGCTTAATATTCTCTTGATGTGAAATCCTGCTACACATGGGGATTTCATGAGCTAACAAAAATTAGTAAGAAAACATGTTGTTTCCTAAATTTTAAAATCACCAATACTAAATAATTTATCATAATAACATATGACTTTTTCTTTTTAAATGCTCAGTCCATAATGTCAATCTAGTGAGATTATTGTTTAAAAAATAAAAAAGGTTCTTGCTATTATTTGTATCTTTAAGTGGCAGTGGTTGTGATCAAAGAAAATTGGCTAAACAAGAAAATTATGTGCTAAAACAAATTGGGGCTGACAACTGTCCTGAAGAAATGACCCACTGTGAGATCCCTCAATAAATGTTTTCTGTTAGCATGTGTAAAAGTGGTGAAAACATTTGACCTAGCTACTGCTTAGATCTTTTTGATTCAACCATGCCATCTATTTCCTGCAAACTTTGATTCTATAATTGTATATATAGTTAATATATATTTTCACTTAACTCTGAATGTATTGTTGTTTTGTAGCAAGTACCCAACTATTACAAGATCATCACGCAGCCAATGGATTTTACTCAGATTAAGTCAAAGTTACAGCGCAGTCATCCTAACCATTACCACAGCATCAAAGCTTTCCTTTATGATGTTAGACAAGTGTTTGTTAATTGTGCCATTTACAATAAGGTAAACAACCCCAAGTTATGTATGGTACTTATAAGTAGAATTCAATATTTTTGTGTAGGTGCCATTATCATATAAAAGTTATTTAGTTCTTGCAACCTCCATAAGCTCCAGAGGGCAGCCATCTATTGATTTATTTTTCATTTGGTCTTAGTTTTTATCTTTCTAATGATGTCTAATTTGAGATTTATGTTCATGTGATTTCAGGCTAGTTCTGAGGTAGGAAAAGCTGGCAAAATAGTTAGAACTGTGTTTGAAAGCATCATTGAGCGCCTCATGCCCCAGTACCTGAGTTTTGTCAAAGAAAATCCAACACCTTGCTTCAGTGCTCTCCAGAGGAATGACCCTGAAGTCTTCTCTGAAACAGAACCAAGCTCTCCCAAAAGGCAGAGGCTGGATGAGTGATAGTACTACACTATTGAATATTTTTGTTTTATTGACCACTGGCACAAGCTTGGATTTTTTCTTTTCTGGCTATAAAGAGTTTGAAAAGGCATTAACATCGAGGATGGATTGACCATTTTTCTGTCCTTCAAACTATGTGAAAAACTGGACTGCTGTTAAAGTCATCACTAATAACATAGTGGGATAAAAGTTGGATTATTCTAGTGAACAGTTCACATGCTGTGTAGACATGTTTTATTTCAATCTGGATATTTGTACTAGTGACACAGATATCATTTTTTCCCCTTGGATATTATTTCATTAGGATGTAACAGAGAGAAGTGGACTTATTATCACAACTTGTATTTTGTGTGTACATTGGTAAGTCCTTGTTCACTGTGTGATCTAAGTAAGCTTTAACAATACACAACTAAGTAGCTGACAAGAACTAAGGGACTGATGAGTCAAGTAACTGACAAGAACTAAGTAACTGACGAGTCAATTAACTGACAAGACTTATGGGACAAGAATTGAGTGTTGTGTGATACATGTAAATTGTGTACATGTAGAGCTAGTCAATAGTGGTTTTTTTTTTATTTTCTGTGCTGCAGTACTTCCTTAAAATATGCATATGCATTTTGGATGCTGCAGTTTTCTTAGTAGGGTGCCTCACATTTTTATTTGGTTTTGATTGGGCTCAGTAGAAGACTCCATTACAACAGGCATATGGGCACCTCGGTTCAATACCATTAAGTGACAAGTAATTATGGAAATCAAAAGGTGGATAGCATGTATCATATTGGTTGATACATTTATGTACTTTGATTTCTACCTTCTACTGTCAACCCTTTTTTTTTTTATGTACAAGGTCACAGACTAGTTTTTAATTGCTTTAATTCTGACCTCATTTTGATACATGGGTCTCATAAAATGAATATATTTTACTCCTGTTGTTGTTGCAATTTCTACCCTTTTTTTTTCCCCATATCTATAAATGAATTTTTGTTTTCATTACTGGTTTGATATGTTAGTACTGTAACATTTTAAAAATGATTATAATGCATTTTTTAAAATGATTATAGTTCTCCCTCAGGTCAAATATCATATTTATTTCTTTTTACTTGACTCTATAACCATATACTTTTTAAATCAGGAAAATAAAAGTAATATATGGCAAATTTATCTGTGTTTCCTATGTTACCACCATATTAAACTTAATACAAACATTGTTATAACAGTTTTGTAACTCTTTTTCTCCATAATTATTTTCCACGTTTCAACGATGGAACTATTCACTTTGCTCATTCATCATGCTCTACCATTTTAGGATTAATCTTCAATTGATGGCACTAACATTGAAAAATGAAAACTCAACTGACTGTGAACAAGTTACATAGATCTTGATCTACACTAGATCTTGGAAATATTGTAGGTTTCAAATTAATATTATTTTTTTAAATATTTATCCATATTTTTACAATATCTTATATAAAACATTAAAAAAAATAAATGATTATCTTGAGCTCATTATCCCATGTCACTAGCATTGGAAACATCAGTCTAAAAAAAAATATAAACACCCTGCTTTGAGAAGTTCTCAGTAAGTGCATATTGTTAAGAAAACAAAATCTGTCTTACAACAGAAACTATTCAAGATGAAATTTTAAGCAATTTTTTAGAGGAAAGAAAACAAAATTAATTAGTATTTATGGATTGACAATGACATCATTGATTGGACTGAAATGATGGCTTCAATTTGACAAAGGCATCGTAGCAGAGAGAAAGAGTTAATTTACTGTTAAGCATTTACTGAAAAGCATTGTTTGTGTGTCACAGGTCCGTACTAAGATAATTGTCATTGACTTGTTACTGGCCTGGTTTGATTAAAAGAAGTACTAACTTTGATTACTGATTACTGAATTAAATTTGTAAACTTGACCTGCTTGGAATCTGAGAAATGATGATTTAGCTCTGAATTTTGAAAACTACTCTTACTTTACAAATGGCACAAGTAATGTTCTCCACTGACAGCTATGTATCATGCAATTAATTCCTACCCTGTCTTAGAAGGCTAGCTAGCTAATGTTTATCCTACTACCTAGTTTTTGGCTGGGTTAATTAGGGTAAAATAATGCTTAGACCAGCAAATGTCTTTGGCTTAAATAAAATTAACAGGCATTTCACTCCTATGTAAAACCAACACACAGGGCTAGAATATTTTACCTTTAAGTATTGTACCATTTGTAGAGACCTAATATTAAAGCCATTATTTTCTTTTCCTGAAGACCAGAGCAATTAATGAATATTTTTTTTTTTTTTTTGTAGTAGTGTCAAAAGAACCTTTATCAAAGGTAAAAGTATGATAGAATACATTCCAAATAAGATTTTAGAAGTTAACTTAAAAACAAAATTATAAGAGCTACTAACTTAAAATGCTAAAAATGGCTTTGTACATGCATCTCTAAAGCTGATGTTTAAAACACAATCTGTTGCCTGAAGTAAAAGCAGTCAATTTGCATGAATATTTAAAAAAAAAATGATTGTAATGCCAATAAATGTTAGTATTTTTCTGTTTTAAAAAGTCTTAAAAAATAGTTTGATCTCAACATTAGAAGTTTTTTTGTTAGTTGCAAAGTGATGGGATTCCTAGTGCACTTCAATTCTTTGGTAACTGATTGAGTCTTGAATCAAGCTTCCACATACCTTTCAGTTCAATTACACCACCAAGGTTTATGTATATCCAATTGACTAGGGTTTTTATGATTTGATTGCCAATAGTAGGAGTCGCATTTTCGACTAAATGAAAATGTGGGTGAAATGAATGCTAACTTTTTGTGTCAGATGAAATAGAATTTCAAAATAATACCAGATTAAACTTTACATGCATCAAGTCAAACAAATTGTAAAAAAAAAAAAGCATTAGTTAAGTATCAATTGAGATACTGACCATTGAGCTATGTGTGGGCTGAAACTATTTTGATTTTTTTTTAAAAGTTGTAAATATCTGCTTTCTAGAGAGCATTCTTAGTGGATTTATAGATAAAGGCCTCCTTTTTTTTTTTTTTTAATGTTTTGGTCAATATTTAGTTTAAAATATTTTTAAAAATTTCCAAACCAGATGCTATGACTATCAAAGAAGACCGTACTGGTATATAGTTGAGACATTTGAATTGTATTGAGCCAACTAAAATTTAAAAAATCTGATTATGGTCAAGAAAGAAAACAAGTCAAAAGATTTCTGTAAAAGCAATATTTTTGAACAACTGAAGGTTTTTTTTTTTTTTGAAGTTGATTTTTTTGTGCTCCTCATCCCACCTCTTTGATGTGAATGTTTGTAAACATCCAATTGCCTTGACCTATTTATTTGATAGTTTGTATCACAAAGTGTGTTATGATTCCTCTTTTTTACTTAAACCCATTTTAAAACATTTATATCTAGAATATTTTTATATCTTTCTAAATTTTAAATTGTAGGTGATTGCATTTTTTTTTCTGTGTAAATAATGTACAGGTTCATGTAGGGTTGGGATCTTTATGTGCTGTGTCTTAGATCAGATGTTGTTGTTTTTTTACCTGTCTTTATTTAGTGTTTAATTTCTTGTCATTCACTTGCTGATTTCATCACCACTATTCTCATTTCATCAGCTTTTTTTTTTCACTGTTTAATTTATTGATCATCTCTTCCATCCTCTGTTAAAACCATTTTGTTTCTTTGCCTGTCTCTTAATGAACCTTTGTTTGTGTCTGTCTTTGTCCATCTATTTGCTTCAAATTGTTGAGCTGTCTGTGTCCACTTCCATACTTGGCTGTCAGCATTTCATCTTGCTTCCATGGCATCTTGTCTTCAAGGAGATCAACTTTGGTATTCTTTTGTATGCACTGGTTACAAAACATGAAGTGACACTTTGCTTCAGGAATATATCAACTCATTATGACATCAGAATGGCTCAGTAATTCAATTTTGAGAAAGATAAAAATCAGATTCAACACAACTCACTTTTGTGGGGATTTAAAGCTTTTTTTTTTTTTTTTTAAAATACCTTACAATTTGAGTGTGTGTATCTTGTCTAACACAACATTGCATGCCTGTATATAATATTAGTTCTGGAATGTGTCTTGTTAAAATGTATTTATATTTACAATGAAATACAACTTATTCTGTTGAATTCCTTGGTTTTCCAACAATGTATATAACCTAGGAGATGTTGTGTGTGAAAGGATTGGACTTCACTACTAAGGTAACACTATTGTGCAGTAGAATTGGCTAGTGTGTTGATTACGATGGAGTGAGCTTGACGTTTCCTGACTTGTCAACAGAGCAGAGAACTTGTAGTGAACCATGAATAAATCAACTATGACTAAACTTAGTGTGTTTATCTTTTCTTATTTGTGTTTAGTCTTCTAATGCTAATGCAGTTGCATCTAAATGTTTTTACAAAGCTTATATCAACTCTCTCTGTCTGGTCAAAAGTTTGTGCACATTATTTCTACCACACCCAATCTCTGATCAAGCTGAAATATAGCACAATTATTTCCTTTACCTTACATCACAAGAATCAATTAAAAAACAGTTAACTATTGGTAATAAATTTTATTTTTGTGAGGTACCTTGAACAAGGGAAAGAAATTGTACTGGACGATTATAAATCGTCGTCTGAGGTTTAGTGAACACAAACGTGAAATAGAAACAATAGATAGCTATACAATCTTCCATGTTCATAGACGTTCGTGTGGATTACATCGTAAGAGTATGCTGGTTCGGACTATGACCAGAGCGTGTTGGTTTGAATTACATTCTGAGAGTACCGGGGTACATCTGTGTGGAATGCATAGATGTGAACTACCTGATGAGGGTGCACAGCTATGACAACTTCATGAGAGTGCACAGGTATTCTACACACAGGATGGGCAGCTTATCATATTTGATTAAAGTGGCTTAAGCCTTTGAGGATCAATCTAAAGGCAAGTAAAGGGCCTTACATAAAGTGTGGTCAAGAAATGAGTGGAGCCAAGGCTAATCAGCATGTTTGGGTCCATCAGAGTGTACATTACATTATTAGAAATTGTGATCTATAAAACATTGGCATGCACCATTTAATGTATAGTATACCTTACAATTTACTCATTCTTTTAGAAACATACCATTCAACAAATACTAGCAGATACCCGCGCTGTGCCACGGTTGAAACCCCTTCAAAGAGTATGAAAAAAACACTTCTTAGGTCCATACGTTGTAGGCTTTTGTCTTGTCTACATTGTAACACCCCCACCAGACACACACACACACACACACAATAGAAACACTTGTAAATGAAAGACGTCTCCCCAAACACACGTTTTAACCCTTGTATATCCATCGTATAATTTTGTTGGCATCCTCAAATAGAAAGCCCTCATTCCCAGACTTTCCCAACCGTCGGGTAGGTCACCCATTAGAGTTGGAAGGACTCAGGGGTGTCCTAAAAATCCTCAAGTCCCTAGTGGAAGAAAAAGCACAGAGTTTTTACAAAGCTTATAGCAACTCACTGTCTGGTTAAAAGCTTGTACACATTATTTCTCTGACACCTAATCTGGAACAAGATGAAAATCTGAAGTTATTTCTTTTACCTGGCAACACAAGAATCAATAAAAAAAACACAAAAAAAAAACAAAAAACAATTAGTTAATTAGCTATTGGTAATTAATTATTTCTTTGCTATCTTGAACAAAGGAAAGAAATTGTACTTGGCTGTAGTTGTGGTATAAGCTGAATTAGTCCTTTATAGGTCGTTGTCTGAGTCTTAGTGAATATAAGCATGAAATACGACGAGACTATAGAAACAATACATAACTAGATTCTATATGGTGTTCATAAGAGCTTCACCAGAAGAGTGGCTACAATGTCGACCTGAGGAGGTTTGAGACATGAATCACTCCACTTCCTTTTTTTTTTTTTTTATAAATGCTTTTTGTATTGTTAGTCTAGATCTAGTACAAATGGAATGAAATGACTCGTACAACTTTGCTAAATGTAAGCTTTTTTTGTTTTAAAGTATTAAAAAAATATTTTCTTGTTTTTTTTTCATTTTCGCGTGAATGATAAACGGGTGTACAAAATATATGCTAAACATAATCTATTTGTTTTACAGCTTATGACCTACTAATATTTATTTTTCAGTGAATACTTGTAAGTCTAGTTTTTAAGGATCACTATATCTTCTGACAAAGACGTCACAAACATTATATTATTTACTGAGTAAATTATACTGCGTGCACAAAGCTGTCTGCCTGAGAGGATTCAATTACACGTTTTGTTTTCTTCCACTTCCCATAGAAATTTTGCACAATTGTTCAGTGAAAGACAATATATGAATCAATTAAAAAAACAACAACTAACAAAGTAGTTAATCAATTAGTGGTAATTAATTTATTTTTGTTTTCTATAGAAAATGGGGAGATAAACCTACTCTCTCTATGGCCTCCTTCAGTCGCGAAGCGACTATGGATCATCTCATTAAAATGAGATGAATGCCTGGGCATTAGCTGTAGTCGGAACGATGTCGCCCACACATAAGTTTCCCCCTCTCCACGCAGCTGATGTATCCAAAGGAACGGCAATGCCTATACAGTTTGGAGCCAGCGTCGTCGCAGGTTCTGCCAGAGTGTAGCACTGGGTGCTGCAAACTGCCTTAGGGTCGCCAGCTCCTGATTTTTCCTCAGGGTTGACTCCCGAAGCCTTTCCCATGATCGGGCAAGAGGGGCTCGTTAGCCATGTATGGCTACCCACCTAAAAGAAGGAAAACTCTGAATTCAAACCTCTGTTGCCTTGCAGCTTTACCCAAACCTACTAGTATTCAGATATATGGCTGTGATTCTGTAGTATTTTCCCTTTTAGCTGTTTTTTCTCTGTAGTCTTTTTCTCTTTCTTTGTGCTTCAATGAGTTTGAAGGTGTCTGACTTTGACTTAAAGCATTTTTCTACACATAAGATAATTTACAAGAAACAAAAGACTGAGAACGAGTTGGTAAATAGAATAAAAATGCTTACATACAGAATTTGTGGTAGACAAATCTTTTTATTTTCTTTGCTTTATCGACAAGACTTTAAAAAAAAAACAATTCATTATTTAAATTAAGACAACGGATTGGAACATTGTTATATTTATTTATACCGGGGATTTGTATTGAAGAAGTCATGCATATGTTATAAGTTGCATGATACATTATATATAAAGTAAAGTAAAGTTCCTCTTTTAGATCTATATATCTCTCTCTATATATATATTTATTTATATATATATATATATATATATATTGATACAATGTGTACTAATGTAAAAGCTGTTAGCTGTTGTTTGCAAACTTGTACTGTAGTGTTTTCTAGGTGTTCAGAGGAAGCAGAATTTTAAGTTTTACAAATTCTAAGTAAATCCAGTCTCTGAACTCAGAAAGTCTAAATGATTCCAAATCAATAATCCAGAGCTGTAATATTTGTTGTTCATCTCTGATTTAAAAGTTATGAAAAAGAACACCAATACATTCATAAGTTTCATCACTAAAATGATTACATATCAACTCTCTTTCATCTTACATGTACCGGTATTAGTTCTGCAGACATTCATAAAATGGATTTGAAGATAATGGATTTGATAGCAAAATGCATAATAGTCTATTTTTTCCACTAAAGAAGATTTACTGAGAATTCTTGTGTTAACTTAAACAGTAAAGAAATACCGGTATGGTTCATTTCAACAAAGACATTAACAATCTAGATGCGTATAGTTCAACCATTCACATTAAAGAATGCATTTCAAAGTATTGATCCATCACCAAATAACATCAGCAGTAAAAAAATATCATGTATTGACCAACAAAAAATATTCAATATGAAAACATTTTCAATAGAACATTCATTCATCATTTCTTTTGAGGACATATAAAATAATATAAGGTATGGATGGCTATAGACAAAAGTCATATATAAGCTTGATCTACTTTGTTTGAAGTCTCACCTTCTATTTTTTTTTTATACATGGCTATAAATAAGACTAATTTATTATAATAAACAAACTGGTACCGGTATATAAATTTCTTTTAATACTTAGGGCCACTGGTAGTCCACACTAGAATATGCATGACTAAATGCATGACGCGTAGGACGTAATCATCTTCTTTTTTGAAGTAACATCTGTATTATATAAGATAAGAAGATTAACAATAATTATGCAACTGAAATATTCCAGGCACCCATATGAAATGATTACCAGTATGAAACATATATTCCAGGTACGCATATGAAATGATTATGCAACAAAAATATTCCAGGTACACATATATATGATATTAATATGCAACAAAATATTCCAGGCACCCATATGATATGATCATACAACAGAAATTTTGAAGGTAACCCTATGATATAGATATAATGGAATGAATAAGATGTTTGCAGCCAGTGTAGAGTTCATATTTATTCTTTGTAACTTTGACCTCATGATTAAGTTTCACTTTCAAGTGAATGGTTTCAAATAGTTCTTATTACATGGCAGTGGTAAAGTCAAACTGCCAAAAAGATAGAATTCAGTTTGAAGTCAATGATGTTTCCTTTAAAACTATTTTTAAAATAATGTTTTGTTTTTGCATTCATTTCAAGAAGAACAATGGAAATAATTAGTGGAAAGTTTTCATGTGATCATTTCAATATTTGGTTGTCAATGGACATAGTATCTGTGCCATCCTGTGTAAGATAGAGTCTTGGATCATTTAAATGAGAGCTTGTATTAATATCGTGGCTGGTAGCAACTGTGATAGGATTTGAAGCATCTTGCATTTCATTAACTCCACAGCGAACCACATTAAGTTGACAAATTTGATCTTCATTTTGTATTGTTTGATGACCCTCATTATATCTATCTCCATTTAGGTTGCCAGCTAGACTGTGTTTATGATGCTTGCGACAATGCTTTCTAGAATGTTTCTTTCTGTGGCCTGTGGATATCCTACTTTTAGTGCAACTTCCATCTCTTGCATGGTGTTTACTCATTTCTGGTATGCTGGGGCTGTCCCTTTGTTTTGAAAAGTCACACTTAAGTCTCACTTGGTCATCACTGCAGATAGAAACCAGTCTGTTCACACAGATGTGATCTTCATCATAGACTTGTATGATTGGGTTGACAAGTTGATGAAGCTTCTGTTGCTTGTGATCTTTCTCTGTTGAATCCTCAGTCCAAAGCTTGGGCTCACTCTGTTTGCATTTTACAGGACTGTGCATCAGTTCACTGCTGGAGAGGGAATCTGTGGAGAGTTCGCCACCATTTCCACTATCACTGAAATGGTTCAGCTCAATAGATGGAGACACAGACTTGCCATCAGAGCATAGCTCTTGGGAGATGCAAGATTCACCACTGGGGGTTTTGTCAAAGTCTTTGAAGGAGCTTTTCTTTTGTGCTCTAACTGTTTCAATGAGATCTGGTTCTTCTGAAAAACACTGCACATTTTCTGATGGCTTCACCTCCTGGCTGCCACGGATAACAACTGTGATGCCAGAAGAGCTACTTGCTGGACATTGTTTATTCCCATTGGAACACTCTGTTCTCGTATTGCAACAGGTTTCTTTAGGGCTGGAACTTGTAGATACTGGGGAGGAGTTCTGCTTATTGCATTCAATACTTTTAGAATGACTAGCACAATCTTCAAAGTCAGGGTCAGTGACCTGACATTTACCATCCATCTCAAGGTCACTGACAGAATTCTGGGTAAGGTTTGTGTCATCCTTTTCCTGAATATAAGTTTCAGATGTTCCTCCATTAGTGTCTGTACCACTGTGAGAGTAGAAGTCTTGGTGTAGTATGATCTAGAAACAACAAGAGAACAAATTTTTTTTATCTCAAATAAAAAAGTGACATTTTAAAGAAAGCAGGACATGTATGATCACTGACCTCCTCCCATTGAAATTATAAAATAATTTCAAGAAATGAAGGCAAAAAAAATATGTTTTTCATAGAGGCTACACACTAACATTTGATATTATCAATTCAATAATGTAAGAAAAAGTCAGTTTTTATAATTACATAGTACTTATTTAATAAGTGAATTCTTTTTTTTTTTTAAAGGGAGACAATAAAGAAAATAAAATGTCTAGATTTTATTACTTCATACCTTTAATAGAAAAATTAAAATCATGGTGAGCTTTTATAAAAAAAAAATACTTAATCAAATTTAGTGAAAAAAAAATTTCATAATGTCCAACCATTCTTTTGTGTCTATGGAATAATTTTAAAAAGCGAGATTTTTTAGCTTTTGATAAGATTAATTGCTAAGATTAATGTCTTTCCTTTTTACCACAAGTAGTATCTGTATAGAAAAGAACAAACGTACATGGGCATCGCTGTTGTTACATTCGTTACATTTATAACTCTTCATGAAACTTTTCCTCAAAATGGCCTCTATGTCCTCAATATCATCCTCCTCCCCTGGGCAGATCTTGTACCTGTACTTGTGACCCACTCCATTGCTGCTGATGCTGATCACAGACTTGGACTTGGTGTTGTTGTTGGTGATCTTATCATAGCCACCACCAGAGTCTTTTCTGTTGCTGCCAGAGCTCACCTGCTCTCAACAGAAACGTTCATCTTAATAATAATATTAAATCTCTAAGCTAATTACAATGTCTCTAAAATGTTTTTTTCCAGAAATTTGGGTGTATATTTGAAGCTCGACCAAATAAGTGCAAAGTGATTTCAAAGCTATTTGGGATAAGAAAAGACAGAAAAAGCAGAAGAAAAGCCTACTAATAGTTTCAAGTCTGATAATGAAATGAAAGTATTTTTAGATTATGGTCTTCTCAATTACAGCTTCTATTTGACCAGATTAGGTCTTCATCTATTTAAATTGACTGTTTTCAATGCTGAAGATTAAGGATAAGTGCAGTATTTACAGGATAAGTACAGTATTTCACATGATTAAGCAGACCCAGCTGCAAATGACATATATTTTGCCACATCTGAGGCAGGCAATGCCATAAAGTATAGGATTGTTATACAATGCCACTTAAACTTTACATTTTGGTATTACACAATGTCTCTCATTAAATTAAATTAAATATATTATTTTCACAGCAAACATATAGACATTGAGGTCCACATTTCATATATGCAGCAGTTCTGCAAAGTAAATCTTAAACCAGAGACAAAAAACAAAAATATAAGGGGATTTAGTAGCAAATTAAAATCATAACCAGAAAAGAATCTATAAATATGTTAATAAATTAAATATCTTAAATATAATTCAAAATAAATAGCGAAATTACAATATATGTAAAACATTTTCACACATGAACATGACATGCTGTCCACTATGTATTTAAGATACCTCTGAGTTGTAGTTGATGAGTCCATAACTATTACTGCCTGAAGAACCATTTCGGCTGTTATTAAACTTCCCTTCACCCATTAAACTATGCAAGCCAGATAATCTGCGCTGATTTTTCCAGGAGAATGATGCTTGGCGTTGACTTCCCTGAAAGATATGAATAAAAATATAATATACCATAACTATAAATAAACAGAAAAACAAAAATTTATTTAGGTCATAGAGATTTATATAACAAAAAGAATTTTAATTCACTAATATTTTGGTAAAACAATGATTTTGTACTATAAATCAGAAACAAGTATTGTAGTTTCATTACAACTTTTTAAAATAAAAGTAAAAATATCTTTTAGTTATTTTGATTTTTTTTTTTAAATTCTGAC
This sequence comes from Biomphalaria sudanica, assembly GCA_036873155.1. Taxonomy (NCBI): domain Eukaryota; kingdom Metazoa; phylum Mollusca; class Gastropoda; family Planorbidae; genus Biomphalaria; species Biomphalaria sudanica. Next base: position 309,386 of record JAZGLO010005491.1, read on the forward strand.
CTTGTCATAATTGTTTTGAATTCTTTATGAAACTAATGACTAATTAATACTGCTTTTGAAGCAATCTATATGTCTCTATATATAATGACTTTATGACCTAATGTTATACTCGTAGAGAGACTTAAAAATGTGTTGAGCCCATATATAAAATTGTGAAAGTTAGTACCGGTATGGAAAAAAAATATGGGTCACATGACTAAGAGACACTGGGTGACTATACAAGACAGGATAACTGTACTGAAATTTCTTCATTTTCTTCTTTTAATAACTATTGTACACTAGTGCTGCTATTTTATGTTTGAATGTCATGTTTATTAATCACCGCTGACATATCAGAGTGAGTTTCAACCTTGAGTTGCACCCCTTAATATATATTTACTTTGATTATACATCGCAAGATCTGAAAGGGGAACTTTACTTTTTTACTACTTTGATTATTATATTTGTAATGAGTTTTGTCAATGGATTAATTTCATAGTAATTCCCAAATTGCTAAAGAATAAACAAAAGTTGCCATCAAGTGTACCTGTGAAAAATGCCTGGCTATAGATGAATCTTCCAATCTCCTGCAAAGAAGAACACAATCTCTCTTGAACTGCTTTGTGAAGAATGCATACAAAAATGGATTGGCACAACTGTTCAGTGGCAACACAAATATGGTCAGAACCTGGGACCAAAGGATTAAAAGACCAATAGTAGTGATACACATAATAGTCTTTATATAAAATGTGTTTGCTACGTAATGAAGTATCAAATTAGGCTTTTTCTTACCTTTGCTTCATTCAAATGTATTAGGTTTTTACCAAAAGCTGCAGCAAGTGACAAAAAGGCAATAGGTGCCCAACACAGAAAGTCTGTTAAGATATTGATAAATCTAAGTCAAAATATTAGTAATGTTATTTTTTAAAATACAGTTTTATTTTTATATGATATAACCTGTTTTAACATATAGTTTAAACCCCGTTCAAGAGTTAAAAAGTTGGAAGTCAGAAGGAAAAAGTTGGGTGGATGAGCATTTCCTAAACATGAATGTCATGGGTTCAATCCCCAAACTTGCCAATTATTTTTTTTGAATGATGCTTCAATCATATCCAATCTGATGCAATTAATTTCTATTTGATCTGATCAGATCCAATGCAATCAGATCTGCTCTGTAATTGATTTTATTTGAACATAAAGTAAGAATTGATTACTTCAAATTGATCTTGTGAATATTTAAAGGCAGTTCTTCTTTTCTTTAAACTTATGTACACTTAATTACTATAAATATTTTTTTTTTTACCTGTAAAAACCAACAATGCCATTCTTTTAGCCACCCTGGTGTCATTAGAATTCCAAGCTTGAGAATCCCTGATACTAATGTACATAATAAGATAGCAGCTAAGTATGATGAAGAACGAGATCCCATTAAAGACCATGATGAAGCACACATAGCCTGTACACAGCAGGAGAACAATTTGGTGAACATATTTTTTATCATAGTCAGAGCAATTGAAAAACATTTAAAAGTAGATAGAAATATCTTTTCATAAGTAGGTGATGTTCAGTTTATCTATTGCTGTAACTATGTTTTGTGTCTACCCGTTAAGTTCCCCTTTCAGACCTTGTGGTCTATAGGGCAGATGATGTAAAGGTCATCTGTTTCTGTGGCCTAAGGTTAACTAGGGTGAAGCTTGATGAGGACTATGAAATTTTTATTAGGATTTTAATCATTTTTTTAAATTCCTAAACCCTCTGCAAGCAATGTCCACATATGTAACTGAATCAAACCAGAGCATGCTGAAGTATGCAAGGACGATGTGTAATACAAAAAACATAAAGTTTTCAAGTGAGGCCCAGTTCAAGTTGACAAAAACACTTCAGTGCAGCTTGCCAAACACAAGAAAATGCCTGCGGGTGTCTCCATCAGGACTCAGATAACTCGAAAACGTCTGCTCCAACTAAGAATTATAATTTTAACTACTTTGAATAAATCTCTGACTAAAAAAAAAATTTTGTTTTCTATCACTGTACTGTTGCATGTCTGGTGTTTGTTGAGTGATCAATTCTCTTAAAAAAAGACTTACTTTTAGAAATGACATCTTCAATTTCAAATGGGAGACAAACAGCAAACTTTCTGTAGTCACTTATACCAAACAATGGCATCATAGCAAGACTGAAACTCCACAACCAACCTCCAAGCATAATACAAGCTGAGGAGGTAACATGTAGTTATTACAAAAATGGAAAGCTTATGAGATTAAACATTCATATTAGTAAAATATTTTGAAATATAAACAAAACCTTTCATTAATTATATAAATTATTAGAGAGAAATTAACCAGAAAGAAATAAAATTGAGATGTTACTCAATTCACTTTTATTTTTCCCCTGAAAAACTCTAAATGTTAAAAGCCTCCTCATCAGACCTTATATTCTTTTTTATGGCAACATTCTACCAGCTTAAGTCTGTATTTGCAAAACAACAATGTTAAAACCTGGGTATTTTTTCAACATTCAAATTAAGTGGTCTCTGGATGTTACTTTTAATGTGACATTCTGTTTTATTTTCTTGTTCAAATTTTTCTATTTTTTTTATTACAGGAGGGAAGGAGTTGTTAAGGTTAAGATTTAAATACAGTGGACTCTTGATAACCCCAAATGCACTCAGTAATCAGCCATGCCACAGATGTAAATTCATGTAATTAATGTATACTGAGTACATCTATTTTTAGACTGTTGGTAGGCTTAAAGTGTAATTTAGTAGAGTATGTGAAAGCTGAAATAAAATGTTTTTTATTTTTTTAGGTCAATAAATGTTACTGTTTCATCTATTGTTTATTTTATACCACAAAAAGAATATTGTTACTGTTATTCTGTATGGTGATCTAACAGAAGGCAGGAGATTTGCTGGTTGTCCACTTTTACGGTATAAGGATGTATGCAAATGCAACATGAAGCTCTTCAAAATTGACACTATCAGCTGGGAAAAACTGGCACTGAATAGATCCACATGGAGAGCAAGCAAATAGGAAGGGTCCCCGATTGCAGATGCCATACACAACAGTAGTAGAAAGTAGGGTGAAAATGCAAAGGCGCCTTGTGATTACATATGCCCAACCTGTGACCGCAGCTGTGTATCAAGGATAGGCCTTTTTAGCCACATAAGAAGTTGCAAAGGGAAAAGATCATCTCTCGAGACATAAAATGCCATAGATAGTAGTTATGCTGAGGTGTAAAATTGTAGTCAAAATAAATTCCCATTTGTTTGAACAAATAAAATTATCTTATTATGAATAGCCATTTTTTTACATATACAGTTAAATTCTTTGAATTACAGCTAATCTTTGGTATTCCAATGTTTTTGGTTATCTGACATCCATTGAGAGTCATCTGTATAACTTTAACAAGCCAATGTCAGGTAGTCTTTACAGTATCTTCCTTGATTTTATTTTATTAGCACTTTTTATTTCCCAGTGGAGTGATAAGTCACACTAACAGATTAATGAACCAAAGTTAATAAAAAATATTGCCTCCTCTATCAGGATTTGAACCACTAACCACACAGTCACTACTGCAGTACCTCATTTGATTTTTTATTTTATTTTAATGTAAGCACTGACCTGCATGCTTGAGTGAAAGTCGTTTGTTAAGCTGCATAGCATGAGTGATGGCATAGAATCTCTCTAATGTTATGACAGTCAGGGTGAAGACACTAAGCTCACTGGACAAGACACCCAAGACACCTGCCACTAAACAACTGGCACTCATTTGCCACTGGATAGCATACTTTTTAAATTGACCTGGAACATATTAAATGAACTAAATGGAGTGCATTAGCTACAAGTGATGCCAACTAAGAAATAGAATACCGGGACAATCTATTTCAAACACTACAGATATTTATCTGCCTCATATTGCTTTATATAATTTTAAAAAATATTTTTATCTTTAAACATTTAAAAATATCTCTTGAAAAGTTTAAAATAAATTATACTTAGTGTACAAGCTGATACAGTTTTTTTTGACTAACCTAGTGTGGAGGCATCAACTATGGCCAATATTCCAAGATATATCCCCATAAAAAAGTCTGCCATAGCCAAGTTACAAATCAGAAACCTTGGCACATCCATCTTGGATTTACTTGTCACAGAGACAAAGAAAACGACTCCATTGCCCAGTAGTGCCAGCATAAAAACAAACCACACGCCACAACGCAAGGACCACCATCCAAAGAGGTCATCACATGGCATGAATGGACCTTCAGTAAGAAAAGATTTTAGTTCTTGATAAAAATGTTTTCTTCATATGATAATTGCATAGCTTAGAAATATTGATAGTTAATTTAAAATACCAATGTATTAAAATATTGTTAATACAAATGGAGATACTAAATATAACTCTACCAGGCATAGGTTTGCAGGTAATGGCTGCCTTGGCAACCACATAGCTTGGCTGATTTGAATAGTCTTTCAGATTGGTTGTGGCCTCAGGTTTTGTTAGAAGATCAGAAAAATCAAAGTCACTCCCAAACTGTTCAAAATTCATTCCATTCTCTAAAGAAACATTTTCTGAAATATAAAAAAATACAGGCTCCAGAAATGATGTAGTTACATAGCAAATTTAGTTCTATTTATAAATGGGAATAAATATAGATAATAATATATGTATGTATATATTAATGTATGTATGTATATAATAATAATAATATAATGTATGTATATATTAATGTATGTATGTATATAATAATAATAATATATTTACACACAAACACTCTTATATTTTGATCCTATAAATAGAATGGCTGACTTCTGCAAAACATTCTATGTGGTTATCTAACAGATGGCAGGAGATCCGCTGGGAAAAAGTGGCACTGGATAGATCCACATGGAGAGTGAGCATAAAGGAAGGCTCAGGATTGCAGATACCATATACAAAGGTAGTAGAAAGAAGGGTGAAAATGCAACAAATTCTTGTGATTTCAGATGCCCAACCTATGATCGCAGCTCTGTATCAAATATTGGTCTCTATAGTCACACAAGAAGTTGCAAAGGCAAAAGATCATCTCTTGAGACATAAAATGCCACAGATAAATAAAATGTATAAATTTTATCTAATAATAAAAAAAAACGTTTAAAAAAAATTACTAATTACACAAAGTAGAGATATAAGATAACTTTGGATAGAAAAATTACTCTTTTAACTCTTTCTCTCCTAACTGACGATACCAGCATTGATTCCACCAGAATGTGGTAAATAATTACGGAGAGAAAGAGTTAAATGAAAAATGACATTAAAAGATAAAAATATCTCAACAATACAAAAACTAACATAAAGAAGAACATTATTAAAAGGAATACAAAAAGCACTATACATAATTGTCTTATTTTTTCATTAGTTTATTTTCAAAATTATTTTTTTCATTGTTCTTTTTTTTCCATTGAAAAACATTGTAATAACTAAAAACTCTATAACATAAGTCCATTTCTATAATATTTATATAAACACTTTTTTAAAAAAACATTTGTGTTTTTTTTAAATGTCTATCACTTTCACTAAAAGAAAAATAAAATTCATTCCTCTTTTAAATTCACTCCACAATGAGCATGCTGGGATAGGAACCAATGAGACTAGATATGTATCAAATTATTTAACTGATATAAATTTTGAAAAAACAATCATAAAAAGGCATTGCAATAATCTTACCAAAATTAAGCTCCAAATATGTTTCAATGCTTTCATTTGAGTACCCTATATACCGAAACAATGTTTACAAGAATACAGTTACAAAGAACATAATTGATGAACAGAATGATAATTTAAACTTTCATATAGGAACACAAATTTCTACAAAAATAACATGGATAAAAGCATACATTAAATAAGAATTTACCTAAAATGTGCTTTTTTTAAAGTGATTATAAGCCTATGAGTAAAATGAAATTATTTAAAAAAAAAAAAAAGAATATTGAGTTAAATTGTATCAATTTTTTTGAACCAATCATAATTAATTTTTTTTATAGCTCTAGACTAACAATAATAAATTTGTGCGATCGGAAATATTTTTATTACTGTTTTCATTTAGCATAATTTTCATGCTTTTGGCATGATCAGTGCTCTATGGTCTCATCACTTTTGTGGGCCAGTTTTTTTTTTTTGGGTGTAGAGGGGGGAAAGGGGTAACTGGAAGAGGGTTTAAAAAAAAAAGCTGAGTCTGCATTCCAACTTTATGATACTAGTACTTATACCAATGGAATGTTTTTGGTCATCTTTTGTTAGTTTCAAAGTTTTAGCCAATGACCTAATTCTCTTCACAAGGTTTATCTCCCCTAGGCAAGTACTGTCTCCCTATAAAACAAATTAATTAATTATGAATGAGTGATCAAATAATTGATAAGTTTTCAACTGATTCATGTGTTGTCATCGACAAGTAATGGTTGTGCAAAGTTTGAACTTGATACAAGAATGGGAAGTGGGAGAAATAAGGTGCACAAGATTTGTACCAGACAAACAGAATGAGTTGATATATGCTTTTATATACATTTATTAGTATTTTATTTAAAGTTAGAAAACAAGTTCTAGGGAAACAAGGACTTACACTGGTTTTCACTCCTATAACTGTCAATAATTTCACTTGGTCTTGAGAGAATATCATTTAACTTATTATTAAAGTCTAACACAACAAAATCCTCCGCAGACTCTAAGTCACTTGGCTACAAATAACATTAAAAACATAAATGTGAACAAAAGCAAAAAAAAATAAATTTACTACATCTAGAAACAGAAAAAGACAACAACAATAATACTGCTACATTTAAAGGACCATTGCAACATACACCTTAGAGACTTACCAAACACATTAGTCCATAACTTGGACAGATTGACATACTTCTCCCACATAGCCAGTTGCTCTGGCTCACCATCTTTCATCCATATAACATATTCTCTAATCATATCCAGATAGATTTGCTGTAAGCAAGCATAAGAAAAGTTGGCAAGAATAAGGAAAAGGGAGAGCAAAGCTTTCGGATCATAAGTAATTCAAATAAAAGGACTTTGATATGAATATAAGAAATGTCAGGCATTTCTGCCATATTAAACAAGACTGTTTAGAGCTAGTCAGATGTACATTCAAATATATTAAACTAGATTATTTAGAGCTAGTTGGATATACACTCAAATATATTACACTAGACTGTTTAGAGCTAGTTGGATGTACATAGGCCAACAAATATATAAAATTTTAATCTTAAAAAGAACATATATTATTTTTTTTTTATTATAAAATTGAAATAAATAAATAGTTTGCTTTGTGACACCAATAATAATGAGATGATGGTCCATGAAATGGTATTAACTTTTGAAAACTTTAAGCAATTTTAATGTCCACTAACTGGATGACAAAATCTAAAATGGAACTATTAAAGAAGAAATACATGTAAAATTGTACAACCGTTTATGCATTGCAGTAGTTTGTAAGAAATATTGGAATAGACTTACTTTGTTCCTATTACTCAATTGAACATTTTTATAGAAACAGATTTTAATGTAATTTTCAACAAATAATTAATTTAATAATATAGATTCTAACAGAAATAAAAGTAAAGATATTGAATGGACCAAAATTTTAAGTACTACATTGAACATCTTTGAAAGGTAATTAGCTTTCACAACATCCTTACCTATTCATAGAGCATTGTAACAATTTATTCATATAAATGAAAATACTTTCTTTAAATAAAAATTTACAAACCATTAAGTTTTTAAAAGAGAATCTAGACTATTTAAAAAAAAATTAAATAAACTATTTTAAAATAGGCAGATTAATGTATCTCCAATATGCAGACCAGAAGTTTCATTTCAACAAGAGATAGTTCAGGACATTTAAAAATATTTTTTTTAGTTCAAAACCAAATGTATACTAGCACATGTAGCCTACATTCATTATTTAGTGAATACAAATAGCTATATCAGATATTATCCATTTATTCTCTTTACATTTTCAGATATTTCTTTGATAGCTATTTATGTCTATGTAATAGGCCCTACTAAAAGCTTTTAAAAGCTATTAAATCTATTGAACCAGCCAAGAAAACCAACAATGCCTATGTACAGCTTAAAATGAATGAGAACTATGGACCCCTTGAATAGCAAGCAGATATAGCAATTTTTTTTTAAGGAAAATCTTTAATATATAAAGTAAGAAAGATTGTGAAATGAAATATAAAATAGAGGCAATAAAACCAAGAAAAGAAAAGTTTTTCAGTAAAATCTGGCGAAAGCATGATATTAGGGAAACAATGCTGTAAGCTCAGGTCAATGAAAAAATTGCTTGAAAAAATATTACTAATAGAATTAATATAATACTCATATATTGCATTTGTCATTGAATGTAGTAATACAAAGATATCCATAATTAAAATTTACAATATCTCGATTTCAAACATATACACATAATGATTCACCTATGACCTATTCAGCTTACTATCATTAGAATTTAGGTTACAAATGCAAGTAAGACAGTGTCCAAGTTTATATTTTATATATTTTGAAATGTTTTCTCATTAGGAAAATGTTTCCTTTAATACTTTTTATGCATGTATTTTTGGCATGTATTGTAAGTTGTAATTTTTTTTTAGCTTTTAAATATTAAAATATTATAATGGGAATAAAGAGTTTAACTTAAATTTGGACAAATGTAAAACTAAGAAACTAAATGCTGTAGAAATGCTATAAATGTCATACAAGGAATAAAATTTGTGATATTTAACATTAGTAAAAGAAATTTATTATTATATTAAAGCACTAGCGGATCCACACCTTTGGAGTGGGGTGATTTTTTTCCAAACCCTAACCCTAAGCATAAATGCGCGTACAGCATATATATATATATATATATATATTAGAATTGAAAGAAAAAAAAAGTGTTTCTCAAACTTTGGTGAAAAAACAACAACAAAAAAAACCCATCCATGTTGAGCCCTTTCTCTTGACTGCTTGGGGGTCTGGGGGAGTGCTGTAAGCTCCTCCAGTGGGGTCTGGGGCAAAGCCCAGATGCCAAAAGCTTTTTCTTGTATTCTTCACAGCAGAAATGCATTCTCCTAGCATCTACACCTCATTATTAATCCTATTCAAAAAGGACCTTCTGAAAATGTTTCTCTTGAAAAATATTCTAATAGGAATTTACAGGCCTTTTCTACATTACAAATACAACCGATTTGTTCCTTGAAAAGATAACATACCCCACATATTTAGATTAAGACATTGAGTGTCGCCGCCAAAAAAAAAAATATTCGAAAAATAATATTTTTAAAAAAGCTAATTTGTAAGTAATACATTTTGTTCAATAGGCATGTTCGTAACTTTGTTTTGTTACAAAACTATAATTCAAAGCTCTAAACAAAAAATTTCGGAAGTGGGAGGAGAAATAAAGTGGGCCAATCATTGGCCCATTAGATTCTACTCTAAATGTTTTGCATTTTTAGGATTCAACCATATATTGTGAGTTATAGTCTCAAATTTTTTTATACAATAGAAAAATATCAGTATGTGTAAAGGTTGGAAAAATGTGATTAGGAAAATAATATTTGGGTTCATATTTGGGTTTGTTACTTTTATAATGAAAAAGTTCGTATGAATCCTAAATTTTCCAAAACAAAGTCTTTCTTAAAATAACTAAGACAAATTGGTGTGCAATTACATAAACTCTGATGTCATATTTGACTATTCTATTTTAAAATGTCATGTTTAGGTCTGGAAATGAGAGAGAGCGGTAAAGTGAAAACGTTAATCCTCGCTCCTTTTATAATCTCTGCAAATGATTGCATTTGGCATTAAAGAATAGGGGGTGGGGCAACTCGATACAAGAATTTAATTTATAGCATATATAAATTATATTAGTGACATATTTAAAAAAAAATTTGTAATTTCTTAACTAAAATACAAAAAGAAAAAAAGTATTGGTTTGTCCGATGGGCGGAAGGCGATTGCATGTATCACCCCTCCCACCTGATACAACCCTTTTTCATTTTATATTTATTAATGGTAAAATTTGAGATCAGAGGCTGTGTGCGACATAATATACAAATAGGTTGAAACATCAATATGTACCTTATATTATATAGATATTCAACAAATTTTGTTTACAAACTATGATTTCTCCATAAAAATAGGACCGCACTTCCCTCCACTCAGAAGGCTAGAGTGAGGAGGGTAGTAGAAGCAATCGCCCCCCCCCCCCCCACCTCACTGAATCGGCTACGATACCAGAAGTGTAGTGATATAATATAAAAATTATATAGTAATTCAACTAATTTTGTTCACAAACTATGATTTCTAAATAGAAGTAAGACCGCCCCCCCCCCCCCACTCAAAGTGTTTAGGTGGGAAGGGCAGTAGATGTATTCAATCCTCCCCCCCCCACTGGCTAACAGGAAAACGGTATAATATAAAGATCAGTTGAAATATCAATAACTAGTTTTAATTATATAGATATTTAATTGATTCTGTTAACAAGTTGTGATTTCTACAAATAAATTAAACTGTCCCCCCCACTCGAAAGTTTATGGTGGAGGGGGGGCGGGATTGATACCATCGCCACCTCCCCCATCCCACCAAATCGGCCAACATACTAGAGGGGGGGGGCAAAATAATCTCAAAATAGGTTGAAATATAAATAATTAGTAAATATTATTAACATAACTAATAAATTTGTATACAAATTGTGTGATTTCTTTACTAAAATTCATCCCCCCCCCTTGGGTGCATTACATTTAACAAGACAAGTTGAAGTTAAACAGTTCACTTACCTCTTGTCTTGAATGGATGAAGTCACAGCAGTGATAAGCATATGCCATTGTAAAGTGGTTGACATTGATAAAGTTTTCCTTAGCTGGAAACTCTCTCAAATCTGGATTGTAATAAACTTTGAGCTTCTCAAGATTGATCAAACCTGCAGTTGGCAAGTGATGTAGTCTATTTTTCCCAAGATTTCTAGTCAGTAAAAAAACAACAAATGATAAAAACATGTTACAAGTTGAAATGTTAAGAGTTAAGGTATCAAGAAATAGTCACATAACTTTTAATTGTATTGGTCATTACAGAAAATACTTACAAATCTTTTAATCGCTTGAGAGGTAGAAAAGCATCAGGGTGAATGTCTCTTATCTCATTTTCAGCCAAATTTCTATCAATAATCAAAATTTTAATTTCTTATTTGGTTTATAACAAATACTTAACAGTGGACAACCCAATAAAAACAACATTTTCTAAAGGAAATTTGTGTTACATATAATTTCATGTCTATTATTCTGTCATTTCTGTTATTAATCAATTCTTTTTGAAAATCTCTCATCATCTTTCGCCATAGGGGTGCTGTGACAGTTTGGGTAACCAAATCCCTCCCCTTTTCCCAGTCAGCAGCTGTTCATAGCAGGATGTCAAGAGAGAGGCTGGTCCATTTTTTAATGTTATCCAGCCAGCTTTTTTTTTGGATGACCATTTCTTCGTGGTTCCTCCACTGTAGCTTGAAGAATGACTTTTGATAGTGAGTTATATTTTATAATATGACCAAATCTGCTCAATTTTAGTCCTTTCACAGTATTGAGTTCTTCCTTTTTTGCCAGCCAGAGTGTTGACTTGTAAAAGTACAAACTCATTTGTCTTCTTTTCCTGGCGTCTGATACCCAGCATTTTTCTGTAGCATTTACTCTCAAAAGCTTGGATTCTTTTTTCAGCCTCAGCGTCCATTTTTCACAACCGTATAGGAGTACAGAGACTACTTGTGAAGAATACATTTTTAATTTTACTGGAAAGCTGATTTTACTCTTCTAGATTTTCCACAGTTGGGTCATGCAGCTGATGCTAAGCTTAAACAGGTTTTTATCTCTTTTATTGATCCTATGTCTCTTGTTATGTTGGACCCTAAGTATTTAATAAGTGGAATTCATTGAGAAATGTATCCTTTGTTTAAAAATAAGTGTTCAGCATATACACAATTAAAACTTTCAGAATTATGAAAAAAGATTTTTAAAAATAATTCATTCAATTCAAAGAAATGCATTTATTTTATTGATGCAATCTAAGCAAAACTACAAATTAAAAAAATAAAAAAATAAAACAACCAAAAAAAAAAAAAGATAGATTTATTAGTAGAAAAAAAATTCTTGTCTGATTATAGTTTTAGAGAAGAGAAGTAACAGAGTACTACAATCTCAACACAGCTATATTTATCATTCATGTTTCCTTTTTTTAATATTCTTTTGGATGTGCCCAAATTGTTTTTCATTGTGTGTTCTACATATACTCAATAAATAACAGACATAAGTGTTATCATCCATCCATTCATCCCATTGGTGCTGCATCCCATAGAGGGCTCTAGCCTCCTTCATCACATCTCACCTGGGCCTTTCGTCTTTATGCCCTAACCCCAAGCTGTTTTTGATAACCTGCATCTTAAAAATCTTAGAACACCTACGATCTACATAATGATTCCTATTTTGAAATGTGAAATAAGTTTGCACCAATGTACTTACAGATATTCCAGGGTGGATAATCCTGTAAACGCATCTTGTGGTATGGTCTTAATTGAGTTAGTGTTGAGAGTAAGATCGACCAGGCTATCCATCCCTTTAAAAGACTGACCATCAAGAGACTTTAAAAAGTTATTAGCCATGTTCCTGTATTAATATTTTTAGCAAATAATTAGTCATAAAATAATAACATTTTAGCTATTCTGTAAATAAAAAAAAAACAAAATGAAAACTGTATTTACTTACAAAATAGTCAGTTTCTGACAGTTTGACATTGCAGGAAACTCTTCTATTTTGTTGGAATGAACATCTCTGTATTAATTTAAAAAAAAATAGCATAATATCAAAATTAAAAAGATATCCTGAAGTGATTTTCTATTGTTAATTTTCAGTGGGCTACCCTGGTACTTCATTTTCAAATTCTAATTCTTTTTTATTTGTTAATGTATGCTTTTGAATAGCTAACATTTATACTGAACAGATATTCATGCTGACCATAAATCTTAAGCCCTTTAAAGTTGACAAATGAAGGGTGATTTTAAAATGTTTGTAGCACAACAATAAAGTCTATTCCTATCAACTTACAGAACTGAGAGTTTCTCCAATAGCGAACAAAGGTCATTTGGTATAAACCTTATGTTGGCTCTGTCCAATGTTATTTTAGTCAAGTTCATTGTGCCAGTTAGATTTGGAAACATAGCCATATTATGGACCTCAGATAGTTTTCTGAATTATACATGTATACATACATTATTAGTTATTATGATTTTACTCCTTTTCCTAAAGTTTTAGTGTTTGTTAACAATTCAAAACTTACAATTCTTGTAAAGCTGGCAAGTTTACAAAAGCATTATAACTGACTGACTTGATTGGATTCTGATCTAACTTTAAAGTTTCAAGTCTCAATTTATTGGCAAACATTGCATCAGGGATTTGACTCAGACTGTTATTTTCCAGATTTCTAGGTGAATGAAAAGACACATTTAAATATTATATGTGAGAAAAGAAAATATATAAGCTAATACATACAACAGAAATTATTATATGGCTCCTTCTGTCTTGGAAGACAATGGATGTGCCCAGATGAGTCACTGGCTTTGGTTTCTTGAGACGGGGAAGATTATTATACATACAACAGCAATTATTACACACTAAATAAACAAGAAACTTACAGATCTTCAAGTGCTTCAAGTGTTGACAGGGAGGATGAAATATTCCTGATTTTATTATTGTTTAAATCTCTGAAAGGAGAAAAAAAAAAAAAAAAAGGAATGTCTATTTCTGTAATACATTGAAAAGGTAGTACCACTTTTGCTCATGCAATTATAATACATACAGTAAAACATAAACTAATGCACTTTTTTTTTTCTTAATCCTAACTTTAAATGCCAATTTAATGCAGGCACTGTACAATAATTATCTTCCAATATGGTAAAACTGTATAAATACAACCAGTTCAAGTAAATTACTTACAAAATTCTTAGACCAGTAAGGCCAAGAAATGCATCCTTTTCAATAATGCTTATTTTATTGTTACCAATTTGTCTGGAGAAATTAACAAAAAAAGAATACTTAATTATGATTTAAAAATCACACCTTTAAAGTGCATTGTACATAAGCATGCTTTGGTTCTGGCCTTTACACTAAAATTAAATCAAGCTACATTATTCATAAACAGGATAAACAACTGGTATAAATATAATACCAGGTACTAATATCCCAGCTATATGTATGTTTGTAATGTAAATTGTTTTTGTAAGCTTGTTCTTTGCAGCACACAATGTTTTTTGCTGTTGCCAGTATTTTGGTATCATTATTTGATCAGAAAATTTGTGTTTTGTGTTCTAGCAGTGTATGGCAATGTTTTTATTTTCTTGTCAAATTATGCTTTTATGACACAAGTCCTAAGATATGATTTTTCTAATGTAGAAAAGACAATATGTGAATAGTGTAAATAAATCAATCTATTTGTTTTAAATTCATACCTAATATTTTAGAACTAAGTTCTCTTTAATAAGTACTGCTAAAACTTGTTGAGGTTTTGATGAAAAAACAGCTAAGCTATCACAAGTTAATATAGTGCTGCCTGGCTTGTACAAATCAAAAAAGATTTTTGTGACAAACACTTCCTGTCTCCTCTTGAGACTGAAGTTGAGCATGACAAGATTGACCTAGGGACATGCGTAGGACATATATGTCCTCTTTTTTGAAGTAACATATGTATTTGATAAGATGAGTCATACTTTATTATCAGTGCATAAATAGTTCAATCACCTAGTAGTTGTGGAGTAAATCGCACCAGAAATTTCACAATGAGCTAGCCACTATGTTATCTCCCCTTCTTATTTTCCCTTCATTTTGCCATGAATACGTTGACAAACAGTAATACTCTAGACTCTAGGATATATTTTTGTAATTCCTCCCGTGATTCAATACTTTTAGGAAGTACCTTAAAGCCCCACTTATTCACACATTCACATTGATAGTGCTAAGATAATTCTTGTCTATTTTACTTATATTTTGTATAGATATCTCAATGTAGATTAGGCCCATTAGGTTAAACAATATTCTGCGCTATACAGCAATGCCCTTTAGATATAGGGTCTACATAACGTTAAAGTCAGACATGTTATTTTAATTAAGGCTGTTAATTTACTTAACAATCTAAAAAATAAACATTTAGTTCAATTAAATTCTACTATTGTTATAATAAGTAAATCAATAACTGTCATAAAATTGGAAACAAGTGAAAACAAAAACAGCAACTTACACAATAATGAGCTTCACATTTTTGTGAAATGCTTGATTTGGAATTTTTGTGATTTGATTGTTGTTCAGTGCTCTACAGAGTAAAAAACAACAACATAACAATAATAGAAAAGATAATAACAACAGAATATGTTAGCAAGAGCAGTTTCTGCATTTTCAAATGAAAATGAAATTAACTTTAACTATATCTGTGTACAAGTTCTAGAACTAAAATTCAATGGAAATATCAATTATATGAAGCAGCCTCTTTGTAGGTGGGTGACAGGGCTGAACACCAGACTACAACCACAATATAAAGATTGTTGTGTCACATTCTGCAGGGCCTCAGCTACACATTCAATGTATTGTAGTAATATGCTGTAGACTGAAAATACACTGTATACTGTGTTATGAATTTATTCATAAACAGTTCACCTATATAGAGACTTGTTACTCAATGTTGTTAATGACTTTCCTGCATCTCTCTCTAATTGCACCAGTGTCATACAAATGTACAATAAACAGAGTAAACACATTAGGAGTGGTGCAGATCAGGCAGAAGTACATAAAAGGTTCAAATTTTAAAATATAAATCTCAATCCAGAAAATAGGACAAGATCTAATGAAGATCAAGATCTCGATTATTTATACTGAGTACCGTATACTAGTAAAATAGATATATTATTATATAGTAACTTCTTTCAACTTACAAAGCTTGCAGTCCTTTAACCTTTCTGAGAGCTCCAACGGGGATTGTTTTTAACTGATTGGCATCTAAACAAAGTTCTCGCAATGAGTGCAGTCCCTTGAAAGCGCTTTTGTTCACGCTTTTAATCAAATTAGAATCCAGATACCTGTAGTATTAAACAAAAATTACCATTGTAGCTTGGATAATGAATAGTTTTATGTAACAGTGTAGTGCAATTAAGAAACAAACAAACAAAAATACAACAACAAACAGACAATGATTTCATTAACGGAATATACTTGATTACAGTTGTTTCCCTTTAAGTCATGTTTTCGCCAGCAACAACAATGAGTGTTAAAATCTTTGTGATAGAATAATAACATATAAAACCAAAGAAGCTTATTGTTTACAAACCCAGCTGAAACGACTCAGACTAGAGTCTAATGGTCAACGAATGCATGAATCAATTCTTAGATTTTGGTATGCCAGTGAATGGTGATAGGTCAGTGACATAACCGTCACATAATGTGCCTTTGGATAATCGACAAAGTAAATACCGGTACGTAATGACATACTGTGTGTGTGTGGGGGGGGGGACAAAATCAAGCCTTATCCCAATCAGCTCCAGCCCCAACTAATAAAAGTGAAGAGAAGGACAAAGAACGATTCTGCATTTTCCATAGTTGACTAACTTAAAAAAGAGTAGTCCCTCTTTACAAACAGGAAAATATAAAACATCTATACCGTACTGAAATTTTGCAAAGAGAACGAGATGAATTACAGATATGTAAATAGCACTGGAGCATGTGTAAAAGTGCACCTTCTTCCCTAGTGTCTTTAGAGCATGAGACGGCTTGAATCAGCCAGGAAAACCAAAGCCTTGAGTTTAAGTCTCTAAATAACAAGCACGGCTAGATGAACATATCGATACGCGTAAGACGTCATTATCTTATCTTTCGAAGGAACGTCAATAATTGATAAGAGAAGAAGATTATAACATGATCCTCAGTGGATATTGCTGAATTACTGAATCAAGTAGATCCTCAGTGGATATTGCTGAATTACTGAATCAAATAGATCCTCAGTGGATATTGCTGAATTACTGAATCAAATAGATCCTCAGTGGATACTGCTGAATTACTGAATCAAGTAGATTCTCAGTGGATATTGCTGAATTACTGAATCAAGTAGATTCTCAGTGGATACTGCTGAATTACTGAATCAAGTAGATTCTCAGTGGATACTGCTGAATTACTGAATCAATTAGATTCTCAGTGGATACTGCTGAATTACTGAATCAAGTAGATTCTCAGTATATTGCTGAATTACTGAATCAAGTAGATCCTCAGTGGATACTGCTGAATTACTGAATCAAGTAGATTCTCAGTGGATATTGCTGAATTACTGAATCAAGTAGATTCTCAGTGGATATTGCTGAATTACTGAATCAAGTAGATTCTCAGTGGATATTGCTGAATTACTGAATCAAGTAGATTCTCAGTGGATATTGCTGAATTACTGAATCAAGTAGATGGCAAAAGTAATGGTGATTTGTTTAGATAAGGGAACCCCCCAAGGTAAAAAAAAATAGCAGGGAAGCCACTTTAGGGCCAACAGCATCCCCCCTCCCCAACGGCCGAGATAAACAAATAAGCATATTACGACCAGAGGCGGACTGGGTATCAAAATCGGCCCGGGCATTACCATATAAACCGGCCCACAAATGGCATGTCATATATTTTCGGTGGGGGGGGGGGTTTACCCCACTCGGCAATTTATATATATATATATTTTAATGTGTGTGTATATCTAATGAATCTTCATTACATTGACCTTTCATTCTTTCAGACGTTTTTTCTGCCCTAGAATACTCTCTTCCTATAATTAGTTAAAAGACAGTACACACCGCCAAAGGGCAGCTAGGGAGTCCGGGGGAGCGCTGCAAGCTCCCTCAGTGCGGTCCGGGGCGAAGCCCCGGAACCAAACATTATTTCCGTTATTTTAAGCTTTAAAAATGCATATTCTGAGGTATCTACTGTGCAATTAGCCTGCTACTCTTCAGCTAAAAAAATTCAAAAACCAAATCTGCTATTCAATGGAGTCCAGCGACTGGTAGAAAATGGAAACTATAGTTTTGCTTTAGCTTTTCTATTGGAGGGGGAAGGGAAACCAGAAAACCCCTTTCGGCTACGCTCATGAAATTTGGTGACTGTAGTTTGCTTAAGTTGGCTGCACTGGGGCAGTAAGTAAAGTTTCCATTTCAGACAATGAGCGATTAGAGAGGCACTTACTTAATGTAAAAAGCTCTTACTTCCTCCTAGTACATTCTCAAAAACGCGATTTGTATATGAATATACTATGACCCATTATTTAAAACTAGTCGACCGGCGGCGTAGCATACGCCGCTATTTTGCATGGCCGGTCTTAGGCCACTGCAACCTAAGCGACCGCAGTGGGCCCCCACTTTCAAAGAATCCGCAATTTTATAGGACCCGCGCTAATTCAAGGTGTATAAATTATTAAATTAAACCATTTTGTAAATTAAAACAGATTTCCCGCGCCCTCCAGTCGATTTACCAGGAGCTCCTGGAAATCTCCCGAAATCGCAAAATATACGAAAAAGTCCTTAAAATATACGGAAATATATAGAAAAAAATTGTCATTTTGTGGTGTCATTCAATATGGAAAACGCCAATCCTACGCGCGATAAATAAAAAACGGCATTATGCATTAGCCGTAATTGTGTAGTCTGGTGAAAGAAGCTTCTCGCGCCTCAAACTAATGAAGAGTTACTTGAGGTCAACAATTCTCATCAAAGATAGATTGAAACATTTAGTAATTGAGCGTGATCTATGTAGGAAACAGAATTATTATGATATATTGTACGACTTTGCTACACGCAAGGCTCGTAAAGTAATTCTGTACATAGTAAAGAATGAATAAAATACATAGACGAATTTTTTTTCTAATACAAACTCTTAAATCTCACAAATTATCCGCTTCCCTACCCAAACTTGGCTCAACGAAATCAGTTTCGCATAGGGCCCCACAATGGTTAAGTCCGGCCCTGTTATTTAGTGTTTGTAAAATGTTTTACATGTTTCGGATGTTCCTTCAGAGTTGAAGATAGTTAAGTTTTTAGTCCAAACCTCCCGCCAGACGAAGGGGGATGGGAGCGGGCACTCCGTCCAGCGCGCAGCCATCCGTACCCACGTGTTCTCTCCCCCCTTCTTGTTTTCTCGTGGACTATCCGCAGAAATAAGAGAGTGATCTTTCCTTTCCTTCTTCTTCTCGTTTAAACTGTTGAGGGAAGAAGATAATTATATATATAGATATAAATCTCCTTTCATTAAATATCGGATGTGACAGCGTATAATAAATTATTGTAATAATTTTCATCATTAATGACTTCATACTAAGCATAAGTTTGCCATTAATTATATTAGTATAAAAATTGATTTAGATCTAGATTTATTTTGTAATTAAATCATTTTTTTGTAAGACTTAAGTGTAGTATGTTTAGATCTATGTTATTAAAAATAAACAAAAAGAAACTTACTTTTTCTTTTCAAATCGCAGAAACTGGAGCTTTATACCCATATTGAGCTGTGACTAAGTTGGGTGGTTTGCAATTTCGCGGCTGTGTGTATGTGTTAAAGTTAATTTTCTATTAAGTATTGTTAAAGAGTTAATTGTCGCGCCTTTTTTTTTTGCTGCGTTATATCAATGTTTTCTAACTTAACCTCTCTCATCCCTCTTTTTGGTGAAATTTCATTGGAACCATTAAAAGACGGGGGAGGGAAGGAGCAAAAAAAATGGGAGTGCCATCAAAGGCCTTTGCCGACCAGCAAAACGATTAGGCCAAACACAACCTCGAAGACATCAAAGCAGTCCATGCCGCTCGTGCATAGCAGAAAGTACGGTCTTACGTTTTGCAATTGATAATAAGTACAGTGTATAGTGTATTTTTTTTTTTATATTCATGTTGAATTTCAAACAAAATTAACTGTAATAAGAATAAAAAAACAACAACAAGAAAACGTATTGGGGCCTTTGGGTCTTGCTGCTGTCACTTTTTTTTTTAAAAGTTGTCTGCATTGAAATTTTGTTTCTTTGGTCGCGACCAGACCGGCCCATTTGGTACCGGCCCACCGGGCATTTGCCCGTTTGCCCATATAGCCAGTCCGCCCTTGATTACGACTCTTGTCACTGGCGGAAAGAAAGGGAGTAGAGGCAATTTCCCCTCCCCCCTCCCGATTAAAAGTTCTGGATCTGCTCTTGGGTTGCAATATGTGGGCAAGGAAAATATGCGACCAGAGAGTAGATACAAAGTACATACTAGAGGACTGCGAGCAGTGAGTAGATACAAAGTGCATACTAGAGGACTGCCATCAAACTATGTCAGGTCGTTGAAGAACCTTGATCTCACACATTGATCGTTTTTAGACAGTTAATATCGAAATAGACTTGCCGACAAAACTGTCAGATACAACCTGATTATTTCCAACAAAAGATGTATCAAAAAGCATATATTTTAGAGCATATATTCTAAAGGATATATTTCAAAAGATATATTTAAAGCTACGCAGAACAAATCTGAAGTACTCCAGAAAATCAAGAAAGAGAGAGATTGGGCAAACTAAAGAGACAAGTGACGGCTAGACTAAACAAAGGCTTCACAAAAAAGGTGGTGCATATCAGAAGAAACTGCATAGAGGTTCCAAGTGAAAAGAGTTAGATACTGTCTCATCCTTTGGGACACAGCAAAAGGCTGGTCGAAACAGCACGGAATATAATCAACAAAGACCATTCCTCGCCTTCTTCTTGGCCACCTAACGGATTGTAAAAAACAAGAACAGGAAAGGACTAGGTAAAGGCAAAACTTGAGAACTTCGAACTGCAGAAAATGTTAGACTCTTTTTCACAACACTTCATGCAAGATACGTTTTTTTTTCAATTCTCAGTAACAAAAATACATCAAGTGACTGACAAAAATGTTTCTGACATCATTTCTTTCAATTCCTCTTATTAGTTTGCAAATTCATGGGTGGGCGGAAGCTGCCTGGAACCTGGACACTGTTTCGAAAACGGCTGTAACGATTTTCCAGAAATTTTACAGTTTATTAACTTTATCTATACATTTAGGAAAAAAACAACTAGCTAATTTCCTGGAGGGAATTTTTTTTTAAAGAAAAATCTATTCAATAATTATGAAGAACAAAGTAATCGCTCATACAAAAAAATCACCAGCTTCATAAAGGAAGAATTGTAAAAAACAACAACAAAACAAACAAAAACAAAACAAACAAAAACAAAACAAACTAAAACAAAACAAACAAAAAAAAAAACACAACTTTTTTCACTTATTTTTTTTTCAAACGAAAGTTTCTGTTTCAGTAAACATTTCGTAATAGGGTCTTTGGTTGACAAGGTGTTCATTGACATTATGTAATAGGGTCTTTAGTTGACAAGGTGTTCATTGACATTATGTAACAGGGTCTTTGGTTGACAAGGTGTTCATTGACATTATGTAACAGGGTCTTTGGTTGACAAGGTGTTCATTGACATTATGTAATAGGATCTTTGGTTGACAAGGTGTTCATTGACATTATGTAACAGGGTCTTTAGTTGACAAGGTGTTCATTGACATTATGTAATAGGGTCTTTATTTGACAAGGTGTTCATTGACATTATGTAATAGGGTCTTTGGTTGACAAGGTGTTCATTGACATTATGTAATAGGGCCTTTAGTTGACAAGGTGTTCATTGACATTATGTAACAGGGTCTTTGGTTGACAAGGTGTTCATTGACATTATGTAATTGGTAGGGAGGGGGGTTGTTATATAAACTAAGAGTGGCTTAAAATTGTAAGCTTTGGTGGGGGGGGGGGTCCTTAGGCTTATTGTATAATCAATTCATTTCAAGAAAGTTTTTAGGACATGATAAAATGGACTCAAGCGATGGCATCAGGAAGCACAGGCCGAGCCAATTTACACATGCCACGCTATCTTATCTTATCTTATATAATACAGACGTTACTTCAAAAAAGAAGATGATTACGTCCTACGCGTCATGCATTTAGTCATGCATATTAACCAATGACTTAAATTCTGCCGCTAAACAAACTGGACTGTATCAATGTCCTTCACGCTAAACAAACTGGACTGTATCAATGTCCTTCACGCTAAACAAACTTGACTGTATCAATGTCCTCCACGCTAAACATATTGGACTGTATCAATGTCCTCCCCAGCAAAGAGCGATCTACAACGTTTCAACTAAAAACAGACAACTTGAAATGTTTACCGAAACAGACAAATTGAAATGTTCACCGAAACAGACAACTTGAAATGTGTACCGAAACAGACAACTTGAAATGTTCACCGAAACAGACAACTTGAAATTTTCACCGACACAGACAACTTGAAATGTTCACCGACACAGACAAAATCCTAAACAGCCACGCCTCTGTAGACACTGCTCCACCTTTATGAAAGTATCAATCATACCCTCTGAGACTGTCCCAATTAAATTCAACTAGACAGACACTATTACCATAACAACCCAGCATAACAACACTTTGTATGCGAAACAGCTGAAAAAAAAGCATACTTTTTTTCCTTCGCACAAACTGCAAAAGAGCTCACAGCAGCAACAAGCTGGCTAGAGGAATAGAAGAAGAAACAAACA
This sequence comes from Biomphalaria sudanica, assembly GCA_036873155.1. Lineage (NCBI taxonomy): Eukaryota > Metazoa > Mollusca > Gastropoda > Planorbidae > Biomphalaria > Biomphalaria sudanica. The sequence goes on from JAZGLO010005491.1 coordinate 332,022, forward strand.
GGGGTGGGTGGGGGGGCCTTTTATATGTAATTGTAATGTGATGACTGAGACGCGACCGTACGTCTGTATGACGTGGCAACGAGCTATTGGTCTCCACTGCCCACAGGGTGCGACGTCACATGTCAGTTTTCAGGTCTACTATTATATTACGGCCGTATTCTGTTTGTTTAAGTTAAATAGATGAAGGGATGACGTTAAAAACATTCTTAAATTAGGTAGGAAGTAAATGCATAAGTTCATAGGTATATGTGTACAATTTCTTACTCTACCCACCTCCTATTGTACCTATCTCCATAATCTACCTCCTAAATGTGCGCGCATTGAAAAAAGTCCAAGCAGTCCAATATAATAAGTCAACCGAGCAGAGAATGATTTGAATAGCTCCTAAATCCTGTACTTATATTTTGACCTTTATATTTTCTTATCATAAAGATGCCTAATTACTTCCTACGCATTTTATGTGTGGCTCTATCTAGCCATACATGTTAATCGGTGACTTAAACTTTGCTAAGTCTTTGGTTTTCCTAAATGATTCAGGCAACCTATTTCATGCACTAGGAAAGCACTCATATGAATTTGTCTTAGCATATGGAATAAGAAATGTGCCTATATCTTTTTGTCTATTTGTAAATTATGGTTTAATGTTTAATGTAATTGCTAGTAATTGCGACATTACTTTTTATTCTTCTGCCCTGAAGTGTCTCTAAATTGAGTACTTGTACTACTGGTGTGTGTGACTGTCACATCCAGTTGGACGTCTATGTGTTGGGTTAGATATCTCACTGCTCTATTCTCTATTTGCTCTAGCTTTTATTTGTTTTGTATGTCTTCTTGAGTTGAGGGATTCCAGACAGAGAATGCAAATTCTAATATTGGCCTAACTAAGGATACATTGCATTTTAGTTTTATGTTCTTATTTAATTTTTACAATTTTCTTGTAATAAACCCTAATGTTTTGCTAGATTTTAAATTAATTTCATCAGTTTTAGGATTTGATGGTAACTTTTCATTTATCAGTACACCTATATATATATATATATATATATATATATTGAGTTTTTAGTCTGTGTGACACCAGGTGAATAAAATAAGTAGATTTTTATTTGTTTTCCTTCTCTTCTATTACTCTTTAATAACTCCAGACATTTTTCTAAGTTCCAAGACATATTCTCATTTCTGTAATTCTTTGAACTGCACCGAGGTTGTTGTTTTTTTTTTACTCTAAATCGCCGAACTGTGAATGTTCTTTTAATATGATTGACTGCATACATCGTTCTATAGAGAAAAATCTGCCTCGAAAGAAGCCACACGGTTATAACATAAATGTTTTATTGAGTTTATAAAAGCGCATTGTTTCCGGAGTTAATGTCTACAAGCAGGAAATGTTATTAAATTAGTGATTTAAAAAAATCATTGCACCAGAAGTTGAAAAGAATTCCCAACTTGGGGAACTCTTGAAGAAAAGAAAGTCAGAAAAACTCTCGCGGTCCAGGTAAGGTTACCACACAGACCCTGAGGTAAGGCTACTAGACACACGCCCAGAGGTAAGGTTACCACACAGACCCAGAGGTAAGGTTACCAGACACACGCCCAGAGGTTACCAGACACACGCCCAGAGGTTACCAGACACATGCCCAGAGGTAAGGTTACCAGACACTGGCCCAGAGGTTACCAGACACACGCCCAGAGAAACTTCAAAACTGAGGCTCACAATTCATTGGATGAAACATCAGTCAATACGAGGCTGTAAAACTAGGTCACAATGGAGTCTTAGTTTTTTCTCTTTTGTCCACTGTGAAATGTCATTACAGAAACAACAGAGCTAAAGCCGGGAACTTATAGCTCTATGTCATTACAGTAACAACAGAGCTAAAGCCGGGAACTTATAGCTCTATGTCATTACAGAAACAACAGAGCTAAAGCCGGGAACTTATAGCTCTATGTCATTACAGAAACAACAGAGCTAAAGCCGGGAACTTATAGCTCTATGTCATTACAGAAACAACAGAGATAAAGCCGGGAACTTATAGCTCTATGTCATTACAGAAACAACAGAGCTTAAGCCGGGAACTTATAGCTCTATGTCATTACAGAAACAACAGAGCTAAAGCCGGGAACTTATAGCTCTATGTCATTACAGTAACAACAGATCTAAAGCCGGGAACTTATAGCTCTATGTCATTACAGAAACAAGAGAGCTAAAGCCGGGAACTTATAGCTCTATGTCATTACAGTAACAACATAGCTAAAGCCGGGAACTTATAGCTCTATGTCATTACAGTAACAACAGAGCTAAAGCCGGGAAATTTCAAAATATAAGCCAATACATGCCGAACGGAGGACAAAGATAAAAACAAAACGAGAACATGTTCCTCCCTTTGAGGTTCCCTGTTAGTGATAACTGGAGAACTTGTTCCTCCCTTTGAGGTTCCCTGTTTAGTGATAACTGGAGGACATGTTCCTCCCTTTGAGGTTCCCTGTTAGTGATAACTGGAGGACATGTTCCTCCCTTTGAGGTTCCCTGTTAGTGACAACTGGAGAACATGTTCCTCCCTTTGAGGTTCCCTGTTAGTGACAACTGGAGAACATGTTCCTCCCTTTGAGGTTCCCTGTTAGTGATAACTGGAGGACATGTCCTCCCTTTGAGGTTCCCTGTTAGTGATAACTGGAGGACAACAGCTTGAGAAACTCTGCCTGCTGGTGCATGTTGTAAACACGTGACTCTCGATTATGTCTCTTTATCGCGAATATAAACCAATATGTTTAAAAAAATTTATTGTATTATATATATATTATTTTCTTTTCTATTTTTCGCAAGACATAAAGCCTATCTAGAATATACACGGTACTGTTTCATGATGCAATTGTATCCCATTAAATTCTGAAAAGATCACTAGTCTAATACAATCAGTAAACTTACAGCTGTCGCAGGTAGGTTAAATTCTGAAAAGATCACTAATCTAATACAATCAGTAAACTTACAGCTGTCTCAGGTAGGTTAAATTCTGAAAAGATCACTAGTCTAATACAATCAGTAAACTTACAGCTGTCGCAGGTAGGTTAAATTCTGGAAAGTCATGGGAGGCACTTTAGTAAAAAGATTTCCTTGAAAGTTTCTGAAACAAAAAATGTAAGTCCAGGTACACAGTACTTATGTTTAAAAGTGTGTGTGTATGTGCGTTTATAGTCAAAGGCTTACTCTATACTCAATCTGTCGGCCATGAAATGAAATCCACCATCAGTTACTCTCACAGTAAAAAAAAAAATCAAACATGATGGACATTTTTCCACAATGAAAGTTATAATTGCGTGCACACATTTCTCTTAATTTATTCGTTTGAATTACTCTTATTACACTGTTAGGAGAGAATATAGGCTACTACCTATAGGATATGATTTATTGGCACTCTTCCCTCTTGTATTTTCTGATGGGTAATTGTCATGATAAAGTTAGATTTAATAATGCTCAGACACATTTAGACACAAATATATATTTTTTTAATCTTTAAATATTTACATGTAAGAAATTTTTTTTAAAATTCTGTCTGTCTTGCTGTCTGTCAATCCATCTATTTTTCTAATATTGTATTGAAGGAAAGTACATCTACTATCCATGTCACAGGAAGTACTTACAGATTCTGAAGAAATGGGTTGTTTCGAAACAAACGCTTAGGTAATGACGTCAGCTTGTTTCCAACTACTCGACTGCAAATGAGGAAATTCATAATTCAAACTAGTTAAAACATATAGAAACAAATAGTAATGAAATAACTTTGAATCATAACAAAAATAGCATTTCAGCATTGGCATACATATATTTTCAAATGGTGTCTATATGTTAAAATATTCAATACACAATATACGTTACAGCTTGCAAAACACAACTCAACATTCATTATACAACTTCTGTTACACACAAAACATAACTTCTGTAACAGCACGGTACATATCAAACAACTTCTCTTATTACCACACATAACTTCTGCTTTTAAATACAACACATAACTTCTGTTACCGGTACACCAAACAACTTCTGTTACAAACAACACACAACTTTTGTTACACACATCACTTTGAATCTGGTATTTTCTGGTTGGAGGTTAACAATGATTCTAGATATAAATCTAGTGACACAAATTCGAAACGTTTGCGGACAGTCGTAGAAAGATATTAAGTTATAACAAATCCACTATAGAAAATTAAATACTTTAATAAAATACAAACTTGAATCGTAGAATAAATAACTAAGCACAATATATATGGCCATATATGGTCTCCTTCAGTCGCGAAACGACCATTGATCATCTCATGGAAATGAGATGAATGCCTGGGCATAAGTTGTGGTCGAAACGATGTCGCCCACACAACAGTTCCCCCCACTCCACGCAGCTGATGTATCCAAAGGAACGCAGTGCCGATACAGTTTGGGGTCAGCGGCGTCGCAGGTTCTGCCAGAGTATAGCACTGGGTGCTGCAAACTGCATTGGGGTCGCCGGCTCCTAATTTTTCCTCAGGGTGACTCCCGAAGCCTTTCCCATGATTGGGTATAGCTGCAAGGCAACAGAGGTTTGAATTCAGAGTTTTTATTCTCCTAGGTGGTTAGCCAGTCATGGCTAACGAGCCCCTCCTACCCGAAGCTTGCTGGTTTAGGCGCCAGTTACTTGCCTTTGCCCCTTCTCCTGTTAGTGAAAACAGTTCCGCCGGACTCAATATCTGAGCCACACGTAAAGGCCAGGAGTTATACTGGCTGTTCGAGGCTATTTGAGTCGCATACCATTAGGAAGCATTTTATAGGTAGTGGAGTAAGCACAACTCAAGTATAGGGCCTAAACCAGTTCAAACAAATAAACCAACACATTGTTGAAACACTCTTGACAAACGATGCTTAATTTTCATTTTTTCACCTTAACCTAACCTTTCATCTCAGAATACTTCTAGAAATACTCGGGTTCTCGTTACTGTGAAGAATAAGTGAACATTTGTCTCCCTTGGGCAGCATCAACTCCTACATACAGCCCAACTCTTCACTGACAACTTACAATACACAAACCTCAAACCTCTCACTACGATAAAGTCAACGTACTAGTTGTGTCACAAGACACACACACACTTTTTGTTATACAAAGTAGCCTCTATTACATGGAACATGATGTCTCTCTATTACATGGAACATGATGTCTCTCTATTACATGGAACATGATGTCTCTCTATTACATGGAACATGATGTCTCTCTATTACATGGAACATGATGTCTCTCTATTACATGGAACATGATGTCTCTCTATTACATGGAACATGATGTCTCTCTATTACATGGAACATGATGTCTCTCTATTACATGGAACATGATGTCTCTCTATTACATGGAACATGATGTCTCTCTATTTAATGGAACATGATGTCTCTCTATTACATGGAACAGGAGGTCTCTCTATTACATGGAACATGATGTCTCTCTATTACATGGAACATGATGCCTCTCTATTACATGGAACATGATGTCTCTCTATTACATGGAACATGATGTCTCTCTATTACATAGAACATGATGTCTTTCTATTACATGGAACATGATGTCTCTCTATTACATGGAACATGATGTCTCTCTATTACATGGAACATGATGTCTCTCTATTACATGGAACATGATGTCTCTCTATTACATGGAACATGATGTCTCTCTATTACGAGGAACATGATGTCTCTCTATTACATGGAACATGATGTCTCTCTATCCCTCCCTCTCGCTCCTGTTCTCTCTCTTCCTATCTCTGCCTCACTCTCTCCACTTCTCTCTCTCTCTCTCTCTCTGTTTCGCTCTCTCCTCCTGTCTCCCCCTGTCCCTCCCTCTCTTCCATGCTATCGTTATCTTAAGAGATCTATGTTTTTAATTGTTGAGTTAATTAGAACACGAGCCCCTGTCAGAGTTTGTACTGGTACATTTGACAAACAAACTTGATATCCTAAAGGGAGTTCTTAAAATAGTCTAAGACGAGGAAGTCCTACAGCCCCACTGGTAGTCACGAGAGAACTCCTTTCTGTTTGGCATGGCTAACCGTTAAGGTTAAAAGTCACATAAATGTTAAGAGCTCAAATGTTGCCGAATGGCTTTTGAAGAATATATCTTGACGAACTCTCTCTCTCTCTCTCTCTCATACACACACACTCTCTCAATAACAAAAAATAAACAACTTCTTACAGTGTTTCCCTCTCCATCAATACATTTAACAATAACAACATACGTTTTTGCTATTACATAGTTAAAGCATGTTGTTCCCAAATAAACTACTGTCTATATAACATTATATCAACTCATTTCCATGCTGATTTTTTCACTTCATCTTCTAGCACGATTAGGAATTAGTTATTTGTTTCGTACATAGGGGAAGTTTTAACTTAGAGATAATGACGTGACTAGTAAAAACTAGACCAGGTTTTGAAGGAGAATGCGAAAAGTAAACAGAATACTTCTGAAGGCTTTAGAAAGAGTTCTGAAAGAGGCAGTTTTAATGGACGTAGAGATTTAACTTGACGTCATTCGACGGTTCACCTCGTTATTATTACACGTCTTGTTAGACATTCGCTATCAGCGTCGTCTATCTTATACTGTTGGCCTTTCGCCTGTGTCATTTGATTTTGTTATTCGAGTGTTACCTCCGTTTGATTTATCTGCATAAGACACAGCGCTGAAGCGCCTAACAATCTGCTTGACAAGTCACAAGTCTGGATGTGTTCTATTTTTTAACGTCATTTCTGAAATCTAGATATTTACATTATTCCCAAATTTACTCAAGGAAGTCTAAATGTGCTTTCAATTTGTCTGCATATTATATAACAACTCTAAATGTACACTCTAGATCCAAAATCCAAATTACATACTTAAAACTAGATTTGTTTTAGTCACAGACATAAATAAATATAGACTGGCCGATTAAAGAGTTTTATGAAACGAAAATTTGTGACTTGCAATTTTGTATACTCTATTATACAGCATTTATGAGCAGTATAAAAGTTAAATATTCAATTCTATTTCAGCCACACATCTCTATATATTGTAATTAAGGAAGCAGTGTAGTTTTGTTTAATCTCTAAGAATGAAGATCATGCAACTTTTCATGATTCGGAAATCCGAATACAATAGATATACATGTTTTTAAGTTACATGAAGTTACTTCCTTCGGCCAGTCTATATTTATTTATGTCTATGGTTTTAGTATTCCAAAGTTTCCAAACTAGCTTAAAATAAAAAAACAAAACAAAACTTCATTGAAAGCTGGGCCGCACTAAATGAAACACAGACATAATCTTGTTTTCTAGGCCAGTGAGCTGTAAATATGGATTCTTTCATTGCACGAGCTCCATACATATAATTCAATAGTACATCTATATCTAGTAGCTGACCTTGTCTACTTGTAGACACAATGAAATAATAATGTAGTTTAAGATTGAGTGTTAGATAGAATTACACAGTACAGAACCTTACCAATAGACCTACAATGAGGCTGAACAGGTCATCAAGAACTTAGTAAATCAAAGAAATGATATTTGAGATCTGTCACACATTGGTTCTTAACAGTTGTGTGTGATTATGTGATATAGATTATGTGATATAAGTACACTTTTATAAACAATACGATTCTAATAGTCTACATTGACTTATTTTCATTCGGTCTAAACATCTTGAATTCAAGTTATCAAAATTGTTAAATGGAATGCTAAAGGGTAAAGAGACTGATAATGGATTCCTAGGGAGAAAGACGCCCTTTTTTCAGATATAGACATAAAAGAAAAAAAAAAAACAACTAACAAGATAATAATTATACTAGTCATATGTGTATAAGATATAACATAAAAACACAATTAGATACAAAAATATTTTTAAAAAGAGTATATACAGTATGTCATACGTATTTCGAAATAAAACAAGATTACAAAGAGCGTTTGTGTTGCCACACAAACTCAGAGGCGGCCCCCGTGAAAGATGGATCCCTGTCGGATCCGCATATTTGCTGGTCGACTGAGGATGGCATCGAGCAGGGTATGAAACCAAGACCGTAGAGATAATCAGTCCTGCGCGCTAACCGCACGACCAGGCATTGCTCTTAATCTAATGACAAACTGGTTACAAACTAATAGCCTACTATTGATAATATACCTACACATTACGGAATGACAGCTACCGGATATGTACAATATGTCAGAAGAGCGATTTTAGATAATCTTTTGGTATTGAGCATTTTCGTTTAAATGGAACTAGAATGAGGATGTAGATCTACCTAAATTAAACTACTTATTTAGCACTCTCAATATCTATATCTACTAGATCTAGATCTAATATATATATATATATATATATATATATCTGGGATAATGTAGATGTATTTTAGATAAGATTTATAAAAAAAAACACTAGATAATCAATCAATAGACTAATTGCAACATGAAATATTAAAATTGATTAGTTTTAGTATTTTATAACATTACAATATTGACATATTGACAATCTAGACTTTAGAAATAAAAATCTACACTTTAAGCCTAGAAATTAAAATTATAGATCTTGATCTAGTCTAAATCATGGTTGTCTGGTAGTGCGGTTTGCGCTCTGGACTGTCGTTTGGATTAATCGATGGTCCCAGGTTCAAACCCTGCCCGCTCCCATCCCCCGTCGTCCTACGAGAGGTTTGGACTGCAACACTGAAGGAACATCCGAAACATGTAAAACAACAAACATTCTAAAATAGACCAAGAAATTCTAGATCTAGATTCTATAATGATTTTAATTAGAACTTAAATCTAAATCTAGTTTAAAAAAATCTAGATCTAGTGTAAAAAATCTAGCTCTAGTGTAAAAAAAATCTAGATCTAGTGTAAAAAATCTAGATTAGATCTAAATCTAGCTATTATGTCTTTTTAAAATGCGAGTCACACTACGAGGTTTAATAAACATTACTATACCGAGTTGTTTTAGCATTTAAAGAATTTATTCCATATGACGTCAAAGGAAAAAAATCCACTACGTCACACGGCCTAGTACTAAAAAAAATCATCTATACGAGCAGCTTGTTGAGGGTTCATAGACATTGGTGCACCAAGTGAGATCTTGTAGCATTTCATTTGATGGGCTAGTTAGACTTAATATATATATATATAAGGATTAAAGACGCTTTTTTTTGTTTTGTCTGTCAGTCTGTCTGTCCGTCATGTTAATAGCAAGAAAAAAAAAGACTAAAAGCTATTGAAAATATGATTAAATTTAATTTCCCTTCCGAAACATCGCATTAGTTTTAAATTTCTATAATAGATTTTTCCGGATGTTTATATATTTATAGTGAGAGAAAATAAGAATTCCAGATTAATCAAATGCCGTTAATTAAATTTGTGGGATGATCTGTTATGAAAATTAGATGTACCATAGCCTTATGGAGATTTGTTCAAACCATACTTTGGTGTTAGGAAGTTGTTTTCCTTAAAAATCGGAGCATAATATTAACGATAATTAGATTTTCTAACGTTTTAGCTAGAAAGTTAAATGTAGTGTAAGAGAGAAGTGCGATTTTACATAAATAGAGTTAAACTATTTTTCATAAAAATCAAAAATTATTTGTTTTATTTATTAGAAGGGGGATTTCAAACATTTATTAGCGTTATTACATTTTTCATATAAAATTTGGATCATTTTTGGCGACGATTTGTAAGAAAATTAATGTAATGTAGGTCGATTTCTTTTTCGAAACAAAATCCGGAACATTCTTTACCGATTAAACAACTTTTATTATGTTTCGGCAAGAAAATTAACTGTAAAATAAGTATAAAAATTGATTTTCAATAATCGTTTCTAGTAAATTACTTTCTTATTTTAAAATCCTGAATAACCTATATTCGATATTTTTGAAAAAAATAAAATTTGTTTTAAGTTAAAATTGATATTGATATTGATAAATAAACTATAGTGACGTGGTGTCAAAGAATATAAGTGTAATATTAGTCAATTATGCAATTTCAAAACAATCATTTGACATAATTTATTTTTTATAAAATAATATCCGGAACAACTTTATAGTTAATGAAATATAAATCAGTATAGATATTTTTATTTAGCATTTATATGCTATTTACATTAAAAAACCGGAACAATATATTAAAGATCATGTGTTTCTTGCAACATTTCAGCGTAGAAGAGCAAACAAATATTCATTGGCATTGATTTGTTTTTCTCAAAACATCCGGAACAATCTATTATAGATACTTAAAACTATTGCAATATTTCTGAATGAAAAATTAAAGGTTAAATCAGATTTACAATAGTCTCTAGTGTTGCTTGTTAATCTAATCGTGACGGACAGACTGACCAACAGACAAAACGCAAAAAAATAATTTTCTTTTATTCGGATGGGGGCACTAAACAAAAAATAAATAAAATCTGATTTTTTTAAAAAGTTTAAGGAAATGGTGTAGCACCATGTCATGTTGCGACGTTACGCTACTGCACCAAAGTCGCTGCATAAAAAGTCCATTTTAAAAAATGTGCGTGATATTTACATACAAAGTGCATTATTAGCCTTTATAAACAAACAGAAATGTTTTCTTTTCATTTTAGCAGCTAGTTGACCAGAAAAAACATCTTTAACTATTATATATATTTGTTTTAAATATTTCCTGTACATTTTATAAATATATTTGACTTTGTGATACTGAAAATACACAAAAAAGGTTCCTCTTTGTTAGCATATTGTAACATTGCCTCCCTTACATTTACGTAATTGTTATAGAATAGATGTATTTTTATGAAAAAATCGCTTGCATAATTAATTTTATAAATTAAACGGTTTGCTTTTAGAAAACCAAAAGAAGCCGTTGCACATAACCTTTTCAAGCCACATTTAATGATGAAATAATATTTGTCATATCTCTTCTAGTTTTCGAGATCTGAGTGTGACAGACGGACAGACGAACAGACGGACATTTTGCACAAACCTAATAGCGGCTTTTTCCCCTTACGGGGGCCGCTAAAAATTAAAACAATTATTCGAATTTAAAAAATGCAGCAAAATCTGGCCACTTGCAGACGACTTACAGCTCTTGGAGACTTGTCATGTTGATGAAGTCATCCTCGTGAAATTCTTGGATGTTGTTCATGCTTAAATCTCTGGGAAATAGACAGAGACACAATCATAATATCCTGGTTAGAAAATAGAGACACAATCATTCTAACATCCTGGTTAGAAATAGACAGAGACACAATCATTCTAACATCCTGGTTAGAAATAGACGACACAATCATTATAACATCTTCGTTACAAATAGACAGGCACAATCATTATAACATCATCGATAGAAAATAGACAGAGACACAATCATGCTAACATCCTGGTTAGAAATAGACAGAGACACAATCATTATAACATCTTCGTTACAAATAGACAGACACAATCATTATAACATCATCGATAGAAAATAGACAGAGACACAATAATTCTAACATCCTGGTTAGAAATAGATAGAGACTAAGTCATATAAACAATAATAGTAGGCTTATCTGAATATATTTTTCAATATGGCTAAGCTGGATAGGGAGAGTTGGGTGAAGACAGACTCATTGTTGATCAGTAATTGATTGTTTTAAAAGATTTAATTTTATCAATCATTCTAGCAGAGATTTTATTTTATTAATGATTCTTGTATTAACTCAACTCGTGAATAACATTAGTGCTACAAAAATAATCCGTAGAGGAGGGCCCGGTCTGAAACGTTTGCTTTTCTCATAGTTTATCACATATAGGTCAGTGGCAAAAACAGAGTATTGTCTTTCTATCTTTCTTTATAAAATACGCTATCACAATTCTCTCTCTTTCTCTCTCTCTTTCGACACAAAAAGGGCTTTGAGCTGAAAAAGAAACTGAAAAATTGGGTCAATTAATATGGCGACATGCTTTTGAGTATCTGTGTGGGTGTGTGTGAAACAAAAAGTGGGAGGAATACAAATACAGAAGAGAAAGAGATTAGGAACAAAACTGAGATAGGAGACAATGAGACAAAAAAGCGAAGAGAGATTAGAGAGATTAGAGAGATAGAGCGTGGTGTTCCAATCAGAAGACGAAGGAAACGTCAGACCTTATATATCTAGACTAGATTGGACACGGCGCCATTTTTTGATGTAAAAAATTAAATGATCCGAATGTTTGTTTCCTTGCTACGTGTAGCTCCAGACAGATAGTCCAACTCATCCGACGTAGGCGTATTAAAGTCTAAACGAAACCAACTTGAAATAAATGTGAACACGTTTGTTTTATAAATGAAAAACTCCACATAACTTTGAGAGCAATCTTCACAGATTCAACTTGAGAGAAGGTTACAGAAACACAACTAAACTAAACTAAATAAACACACTTAAACTAACCCTCAAATTAAACTTCAAATAACATTTCAACAAAGATCTCACAACAAAAACACATCTCTAGTCTCTGGACAAAAAAAATCTCCCCTTATACACGTGACTTGTATTAACATTCCTTATGACAGACCCGCTCATAGTTTCATCAGAAACACTCTAGCCTATCCAACCACATTCACACCCTCTCCTTGTCGTTACCTTGGAAACACACACACATACAGCCCCGTAACACCAGTCTAGACATCCATGTAGATCTAGTTAGGTCCATGAAACATCTTTCTAGCACTGACTCCCTTCATTGCTGGTTTTTCCCCATTTAATTGTATAATGTTAAACAATACTTTCTCATTCCTTTATTTCCTTATGCCGTACTGTAGATTAAATTGTAGTGACCTGCAGTGCAATGTAGTGAACATCATTCTTGGCCAGTGTTTTGATGTCCAAGGGTGTTGCACAATACCATCCAGGGGCTTAATACTTTAATCTGTCTAGCCAAAGGCTTTCATTTTTCAAAATAATAATTCAGATTAAAAAAAGCTATTTTTAGATTTGGCTCTAAGGGACGTAAGTAAGGACGTGAAATAGTCCGAGATAAAAAAAAGGGGAGAAAACAATGAGCTGAATGATGGCGTGGAGATTCTAAAGGCTCCACACATACACAAATTTAATAATAAAAATAGTGCCCACATATAATCGGCCAGGGCCCAAAGCAGGGGCAGAGTTTCTGAAATGGTAGATAAAAAAGGCTAACAAACTCGTACACTAGCTGTGCTCACCTTTAGAACACTGACCGCCGGGCAAAGCTTCTAATCCTCAAGCGGCACCTGGGTGGAAACAGTCCTCGGAGGAGACGATTAGATCAACAGGAAGTTAAACAAATCCCCCGTTGGAATGCCTAATGACCGAGTGCATTGCACTGACGGGGATAAAAAGCTAGCCCTAACAGCAAGTCCCTATCCACACCAAGGAACCACTTTATTGTGGACAATCGCACGGGTGATGTGGGGAAAAAAAGGAATGTGGCGGAATTTACCCGGTGTGCTCGGCCTTCGCCCTCGCCTCAAACCCGTTAATAGGGATATACCATATTGCATTTGCTTGGATTCCTTCCAGATGGAACATCAGTCCCGTCTGGCCGATGGTGGGGAGCCTCTATAAGCCTAGAGTTCCAAGAATCTTCGCCAATTGACCACTGACACTGACCCCATGTACACTTTTCATCCCTCTCTCATCGTGGTTACAGTAATGACTAAATCATGTTATTACATCAACTCACTCTGTCTCTATGTCTGTTTATCTGTCTATCTGTCCATATGTCTGTCTGTCTGGTAAAAAGTGTGTACACGTTGTTTCTTCCACGCCCATTCTCAGATCAAGTTGAAACTTGGCACAGTTATACAGTTGGCATAGACAAAACATGAAACAATCAAAAAATTAACCAATTAGTCAATTAATTACTAGTAATTAATTACTTTGTTTGATATGGAATAAGGAAAATGACTTCTATATTATTGAGAGCTATAGTTGTAAGTGTGGTTGTAAATACCTTAGATAAGCTTTTAAAAAATATTTTGCTTGTTTATTCTTCAAGTCTGTAACATTTATATGATTTAACGATTCCAAGACGATTCGGTTCCTATTTCCCTTTGTTTCTAATGTCACATGAGTTCATTGCATAACTTAAATACTGTTTTCTGATTGGCTGAGAAGACGTAAACATGGATCTTACGTATGGAAGTAATTGTACTTTACTGTATCATAGGATCTGATATCATAGGATCTGATACAGTATTGACGCAACTAATAGTAGATATATATGAAATAAAAACGGTGAGACAATGTATTGCCATTGGAGAGTAGTTAGTTAAAAGAGTTAATTTGTTTCTAGTATTACCAGCAGGGCAAGACAAATCAGGGGAGATAATAAAATAGATTTACACAAGCAGGTGTAAAGGGAGTTAATAAAACATGTACAAGCGGACGAAAATAAAAAGGGCATTAACCAATACATCCAACTGTCACACGGATAATAATGCTTAAATAAAGTTTATGAGCTGTCCTGCATCGCTTCCATTTCTAAAAGCATTTCTCCCCGACCCCTCCCCCCCACCCCCATTTTCGTGGTAAATGCAATGCTCTGCGCATCAGATTGCTCTCCCCTTTCTGACGTCTGCTCTCACAGCTGCCATGATGATTGACACTTCTATTTGAGGTTATTAGAAAACTGGAATTAATCTAGTGCGTCGTGTTTGTCGTCTGCAAAGAAAAAAGTTCAATGAATAAACGTCGTTCATTGCATACGTCTGCTAATAGTTCAATAGTTTTGTACTGACGATTGGAAAAGAAGTAAATCCAGAACAAAAAACAGATTTGTAAAAATACCAACAAAAATTAATTATTATTATAACATTTGGTTACTTTAAAGTGTCAAACTAAAAGGATTAAAAATTATACAGCAATAATTTCTTAACAAATTAAAAAAATTAAAAACATTTTTAAAAAATACTTCAAAGGAGATTTCGTTATGCGAAAACTCGTAGGCTGCCCCTAAATGCTAAATCGTACTCATTTTGTACAATGCACACAAACTCACACCTAAATTGCATTAACAACTGTGGCCATCACGACCAGCTTGAGGCCATTATTACAATATAACACTCACTGTATATAGAATTTATGTCGTCTTGCGATGAGCTTCAGTTGCATAACGCCCTGACCATCCAGGATCAATTGTGTAATTATCTGCAGGTATATGTATTAAACAGATCTGCATGGACGCCATTCGAAGGAAGTAAAGAATAGTAATACAAAAGAATAAATATGACCAGAGAGTATGTAGAGCTCTTGCTGTGATGGAGAAATAAATAGTCTTTTTCTTTTCCAATGAAGCAATGACTAAAAACATGAAAGGTAGACCGACCATAAATAGACGTTGAACTCAGAATGTAGCTTGAACACTAAGGGGGGGGGGGGAATGTTTTACTTTCTGTACTATGTTATCATTTCTAACTCTTACAGCCTTTTTTTCCACCTCGTTTTAAAAATAGTTGATACGTTTGTGAATGAAATGTGCATTCTTAATTTTCAAACAAAATAGTGCGCTCCCAAAAGACCGACATTAGCCGTAGCGCCCATTTCGATCACCAAAAAAGGTTTCAGCTTATGAACTAAACATGACAGATGGACAGACAGATCCACATTCAGGCTGCTCAAAATGCAATAGCGGTTATTCCCGATGGGTACCTAAAAAAATACAGATTGATCATTTTTAAACGTTGTCTGGGATGAGAGAATTTCATAAATAGTTTTAGAAACAAAACTCTAAAATGCGAATAGAGTCAAGCCAGTTCTCGAACGGGGTACTTTTACTAGACCTATTAGTTTCAGGAGTCCTAATCAATGCCCGAAACGATATTATTTTTTTTTGTCTGTTTGGTTTCTAATCTAATAATATCATTATGTAGTGACGTCCGATGGACTGTGAATATTATTGATCAAAGAACATCGCATCTGTAGGAATATCTGTCCAGTTATGAGATCTATTGATTTAGGAAACACGGCATCTCTCTATCTTTCTATGAGCACTCCTCCGTCTTCGTCTTCTGGGATTCGTAGGGTTAAAACTTGTTCTATGCCATTGAGCACATCGCGATACTGGGTAAATATTTGATCTTGATCATTCGAAATGAGGGCGGATGGGGCACTGGGGAGGGCATCAATGTGGTCGAGTGTGTTAGCGCCAATGTTTGAGAAGAAACCTGCGGAAGTTTGGAATAATATTTATCAGAATTATGTTAATAGTGAAGAGAACGTGTCATATCGAATTCACTTTTTTCTCTGTAGACATAAATCTGATCAACTTTGTGAATAGGCCGCTGATTCCATTGTAACTAATAATACATTTTTTTAATAAAATATTTTTTTTTTACAATATCAAATAGACTCGTACACTAGGTTGGGCTAGAAAGATATTTGTAGGTCTACAAGTAGGTTTATTTGTAGGTTTATATCAGGGTCATATTTTTAAGTCTGTTGATGGCCTGGGCAGGAAAACCTATGTAAAAAATGCACTTAATAATAGGCCTACTATTAAAATATTTAGAAACATGGCTTATTTTTAAAGAAAGAGAACCTTTCATATTTAAGATGCATCTTAGTCTAAAATGTATATTTTAATAAGTTGAGGCCTTCTCAAGAACATTCGAAAAGCACTACCGTAGGTCTGGCCCTGTATATTTAGTAGGTCTATTAGTAGGCCTAGGCTTGTTAGTAGGCCTATTAGAGCTTATAGGTCTTTTCGAAGATACATTAGTAGGTCTGTAAAAGGTTTTATAATAAGTTTAGAGAAAGGTATCATTCACACTTTTAATATAGTCACATGTTTTATCATTGTATCATTAACGCTTTTAATATGGTCACGTGCTTTATCACGTGCCGCGCATGTGCGTCAATGGTATTTACGTGATGGTTACATAAGTAGTGGTGCCTCTAGCGCCTGATGTTTCCTAATGAGTGTGTGTGGAAATAGTCGTCTGGAACGCCCCAACGACCTTTAGCAATAATCTAACACAAGAGACAGACAAAAAAAATTCCTCCAACCGGTAGCTCCCGCGCAAAAATACGCATACAAAAGTTTACAATGGCCTCCAACTTCGGTCTTTACGCTTGAGGGTACTGATAATGGAAATGGTTGATGCATATTTGAAATGTCGAGTTTATTTAACGTGCTAGTTTTGTTTGTCACAAACCGAGACCGAGATAGATATCTTCTCTTATATAAGCTTTGTTTTTATTCAAAAAGGATTTTAAAAAATATTTTGCTTGTCTTGTTCCTTAATTCAACTCCCCCCCCATCCCCCCCCTCTCGTTACACAGCCCAATCACGTTCACACATCCTCCCCACCTCTCATTACACAGCCCAATCACGTTCACACATCCTCCCCCCCTCTCATTACACAGCCCAATCACGTTCACACACACCCCCCCCCCCCTCTCGTTACACAGCCCAATCACTTTCACACATCCTCCCCCACTTTTGCCTCCTCTTGATAGAGTTTATGATTACTTTACAAAAAAAGTAGATGATTACCTCCTACGCCTGTTCCTAGGTCAAACTAGTCATAAATAAAGCAGAGGCGTCCTTTTTTTTGTGTGGTGACTGGGGAAGCCGCTCCAGGCCACACGAACAAGGGAGCCCTGCGATAAGAGATTTTACTTACCAGCTTCAAATACTTGACCAGGACTGGATACAAAATCTTACATGTAGACTATTTACAATGCAATGCTAAAGTAGTCAAGCTGCATCACAGTATCTACGTAAGTTACCATGTTTTGTAACAATAATAAGGCCTACAACATTAGATATTGACGAGCTGGTTAGCGTGAGGTGGAAAGGTATATATAGTCTAACCTTAGGACTACAGTGAAGTGGAAAGGTATATATAGTCTAACCTTAGGACTACAGTGAAGTGGAAAGGTATATATAGTCTAACCTTAGGACTACAGTGAAGTGGAAAGGTATATATAGTCTAACCTTAGGACTACAGTGAAGTGGAAAGGTATATATAGTCTAACCTTAGGACTACAGTGAAGTGGAAAGGTATATATAGTCTAACCTTAGGACTACAGTGAAGTGGAAAGGTATATATAGTCTAACCTTAGGACTACAGTGAAGTGGAAAGGTATAGATAGTCTAACCTTAGGACTACAGTGAAGTGGAAAGGTATATATAGTCTAACCTTAGGACTACAGTGAAGTGGAAAGGTATATAGTCTAACCTTAGGACTAAAGTGAAGTGGAAAGGTATATAGTCTAACCTTAGGACTACAGTGAAGTGGAAAGGTATATATAGTCTAACCTTAGGACTAAAGTGAAGTGGAAAGGTATATATAGTCTAACCTTAGGACTACAGTGAAGTGGAAAGGTATATATAGTCTAACCTTAGGACTACAGTGAAGTGGAAAGGTATATATAGTCTAACCTTAGGACTACAGTGAAGTGGAAAGGTATATATAGTCTAACCTTAGGACTACAGTGAAGTGGAAAGGTATATATAGTCTAACCTTAGGACTACAGTGAAGTGGAAAGGTATATATAGTCTAACCTTAGGACTACAGTGAAGTGGAAAGGTATATATAGTCTAACCTTAGGACTACAGTGAAGTGGAAAGGTATATATAGTCTAACCTTAGGACTACAGTGAAGTGGAAAGGTATATATAGTCTAACCTTAGGACTACAGTGAAGTGGAAAGGTATATATAGTCTAACCTTAGGACTACAGTGAAGTGGAAAGGTATATAGTCTAACCTTAGGACTAAAGTGAAGTGGAAAGGTATATAGTCTAACCTTAGGACTACAGTGAAGTGGAAAGGTATATATAGTCTAACCTTAGGACTACAGTGAAGTGGAAAGGTATATATAGTCTAACCTTAGGACTACAGTGAAGTGGAAAGGTATATAGTCTAACCTTAGGACTACAGTGAAGTGGAAAGGTATATATAGTCTAACCTTTGGACTACAGTGAAGTGGAAAGGTATATATAGTCTAACCTTAGGACTACAGTGAAGTGGAAAGGTATATAGATCTAACCCTAGCCGTGGACCATGTACGATGCAGTGCTGTTGATTAATCTAAAAAACATAGAATATAAATAGAAACAACACATTGAATCATTAAGGGCACACTTGAAAGAGCATACATCTGACGATGTTTTTGAATAATTCGCAAGTCACTAGATTTCATTAATTCTCATTTATCTGTTTCCTGTGACATTCGTGTGTGTGGGGGGGGGGGGATTTGGATTCTTGTTATTGTTCTCTCGGCGTCTGACCCCAGACAATGTCACAATGACATTATACGTTATCATTACATTTCGACATGCCAGTTATTTCCCCTGTTTATTATTGTTTTCTTTTCTCTCCCTTTGTCCCACTTCTTTGAGATGTACACTATTTCCATGCCCATATGTTTTTTGTTATACAGGAGCAGAACGTTTCGCCTGAATGTCCTCCATTGGGCTCAGTTACTACGTTCTAACCAACAAGCTTTTCGCTAAACCTTCCCATTTGCCACACCGTTCCTCTCGGAAGCCATACGCTGTAGTAAATGCTCTCAAAATTAGTGGTGTTACAGTATAGAAATACATAGGAACTCCTCGTAGAATCGGCTTCCGGCCTCGCTGTGATGGGTGGAACCCACGCAGGGCTCAAGAAGCCGTGTCTTACAACAAAGGATGGGATTAATTATCATCTAGTTCAGGGGTGATTAAATTACGAGAGCGGGCCACATGCGGTACGTCGGATTGTTTTTATGCGGCCCGCGGACACCTACAAAAATCAAGTATGCCCACAGTATATATATATAAAAGTGCAAATATAATTTTAAAAAATAATATTAAATATCTCTATAAATTATTGAAACTGTCTCATTATAAAAGGTTTCAAGCAAACGAAGATTATTCTTATTGACTATACTTCAATATACTCAGTCTGAGACACAATCTCAGGCTAGTATTTATTCAATGCTATGAAGAATTGTCTTGAGTGTTGGGTTTGCTTGGAACGAGATGGCAAGTGTAACAACTGATGGAGCTCCATCTTTGACTGAGAAAAACTTTTTTAAAATAATGAATATACCAACCCTAAATGCTACGCCGCCGGTCGACTAGTTGTTAT
Organism: Biomphalaria sudanica; assembly: GCA_036873155.1. Classification (NCBI taxonomy): domain Eukaryota; kingdom Metazoa; phylum Mollusca; class Gastropoda; family Planorbidae; genus Biomphalaria; species Biomphalaria sudanica. Next base: position 352,090 of record JAZGLO010005491.1, read on the forward strand.
AATGTACACTTCAATAAACAAACTGATCAGAGCTAGGGGTCTTAAGCTTAGGCAGTTCCGAAAAGTTCTTGAAGATTTAGAAACAAAATATTCCGATGTATCCGCTGGCTTAGCATGGGCAAGGTAATGAGAATATAAAATCTCAATGAAGAAATTTGTATGTTCCTTGAAGGACATTGACTGTGACTTTGTTGCTAATATTTCTAATGAAGAGTGGAAGACAGATTTCATGATTTTCATGACTACAATTACAATGGCTTATTTGCATAGGAAATGTAAGTGCATGTTAACTCTTTTCAAACAAGGCTTTCTCTAGGCAAGGAAAAGAACACAGTCTTTGACATTTTCCTTTGCTGAAAAGTGAAACTACTTCTAGAGATATGGTTAAAAGTACAAGACTTATTAAGATTCATTAATTGTGGAATTTATAAAAGCAAATTTTAAGACATCAATAACCAGTTTTCAATACCATGAGCTCACCATTTAGCGTAGGAGCTGATTCATCTCCAGAGAACATAACTACAAGCAAATTATGACTTGAAAGAGAAGTTCCAGTCAGTACTTCCGCGGGAGTTTTATGGGTCTTTGCCAGAAGCTGTATTTAACACATACATATGTGAACAGGTAACTTTTTGTGGAAACTAAACAAGTGTAATCACAGGTCGATGATGAATGACTGTTATTTGGCAGCAGTCACAAGGTTAACAACTAATAAGCTAGTTCCATAGTTCTGGAACATTACGCACGAATGTAGACAATTAAATGAAGTAAAACTAGATGTTTGTAAGAAATCGAATATTTCTGTTGTAATTCCTCAATCGGGAGTGTGAATTAAGGAAAAGTGAATGTATAGTACAGTATAAATTAAAATTAAAAGACATTATACACAATTAGCTAGCGGTTTTTTCTAAGTAATATGCGGCCCCCATTCCCAAATTTTATTTTTCATGCGGCCCTCGATATAAAAAGGTTGATTAGAGGCAAGAGCCAATTCTAACATCATTACATCATGGGAATCACATAACGCTAGAGTGACATAAATCTTATCCACTAGATATTGTGTACATTGAACACCAGTTTTAAAACAAGAAATAAAATCTAGCTGTTTGTACCCCACATACGAATTCAATTAGGGCAGAAATGCGGGACAGTAACAGAAGAATCACGACACCTGACAAATTGTCGTGAACTGTTTAAGGGAAATGCTGAAAACAGATCTAGGCAAATCTAGGCAGACAGTTAATATAGAACCACACAGACATTCAAGACAGATCTACATATTTCATCCAGTTAAGTGTCTATCCTGTAATCCGATTTCTCATGAAAGTATTTCTTTTCAAACCTAAAAGGTTGATACAATATATTCCTTTTGCTTTATGTCACTATAATGACGTCAAGCCCTCATGAGTCACTATAGTTTATGTGACTGACATTGACATCGTTTGTTTACAAAGCTTATATCAACTCACTCTGTCCGTCTGTCTGTCTGGTACACATTTTTGTACGCGTTAATTCTCCCACTTCCCATTCTCGGATCAATGTCCATAACAACAAAAAAACAACAACAAATGAATCTATAAAAAACAACAACATTTCATTAAATCATAAGTCGTAATTAATTAATATAGTTTGCTATTGATTAAGTGAGATAAATCTTTCAGTATTAATAAATGTTGTAATAAATGTACTGTTCTTTCCCATGTATACGCTTTAAAAAAAATATTTTGCTTCTTTTTAATTAAACAAGACCAGAGATTTGGATAGCCAAATGTTTGCCATTTTTCTTACATTTTTTTTAAATTGTTAAAGGTCGACTTCATGATTTATAGCGTTCTATTTTCACCATTCTCCTGAAAACTTTCAAATGTAACCTGTCAGTGTTAAAGTGGACAGTTAAAGTTTTACATACACTTATTGGCTCTCAAGGAGACTACGTGTTTACAAAGCTTTGATCAACTCAATCTGTCTGCCTAGTCACAAGTTTGTACACGTCATTTCTCTCTCACCCTCTCAGATCAAGATGACATTTCGCAAAATAATTTCTTTTATCTGACAACACAAGAATCAATAAAAAAAAATTAACCAATTAGTTAAATAACAATTGTGTTTGGTATCTCAAACAAGGGCTGAAGTGAATTAGTCCCGTTTTAAGGTCGTCGTCTGAGTCTTAGTGAACACAACACGAAAAATAGGACTTGACTATTGAAACAATTGATAACTATGCAATCTTCCCATTCATAGGCTCTCCACTAGCTGAGTGGTTAACGTGTTGGCTTAAGAAGCATGAGAAAACTTGAATCATGAGTTCGTATTCAGGTCGTTCCCCCCCCCCCCTTTTTTTTAAAATTTGTATAAATGTTTTTTTTATTGTTGGTCTAGAATAGTCTAGATTCTAGATCTATTACAAATTGAATGACATGACAGATCCAAACTATGCTTAATAGAAGCTTTGTTTAAAAAAAATTCTTGTTGGCACTTAAACATTGAAAGACTTGTTTTTGTAAACATCCACTTTAAAAAAAAACAAAACACATTCCTATCCATAGACTTATATATTATATCCACGCTGGAAACCGGAAATAAATTCTTATCCGCGATTGATCGATTCACAGACCTATATATATATATATATTTATGTACGTAAACTCTTTTTTCAGTCTCTAAGGGGAGTCGCCCCAATCAATCTTTTCTGTCTTAGAAAAGTAATGATCTTTAGTTTTCAAAGTTTAGAAATAATGCAAAATCATTTCTCGGATATTCACGCAGATATGTGAAACAAAGCCATTTCTTGTTTCTTTCCATTGAGATAATGTTTCAAAAATCCTAGATGGAAATAATTCACGTTGATTTAAATCATCTTATGTAGATTTAAATAGATTGATTACCTAGATCTTTCTAGATTATGTATCTAAAAATAACAAAATAATAATTATGTTACGAGAGTACTCTTATTCTTGATGTTCAATTACTAGATCTAGATCTAAAAATTAAATTATATGTTACATAGGTTAGGGTTGAAAAAAACCACTTTACTTCTTTTAACTACTTTACAAAACAACGCCTTGATCCAACTTTCTACAAAATTTTCACAATATTTTGTGTAGTGTTAAAAAATCTCCATCTCCAGTCTAGATCTACTATATATATAAGTCTATGTTCCTATCTCTTGTCAATATTTTGTGTAGTGTTAAAAAATCTCCATCTCCAGTCTAGATCTAATATATATATAAGTCTATGTTCCTATCTCTTGTCAATATTTTTCGAAATAAATATTGAATAGTGAATAACTAATCTTTATTTGAGGCAGTGCTGGATTTCCTGTAGACAACATAAGCTACAACTTAAGGTCCAGAGGTCTTGGTGACATTTTCAATCATTTTGAAAAAAGAACAAAAGTAAAAAATTGTCTTACAAGAGCCCCCCCCCCCCTTTTGTGTGTCTTTAATAGCGCAAGTCTTAATCCGGTCCTGCTAATGTGAACTGTATAAACTCAACTGGAGGGCTTCATCAGAGCACAAGGTACTGTTGAAAAGATCGCTTTTGTTTGGTTCGAAGGCCCGTCGTAAGGAGAAGTAGGTCACTGTAAGGCATCTCCACCAGGGGGCGCGTGCTCACTGTCCCAAGTGGGTCTCTGTCTACTCCATAATGGCGAATTGTTTCTCAAACTCTTTTGTAAGAGAGTGTTGTACTCTAATGTTTGATTCATAATTGACGTGAGCGAGGTGCTAATTAGTTTAGAGCAGAACCACAAATGCAATTACTGTGTGAGTTGGTGGAACCATGAATTGGACAAATACAAAGGGAAAATATAAGCACAAGTTTAACCAGAAGAGAATGTGAGAGAGAGACAGAGAGAGAGAGAGAGAGAGAGAGAGAGAGAGAAATCGAGACAAAGATAAAGAAATCGACTAACTTTCGACCAATGTGTCAAATTATGTTTTTGTCATTGAATTGCGTCTTTCCTTATTGTTGTCTTGTGTCTGATAGATCTACTACTATTTTATTCATCATCTTCTCAGAAGAAAACAAGGTTATAAAGAAAGTTTGTGTGGAAGCACTAACTCAAAATCGGCCCCCCGAAAAGGTCTGCTCAGGCAAAAAGGTAGGTTTCAATATTTTCAGTAAAAATATCAGAAACTATGAACTACAAACTATCAACAACTACAACAAGATACAAAGAAGAGAAGAGAGTTGTATTTCTCAACTAACAACTTCATACCACAGGATACGGAGATTCATTAATGTTTTATTATTACATTATTAATATTCATATGTATTCGATGAACTGATAGTTATAAAGATATAGTTAAATTCTAGGTGTCACTTACAAAGACCACGTCACGAATGAAGATATTAGAAACAGGATTAATATAGCAATGACCTGCTAACCACTGTCTAAAAACGTGAACTCTAACTCTATGGCCACATCGCAAGGTCCTCAGGGCTCGCAAAGACCGTCCTTCAGGGAACAGTTTTGTTGAAGATTTAGTATTACGCTGACATCTATGACCCACTGACCTTGTATACAGTAATAACTTCAACACCTACGATCTGGTTAGGATTATGTTCACCAATAGAACTAATCAAAAGTGCTTGGCTGCATGATTTATTTGTCAACGAATGGCGGTAGATATCACGACACTGACAGTGTTTCAATACAATCTCAAATTTTATGTGGACAGGCCAGAGCGCTGATTATATTCTGTCTGACTTAAATGAAAGATGACTTCAGTCTATCTCAGATTTATGAGGATTAACTTACAATGAACTGAACAAAACCAAATCTCCTCAAAGAAATGGCAGACATTCTGGTGTAGGTTTCAACTCATACAAAAATTTACTGAAATGGAAGTGCACAGAGATCTTGATGACGTCCATATGACTTTTTGAAGTAATGATTCATGGAAAAGTGTAAATATTGAATTCTCGATTAATCTTCAGATAAATTGTTTCAAAGGCTGATGGGAGATACTGATGGTGTAGAGTAGGCATTCAAAGTCTGATGAGAGAGACTGATTGCGTAGGGTAGCAACAACTTGTCGAAGTGTGATCAAATTACACCCATTTTTTATCATTTTCATTACAAAAAATAAATAAATCTCCAAATATTCCGATAGTATCTCCCTTCGTCATAGGGAGGATTCATTGAATTAAATCAATTTGGATTAATCTTAATTAAAGAGCAGGTGTGAAAACTTTTAACTACACCCTTTTTTTTTTGGCTGACAAACGTCATGTTTTGACAATCCACTTGGAAATATTTTGTCAAGGCCCAAAATGTTACTCCCCCCCCCATTGTGCCCCACACACCACTAGCGGACACAGAACTTTGGAGTGGGGGGGGGCTATGTTTTTCCAAACCCTAACCCTAACGCCCAGTAAACCCTAACCCTAACGCCCAGTAAACCCTAACCCTAACGCCCAGTAAACCCTAACACTAACGCCCAGTAAACCCTAACACTAACGCCCAGTAAACCCTAACACTAACGCCCAGTAAACCCTAACACTAACGCCCAGTAAACCCTAACACTAACGCCCAGTAAACCCTAACACTAACGCCCAGTAAACCCTAACACTAACGCCCAGTAAACCCTAACACTAACGCCCAGTAAACCCTAACACTAACGCCCAGTAAACCCTAACACTAACGCCCAGTAAACCCTAACACTAACGCCCAGTAAACCCTAACACTAACGCCCAGTAAACCCTAACACTAACGCCCAGTAAACCCTAACACTAACGCCCAGTAAACCCTAACACTAACGCCCAGTAAACCCTAACACTAACGCCCAGATCTAGTCAGTCTTAGACTTAGACTTTAATTAAGGCCTTAGATCTACTAATCATCTACAAATACTACTAATTATAAACTAATAGTAATACTCTATATAGTTAGTTAAAGTTAGATAAACACATAAATATATTGATCTACAATCAGATCTAGATCTAGAATTAGATCTGGATCTATTCTAGGTCTATATTTTGAATAAACCATTTGATTGTCATTGTAAATTAGCTATCACTTTAGACTTAGACTTAGCTTAGGCCATCTTAGGCATTTTTAACCTTAAACTAGATTTAGACTAGACCTTTTAAAACTAAAATCAACAACAGTCATCATGAAATTGCTCTGGCTATTTATCCTAATAATTACTAAATACACACTAGCTGAACACAGAACTAGATCTACCTCAGTCAACACTAAACTTAAAAAGGAAACAACAGTCATAATCAATCATCACACTTTAGATCAATGCAACTTCAAAAATAACCTAACATACACATCCATAACATTAAAGAAGATTACCCATCACAAATGGAAGTTCTCAATCAAACACAGTAGAAATAAATACCTTTCACTGTTAATATTAATAGCAGGAGATGTAGAGTCAAATCCAGGGCCTAGATCTAAAGATAGATGCAACATCTGCAAAAAAGTATGCACCATGAAACAGAAAGCCATTCAATGTGACACCTGCGATGAATGGTACCATGCATCATGTCTCCATATGAATACACCCGTGTATTATGCCTTAGGCAACAAAGATGCATCATGGCACTGTGTACCGTGTGGGTTACCTCAGTTTACATCAGGACTGTTTGATTCCTTTGATGCGGACATTTCTAACCCATTCAACATCCTAAACACCATCCCAAAACCAACTCACCAACCACTAGCCAGATCCACTCCTGTTAAACCTAAATCTACTAAAATTAATACAACAGCCTCACTAAACAAACCTACTAAAGAAGTAATACCAAAATACCTTAAAACCTTAGTAATAAATTTTCAAAGCATTAGGAACAAAACAGCAGACTTAGAAATTTTATTAGAATGTGAGAAACCAGACATAATTGCAGGAACAGAAACTTGGCTACATCCTGAAATTTATAATGCAGAAATTTTCAATAGTAATTATGAAATTTTTAGAAAAGATAGGGCTGATAATCATGGAGGAGTTCTTTTAGCAATAAAAAACACTCTTATAGCAGAAGAAATTACCTTACCTAACTCAAAAAACATAGAATCTACATTTTGTAAAATTAATACCACCTCAACATCCCTTATAATAGGCAGCATTTACAGACCACCAAATTCTAGTTTAGAATACATGCAGGAACTATGTAATCAGATTACTACACTTAAAGAGACAAATAAAAATGCAGTTTTTTGGATTATGGGTGACTTCAACCTACCTGATATAAATTGGAAAACACTAACCATAGATAAACACCAAAACCTTAAGGACATAAATGAGCTTTTCATAGAAACTTTACACAACCTAAGTTTAGATCAAATCATTAAAAAGCCAACTAGATTAAACAACACATTAGATCTCTTCTTAACCAACAGACCTGGATTAGTAGTTGATTATGATATTATCCCTGGTCTATCAGACCATGAGATCATAAAAATACACAGTCAGATAAAAGCAGTAGCCAATACAAAAACCAAAAGAAAAATCTTACTCTGGAATAAATGTAACCTAACACAACTACACCAAGCTGCATTAAACTTTCAACAAACATTCTTATTAGAAAAAGACATTAACCAACCAGTCGATGACCTCTGGAATTTCATTAAAATTCATCTTAAAAGCATTATAGAAAATCATATACCAACTAAATACACATCAAACAAAATAAATAAATGCTGGTTTAATAATAGACTAAAGAAGCTTTGTAAACAGAAGGAAAACCTATATAGAAAATTTAAAGAAACCAAGGCAGAAAGAGTTTACAAAAAGTATATAAAAATTAAACACCTAACCCAAAAAGTAAGCAGACAGCTGCAGAGTGAATACATAAACAATGTAATATCTAAAGATAACAACAAAAACCTATGGTCATACATTAAGTCTAAGAAAATGGAAACAACAGGCATAGCGCCATTAAAAGATGAACATAACATAATACATAATGATAATGAAACTAAAGCAAACATCCTAAACAAATACTTTGCATCAGCATTCTCAGCCCCAGGAGACAAAGACATATTTCTTAATTTGAACCAAGTAGACAACATAGAAGATTTAGTAGTACAAGAAAATGGAATTAAAAAACTATTAGCCAACACCAAACCAAATAAAGCGTCTGGAACTGATGGTATTCCAGCTAGATTACTCAAAGAACTAAGCAATGAGCTAGCCCCAGTGTTCAAAATACTCTTTCAGGCATCGCTTAACCAGGGCAGAGTACCAAAGGATTGGAAAGAAGCTAATGTCACCCCCCTATTTAAAAAAGGAGAAAAATCAGATCCAGGAAACTACAGACCAGTATCGCTTACCAGCATCACATGTAAAATACTAGAACATAATATGTAGCAATATCATAAACCACTTAGACAAACATAATGTCCTCACCCCATACCAACATGGCTTTAGGAAATATAGATCATGTGAAACACAACTAATAGGACTAATTGATGATTTTTCAAAAGGTTTAGATAATAGTGAACAAATAGATGCTATCTTACTAGATTTTTCCAAGGCTTTTGACAAAGTTCACCACCATAGTTTGCTTAAAAAATTAAAATATTTCGGCATTAACGGTCCACTGCATCAGTGGATTAAAGATTTTCTGATAGGGAGAGAACAAACTGTAATAATAAATGGCTCTAAATCAACACCAATAACAGTAAACTCAGGTGTACCCCAAGGAACAGTCTTGGGTCCACTACTATTTTTAATTTACATAAATGATTTACCAAATTGCATTAGTTCAGGAACAAAAGTCAGATTATTTGCAGACGATTGCATAATATATAGAACAATAAAAACAAAACAAGACACAGATATTTTACAAAGAGAATTAGATGAATTACAGAAATGGGAATCAAATTGGAGCATGTCTTTCCACCCAGAAAAATGTCAGTTGTTAAGAGTAACAAAAAAACTAAAACAAATTAATTCCACTTATCTTATTCATGGCAAACCAGTAACACAGACTAAAAACTCAAAATACCTAGGTGTTATAATAAATGAAAAACTGTCATGGAATCCACATATTGATGAAACTATAAAAAAATCCAACAAAGCATTAGGGTTTATTAAAAGAAATTTCGATAAATCAAATAAGAACATAAAACTAAAATGTTATTTAACTTTGGTTAGGCCAATAATAGAATATGCATCCACCGTGTGGGACCCCTCAACTCAAGAAAACATTAAGAAACTGGAACAAACACAAAATAGAGCAGTGAGATTCATAACAAACGAATATTCACATTTGACTAGGGTAACACCATTAGTAAAATCACTAAATTTAGAAAGCCTTCAGGACAGAAGACTCAAAAGTAAAGTAGCAATTATACATAAAACACTGAACCATAATCTTCAAATACAAAAACAAAATTTAATAAAATACTCTGAAAGACACAAAAATAAAGGCACATTCCTCGTCCCATATGCTAGGACAAATTTGTACAAATACTCCTTCTTCCCTAGTGCTATTAGAGCATGGAATGGGTTGCCTGAGCTAGCCAGAAAAACCAGTGACTTGGCAGAATTTAAGTCATTGATTAATATGCATGACTAAATGCATTACGCGTAGGACGTAATCGTCTTCTTTTTTGAAGTAACGTCTGTATTATATAAGATAAGATAAGATAAACCCTAATCCTATGTATAAACATGCCTAAAGCGTTTTCTTGCATTTTTCTCTGCAGAAACGCATTCTGCTGACATCTACAGCTCATTATTCATCTTATTAAAAAAGGAAGTTTTGAATCATGTTTTACTTGAAAAATATTCTAATATGAAATTATTGGCCTTCACTACATCGCAATAAAAACGGTTTGAAGATACCCCACATATTTAGATTAAGGCTTTGCGGATCGCCGCCAAAAAAAAATATATATTCGAAAAATACTATCATTAAAAAAACGCTAATTTGTAAAGAGAATCGGCCAAGAGACCAGAAGGGGAGCGACCTAATATCAACATTATATTTGTATTCAACTCATTTTGTTCATAAACTATGATTTCCCCATAAAAGTAGGATCGCCCCCGCCTCAATGGGGTTTAGGTGGGAAGGGTAGTAGAGGTATTCGCCCCCCCCCCCATCGGCCAACAGGGGAACGACATAATATAAAGATCGGTTAAAACATCAATAACAAGTTTTAATCATATAGATATTTAATTGATTCTGCTAACAAGCTGTGATTTCTACAAATAAATTGGATCTCCCCCAGCCACTCGAAAGGGGGGGGGGGTTGATGTCATCGCCCCCTCTCGACCCCACTAAATCGGCCAACATACGAGAGGGGGGGGGCGCGAGATAATCTAAAAATAGGTTGAAATATAAATAATTAGTATATATTATTAACATAAGTAATAAATTCGTATACAAATTGTGTGAATTCTATACAAAAATTCAATCGCCCCTACCGCACCCCCCTGGACCCGCCAGTGCCACCTACTCAATGTATCCGTCCCCAAACAACTCTGTCCAAATATATCATTAGCTATTTCTATCTCATCAGTTTTTACTTGTTCATTTAGTCGCGCCAGCTAATTAGATACCGTATAGGAAACTTGTTGAACCATCGAGATAGTAAATCTGTTCTCTCGTTAGTTATTCTAGTTCTTATAGACTATTATATTGAAAATACAATGACCCATTTTAAAATACATTTTACTTTTCTGGATGTATCTTCAAGGTTATGTATTGTCAAGGATATATGTCTACCGGTGCACTTTGAATGTGTGTCATGCATTAAAAAAAAGTAAAGTTTCCCATTCAGACCATGCGGTCTATAGGGCAAATGATGCTAAGAAATTCAAAATCCCAGTCTTCACCGAGATTCAAACCCATGACCCCAGGTTCGGAAGCCAAGCGCTTACTTCTCAGCCACCGCGCCCTATCATTCTTAGTAACTCATTAAGCCGAAAAAATAATTTTATGAGCTGGGACATGGTACAGTGTACATATGTATTCCATTATATGTACAAAACTTATATCAACTCACATGGTACAGTGTACATATGTATTCCATTATTTGTACAAAACTTATATCAACTCACATGGTACAGTGTACATATGTATTCCATTATATGTACAAAACTTATATCAACTCACATGGTACAGTGTACATATGTATTCCATTATTTGTTTCAAACTTATATCAACTCACATGGTACAGTGTACATATGTATTCCATTATTTGTACCAAACTTATATCAACTCACATGGTACAGTGTACATATGTATTCCATTATTTGTACAAAACGTTTATCAACTCACTCTGTCTTGTTTAACCCTTTAAGTGCTGAGCTGTTTTACAATAAATGGAATTACAATTCTAATGTTTAGATGTTTACACTCGTTTTAAGGGTTAAAGTTGGAACATGCTTTTTTTCACTTTCCACTCTTGGATCAAGTTAAAACTTTGCACAATTATTCATTGAACCTGACAAGACATGAATCAATAAAAAAATAACCAATTACTTAATTAATTATTGGTAATTAATTACTTTGTTTGATATCGAAATAAGGGAAATAAATGCTACTTAATGAGAGATGTGGATGTATGTATGGATAATTTTTTAAAATCCCCTTATTACGCGTTGTCACGTTTTTTGTTTCTCCCACTTGCCAGTCTCGGATCAAGTTGAAATTTGGCTCAGTATTCACAGTCGATGAAAATAAAGAATCATTAACAAAAAAAAGCTAATCAATAAGAAGTAATTAATTAATTTTGTTTTATATAGCAAAAAGTGAGCTAAAACCTAATTTAAACTTTAAAGCAGGGGTTCTCAACCTGTGGTTCGCGACGGCTTTGGGGGGTCGATTGACGATTTGCCAGGGGTCGCCTAAGACCATCGTAAAAATTTGGATTGTTTGTGTCTATTCTTCTAATGCTGTGTGGGTGTGTGAAGGTTTGGGGGTGAGGTCGCGACAAAATGAGGAATTGTAAAAAGGGGTTGCCGAGCTTAAAAGGTTGAGAACCGATGTTTTAAAGCAAATAATACAAAACTAAAACAAATACAATACTACATTTAAAAAGTCAGCTCTTCATAAACCGACATTATGCTTGAATGTGTGTCTATGGAAATAGTCCTCTGTTCTCTTCTTTGTTCAAGCGCAGACATGAAGGCAATGGAAAATAACGGGGTCAAATCTCCAGTCATCGATTTGGTGAAAAGAGACAGACATTTCATGTTCTGCAATGCATTGTTTAATCCTTTAGTGCTCATACATACATACATGCATACATACATACATATGTGCATACATACATACATTCATACATACATACATATGTGCATACATACATACATGCATACATACATACATACATACATGCATACATACATACATACATACATACATACATACATACATACATACATACATACATACATACATACATACATACATACATACATACATACATATGTGCATACATACATACATACATACATACATATGTGCATACATACATGCATACATACATACATACATACATACATACATACATACATACATACATATATACATACCTATACACATACATACATATGTAATTCGTCGACAACGGTTTAGCTGGACTAACGACCATGTAATCACACCAACCAGCCTTAAAAAAACTCACAATTGTAAAACACCTTAATCTAATCTAGACCTTTATTATAACTAATACATTGATATCTGACCTGTAGGGGTCGACATGACCTGAGCAAAGCGGATATCAACACAAAGTTAGTTACACAAAAACTTAAATTGAACTTATACTCGTAATATAAGCCAAATAAACAAACAAACAACAAACTTGTACAAACAAAATGAACATAATATATTTTAAAATCAAAATGTTGACTTTGTAAAAGAGAATTTTGTTATAATTTTTATCAAGATAAAAGGGGAATAAATATTTTAATGTCCCATAACTCCATGTAAAAGGAGACAACCGATAAAAAAAGATATGTTACAGTTTCTAGACTTGAAATTCATTTTCTTTGTTCTTGTTTTACTTTTGGATTTCTTCCATTTCACACTTTCTATTGAGCTCTCGATACATTGAACATGTCTACAACAGTCTACATCATGTATACAACATGTCTACAACATGTCTACAACTTTTTAAATGCTACATTTGGGTGAGATCGTGTCATCCGTTGTTTGTGTTGCAAACAATATTCAAATAAGTTTGTATCCTAGATGGGATTATGCTCTCGTCGCCTCAGCGTGGCACCTCCTTGGAAACGTCCGCCCTGGAAAGCGGAAAGGCTAAGTACGAGAGCAAACAGGGCTCCCAGTGAGCTACCACTGTATGCTCTAGCGAGTGCACTTGCATGTGGTGGGGCCATACGGGCTGTGATCACTCCCCCACGGGGGTAGTGGCACATTATAGGCATTTGAGAGCCCCCTGTGGGCTCGGCCTTCGACCTCGCGGTGGGAGGAGGAGCCATTGCGTTGGCTTAAGGAACAGGGTCCCATGACGAAACGGATGTGATTAAATGATCATCCTGACAGAGGGGTTGGAGAAGAGCCGGTTCCTCATCCTGGCCACGGGTTAAACGCCTTTCTAGGGTCACATGGTTCATAAAAGGGATGCGGTCATCTCGAACCATACGTGGACATCACAACAGTGGATTATGTGAACATAAATAGACAACGACAATATCGTCTAATGATTAAAATATTATATTAATCATTTTCAGAAATATATATTAACACAGACTTTTCATAATAGGTAGCAACAACTAATGAAAACACAAGGATAGTAACTTCTAACTAAGTGGACTCTTTCAGCAGAGAAAAAAATCGACCTTGCCCCTACCCTAAAATAAAATAAAAATTAAAGAAAGATCACTAGATGTTGTGTCTATGGAAAAAAAAAGCATGGATGAGAGATTATCTGGCAAATGGTTGTCTTCGTGCCAGATTTTCTGATTGGCGTCAAACACTCTTCCGAACTCCGCCATAAATTTCCTCGATACTGAGTTTGGCCTGAGGATCACGTGTCTAGCATCTCGAGCTATTCCAAACTAAGTAGGTCAGTAGACGAGAAGATTCACAGATAGATGGTTACGTTTATGCGAAGATGGTGCTTAAAAATTCTATTAATAAAAACATTTATATTTTATAAACTGCTATGATAAGATGGTGATATTTGTTACAAATAAGGAAAGTGATCTGGAACAGTCGACATAACACGAGGGCATTTTTACAAAGCTTATATCAACTCACTCTGTATGGTCACAAGTTTGTACACGTTAGTTCTCCCACAGCGCCACACCCAATCTCGGATCAAGCTGAAATTTTTTGCACAATTATTTCTTTTACCTGACAAAAACAAGAATCAATGAAAAAAAACACCAATTAGTTAATTAACTATTAATAATCAGGTAATTAATTATTTTGTTTCGTATCTCAAACAAGGGAAAGAAATTGTACTTGACAGAAGTGGTGGTATAAGCTGAATTAGTCCCCTTTATAGATTGTCGTCTGAAGCTTAGTGAACACAAATATGAAATAGAAACAATAGATAACTATACAATCTTCAATGTTCATAAAATCTTTGCCGTAGTCTCTCTATATAATTAATTAAACTTAAAAAATAATTGTAAAAAGAACTTGAAAATGTATTCCTCTAATTTAAACTGCATTTTGTAGATATTTTTTTTTATATTCCATAAAACTTTTTTAAAAGCATGTAATTATCCATCTTTCCATTTTGTGTAAAGCAAGCAGTAAAGTAAACCAAATGTAAACCTTTCCTTCTTGATGGTATAAATATTTGAAAAGTTAGATACGCCTAAAAATGATTGTTGTCTCCGCCCCTGAGGACATAAAAGAGAAGCTTGTCAATAGCTTTGCCCCTATTGAAAAGCCCAACCCATTTAACAATTAAAAAAGAGGGAAAGAGAGAGAACCCATCAATTCTGCTCACCGCCTTAAGGTATGAATTTTATTTTTGTCTTTTATTGGAAATTTCCTTGACGGAATCTAGTGAGTTGGATTTTATTTAGGACTTGATCGTCTGCTGCCTCCGGATATTTGAGAATCATTATTTCATTCAGGCCAGGCTCCATGTTATTTATATCTCATGTGCTGGTCCTTATCAGTGTAGGAGTAATTTTGTAGATTCGGTGATCCTGCATTGAAATTGTAGCAAAGAAGTTTTGCGGTTGCTAATTTACATTAGCAAATGGATTTTGTGCGTTTTTCAGGTAGGTTTCCAAAGAAACAATTGGGATTCAGGAAACCTGTGTTCTCCAAGAACTGTGTAGGAACCGCTGCTCTATTTAATGGTAGGTCTCAAACATTTCAAGAAGTATCATCTGTTAGGTAGTTACGATAGTTCTTCAATCGTATTTCCATGATGACCACTTTTTTCATCCAGGGGGCTGAGGGGTTTGCACTGAGGTTTTGTGCCTCCTCACGTGGCTGATGAGACCTATGTGAGCCCAAAATGTTCCGTTGCATACTGGACAGGCTATTCCAGATGGAGCTAGTGTCGTTTGCCTTGCTTTTCTTCTCTGGCGTTTTTCTTCTGCCAGCGTTGTTCTCTTTTCCTCAGCAACCTGTGCGCCAGTTTTCACAGCGCGACGCCATGATGCTCTGTCATGTGCCTCTGTCTCCCAGGTGGCTGGGTCTATGCTGAACGCCTTCAGAGAAGCTTTGAGAGTGTCCCTAAAGCGTTTTCTTTGTCCACCTTGTGAGCGCTTTCCTTTCCTTACTTGGCCAAACAGGAGTCGTTTAGGGATGCTGTGGTCTTCCATTCTGCAGACGTGTCCTGCGCATCGCAGCTGGGACTGCATCAGGGTTGTATCATCGTTGTATGGATGCTTTGCAGACCCGCTCTTCGAAGGGCTTCAGTATCTGGTATTTTTTTCTCGCCATTTGACATTTAGTATTTTTCTTAGACATGTAATGTGGAAGTGTTTCATTTTCTTTGCATATTTTCTGTACATTGTCCACGTTTCTGAGGCATAGAGCAATGTAGGGAGGATAACAGCTCGATAGACTCCTAGCTTAATGTTAGTGGTGATACCTCGTCTGTTGTGGACATTTGTTTAGACAGGATAGGTAGACGGGTATTTATTTATGTAAATTATAAACGATAAGCTCCGGACAGGAAGAGCTCGCTAGACTAGGCTGACTACCCACTCTGAATTCAAACCTAGGCTGCCCTGCGGCTATACCCAAACATGGGAAAGGCTTTAGGAGACAACCATGAGGAAAAATCAGGAGTCGGTAACCATTAGTAAGCTTGTAGCACACAGTGCTACACTCAGGCAGGTCCAGCTATTTTCAAACTGTATCGGGTACCTGCCGTTCCTTTGAATACATCAGCTGCGTTTAGAAAGAGGGGACTGTTATGTGGGCTTAATTCTCATTTCTCATTTCTTTAGTAGAGCTTCAAGACTGAATGAGGTCAGAGAGCTGAAAGATATCATAGATTCATTGGTCATATTACTAACAAAGATTAGATAGATATTGTCGATGAAAATTAATGACATATGGTCGATCTGCTTTTGTTTCGCTGAAGACTAAATTCTGTTGTTTTGTATCAGGGTCGTATGTCGTCCTAACATAGTTGGAATTGTAACGGTGCTGATTTAAAAATCTAAGATAATAATTTGCCCTTCATTCTGTCTCTCTTTTTTTTTCTGCTTATCTGTCTCTATATCTGTCACTATATTTGTCTCCATTTTTGTCTTTATATCTGTCTGCTTATCTCTATGTCTGGTTCTTTAACTCTCTTAAAATCTGTATTTTTATATTCTTTGTAGCCCAATGGCGTACCTAGGGATTTGGGGGCCCAGTGGGGGGGGGGGCTTGATTTCTTTATTTTCTGCCCTTTCACATTCAACATCATGACATGAGATAATGGCGTAATATTTAATGTCAAAACAAATTTCGGACACTCATTTGGAAGCCCCCCCTTCAAGTGGGGTCCCGGGGGCATTTTCAAATTTGGACCCCTCCTCACACACCCTAGCTACGCCACTGCTGTAGCGCCTGTAGCCGTCTCCTTCTATTTCAGCATTATTGTGGGTAACTAAACAATCACCTAAAGCGACCATGATCTCTAAAAATAAAGCAGAAACACAACTATTTCTATTTAATAGAATAGCTTTCCAGAATGTTCGTCCAAAAAAAAAATATTGGTAGACGCCAACAAATTAAATGTTCTAGCCAGTGACATCTGAGAGAGCCCATTTGAAGACAAGTTCTACTCGACAAAAAGCCCATAAATCGACTATAAACAACGCTTGGTACGTCCAACATTACTTATTCATTTAGAATCACTCTTGATATTTGGCAGAGTTTGGGTGAAGTGGACAGACAATTCGGTATTGCAGTACTTCCCAATGTCTAACATTCTGAACAAAGATACAAAGCTGAAGAAAAAAAAACGAATTAGTTTTATGAGTTTCCTTAAGCTGTTGAGATAAAAATAGTCAAAAGAATGTTACTTTGTTTCTTATTTTTTAAAGCTAAAAAAAAACACCTGTGTTTTTAGTGATCGTTGAAAGGGGTAAAATTGAAAGGGATTTGTGTTTTGCCGCACGTCTCTCAGTCCCGTTTACTTCTTCAAAACTAACTAGAAGGAAGTAAAGCTCCCCTCTCAGACCTTATGATCTATAGGGCAAATGATGTTCAGGTCATCTGGTGCTTTGGCCAACGGTTAACGAGCGTTTGAAAATCTGATTTCACGATATTTTTGTAGCATGCTAAAAATAGGTGCTACGGCTACTATTCTTCTTCTGAGGCCGCCTATGAGTTTTCGTGAAAACACAAACTCTTTTTGTTTTCTCGTTTTTTTTTAAAATTAATTATTGTATTATTGTAAAAACTCTGTAGAACGATGAATTTTACTTCAGTGAGTTTTATGATAGTGCTATCATGACATTCGTGACATACACGTTTTTGTTTAGAGTCAATCCTACCAAGTCAATGTGAAGTCGTTATATGAAGCGAACTCAAGATTGAACGTTTCTGAGACGTTTTGTTTTTAACGAAGCCGTTCGTGATTTTAGTTTTGAGACAGTAAAAGTAGAAGCTGATTGCTTTACAGAGAATTGTCTTAGTGATAATTGTCTTAGAGGTAATTGTAGTAAGCTGATACTTTTAAAGCTAATTGCGTTAAAGATATGCTGACTGTCATAAAGGTAACATGATAGTCTTAAAGAAAAGCAAATGTCATAAAAGTAACCTGATAGTCTTAAAGGTAAGCAAATGTCATAAAGGTAACCTGATAGTCTTAAAGAAAAGCAAATGTCATAAAGGTAACCTGATAGTCTTAAAGGTAAGCAAATGTCATAAAAGTATCCTGATAGTCTTAAAGGTTAGCAAATGTCATAAAGGTAACCTGATTTTCTCAAAGGTAAGGTGACTGTCATTAAGATAACCTGATTGTATTAAGTTAAGCTGAGTGTCTTAAAAGTAATCGGATTGATTTAAAGGTAAGCTGACTGACTTAAAAGTAAGCTGATCGACTTAAAGCAGATTGTCTTTAAATATAATTCTTTAAATCATTACATATAAACATACAGCTCACAAAGGACCAAAAGTTTTTCAAACTGCAAACCTTGGAAAATGAAGTTTGACTGACCCCTTCATTGACTAGCCTAGAAAACTTTTAGACGATCTGGTTTAAAAAAAAAACGTTCTGTAATCCCATCTACGCAAACTTTATGCAGTTTTAGAATTTAGAACTTTCATCGATGCTAGCAAAGCACTTGTGTGTGTGTGTGTGTGTGTTCAAGAGAGAATTGTCTAGTTACGTGTGTGTATGTGTGTGTGTGTTCAAGAGAGAATTGTCTAGTTACGTGGGTGTGTGTGTTCAAGAGAGAATTGTCTAGTAACGTGTGTGTGTGTCTAGTTACGTGTGTGTGTGTTTGTCTAGTTACGGGTTTCAACGTAAGAAAAGATTCTCAAAGCGAGAGACGAAGAAGAGAGATTGTGTCAGAAAACCAAAGAGTGAAAGAGAATGTTCCAGAAGGTGGGGTTTGGGATTAATCTCTGCCCTTTCTTCCTTTATAGATGTCTACTTTTTCACCTAATTCAAAAGAAAAGGCCAGCAAATGTCTGGTGGGTTGTTTATTCTGCCACCACGGGCCGATGGGCAGTTTCAATTTCGTTAAACGTCCTTGACACGAAATCGTTCTCGTGGACACGAAGATGATCGAACCTCATTTTGATGATATTTACCTGGACAACATGATTTAGCGAAATCGATTCTATGTAGACATTGTAAGTTATTGAATTGATACAGTGTAATCGATTTCTAATAAAGGGGGCAAACTCATTCGTTCGCGATTATTGACGAAAAAAAAAAAGAGAGAACAATCATTATCGATTCTATTTGGCACGACAGAGACGGCCTTTTTTTTGGTATCGACTCTCCCGTCTTGTAATCGTGCGTAGGTCTTTTGTTTCGCCCGGGGGCAAGATTTTCTGAATGATTGCCCCTGAGAGTAAAGCACCGAGTGATCGGCCCTTGTCTTCGACAACCCAAGGCTTTCGGGGGGAAATGGAACGCTAAATGTTGATCTTCAGCTTAAAGAAAGAATGTTTACTTGTAAACACAACGACCGCGGTTTATGATACTGTCGCAGCTTTTTCAATGAAGGTAGCCCCTCTAGGTAGCCTAGGATGTGCAGATCAAATTAAGTATCTAGAGTCTAGAATATCCAAGTGAAATGAAATACACAATTATTTAATATTTTTCATACTGGGTGCTTCCTATATCTTTATAATACATTATCATATGCATTGATCATAATTCTTAATCTACTTCTGCGCAGCGTATTAAAAATCAACTTTATGACAATATTTGCATAACTATAAGAAAATCAGGTTATCTCTATGACAACCAGCTGACCGTTAAGACATGATTTTATTCATGGTGCAACAGTCACACAAACTAAAAACTCAAACTATCTAGGTGTAATGATAAATGAAAGGTTTTCACAGAACTACCATATTGAAGAAATTATTTTAAAAAATCAAACAAAACATAAGGGTTTATTATAAGAATTTTTTACAAATCAAACAAGAATGTAAAAAAAATGCTAATATTAGAATATGCACCCTCTGTTTGGGATCTCTCTACTCAAGAAAACATTAAGAAACTGGAACAAATACAGAATAGAACAGTGAGATTTATAACAAACGAATATTTCAGTTTGATTAGAGTAACACCATTTGTAAAATCACTCAATTTAGAAACACTTCAGGACAGATGAATAAAAAAAGTAAAGTTGCTATAACACATAAAACACTAAACTATAATTTACAAACAGAAAAATAAAACTTAATGAAATACTCAGAAAGACGCAAAGATAGAGGTAAATTTCTTATTCCATACGCTCGAACAAATTCATACAAGTACTCTTTCTTCCCTAGTGCCTTTAGAGAATGGAAAGTGATGCCTGAATTCTAAGTCACTGGTTTTCCTGGCTGGCTCAGGTAACCCATTCCATGGTCTAATAGCACTAGGAAAGAAGGAGCATTTGTACCAATTTGTCCAAACATATGGAATGAGGAATGTGCCTTTATCTTTGTGTCTTTCTGAGTATTTTATTAAATTAATTTTTTTTTTGGGATTTAGTATTGAAGTCTTTTAGTTAACTTAATAACAAGTGGCAGACACTTATATATTTTGGGTTTTACCATTGGGGTGGGTATGTGTGCAAGCGTCTATAATAAGGCTAGTCTTCAAGCCCGAAGATTAATGAGGAATGCAGTATTTCCCGTGGTTACGCAGCCCCAGCTGTGACCTACATATTTTGTCAAATACAGGGCAAGCATAAATTTTGTCCGCAGGTCGATTACGATTTTCTTTTCGACGTCTGTGTCTATAGAAATAGATCAAATATGAAAATAATCGAGATACCCCCTCCCCCGGGGGTGTAGCATGGAACCAAGCTCATTGCACTTTGCGGGAATGAAAGTCTCAATTATTTCGTATCTACTACGCCTTTCTACGATGGCCAACGGGCCCGTCTTCCACGTAATGTGCATGCATTTAAAATCAAATGAATGATACACTTTACTGCCTTGACCTAGTTTTGGTTTTCTTTCTGGAGTACGCAGAAATTAATCAGATGGGAAAAAAATTCACTTCTGCTTGTGGACATTTAAGAAATAGCAGCTAAAAGTGCAGTGTTCACCTACAGAACAGTATAGTGTGTGTGTGTGAGTGAGTGTGTGTGTGTGTGTGTGTGTGAGTGGTGAGGGGGTGAAAGGCTTCCCCATTCACTTCATTTCTGTACGGTCAATGTCTCAAGGTAGATAAAAACATCTGTATAGGAAATATTTATACACCGGAAGCTTTGGTTATGCCAAGGAAGGTGCCCCTGAAAACAGATTAGATTCCCACAGACAGCGAAACATCCCCATGTCAATTTAGCCTCGTCAGACGAATCCAATCTTGTGTTAGAGATCAGAAATCCAGGCGTGTATCAATACTGAAGCTATTTGGACAAGTATAATAGCATAAACATCGATGTAAGAAATCTAAAAGTATAAATGAAGATGTGTTTGGACTGAATTAGACATCGTCTAGTCCATACTTCAATCCACCTGTGACCTGGTGTCATCCTATAGAACAGATCCCCCTCTCATCCATGACTAAATCCTCGAGAAAACATACCCCAGTAGGGAGGATAGAAGCGCTCCATCCATGACTAAATCCTCGAGAAAACATACCCAGTAGGGAGGATAGAAGCGCTCCATCCATGACTAAATCCTCGAGAAAACATACCCCAGTAGGGAGGATAGAAGCGCTCCATCCATGACTAAATCCTCGAGAAAACATACCCCAGTAGGGAGGATAGAAGCGCTCCATCCATGACTAAATCCTCGAGAAAACATACCCAGTAGGGAGGATAGAAGCGCTCCATCCATGACTAAATCCTCGAGAAAACATACCCAGTAGGGAGGATAGAAGCGCTCCATCCATGACTAAATCCTCGAGAAACATACCCAGTAGGGAGGATAGAAGCGCTCCATCCATAACTAAATCCTCGAGAAAACATACCCAGTAGGGAGGATAGAAGCGCTCCATCCATGACTAAATCCTCGAGAAAACATACCCAGTAGGGAGGATAGAAGCGCTCCATCCATGACTAAATCCTCGAGAAACATACCCAGTAGGGAGGATAGAAGCGCTCCATCCATAACTAAATCCTCGAGAAAACATACCCAGTAGGGAGGATAGAAGCGCTCCATCCATGACTAAATCCTCGAGAAAACATACCCAGTAGGGAGGATAGAAGCGCTCCATCCATGACTAAATCCTCGAGAAAACATACCCAGTAGGGAGGATAGAAGCGCCATCCATGACTTCCCATGAAGCATTGATCACAATGTCTTCAGGGGCAGTAATCTGCTAGTTTTTTCTCCATTGTTTCTTATTCCTTGAATGCTTTTCTTTTCCTCGTCTCACTAGCAAAACAAAATGTCAAACAAGCAAACTATATAGAATCTTAAAAAAAGAAACCAAAGCTTATTTAAAGGATAAGAAGTCTGCCATAAAAACTATGTCTACTAATAATGTACAAGTTATTTCCCTTATTCGATATATTAAAAAAATGAAAATTAGTTAACAATAATTAGTTGACTAAGTGAGTTTTTTTTATATAAATGAGTCATGTTTTGTTAGGTACAATAAATATTTTTTCAAAGTATAACTTCATCGAAGAATATGTGAGTAAGAAATATTTAAAAAAATTATTTAAGGGCTAAACCCAACAAATTTAGCCATATCTGTGAATACTGAAGTATTAGTTTCCCTTGTTGCTCTTAAACAAAATACTCAATTATCAGTAAGTAATTGTCTAATTGGTTACTTTTACAAAAATTGATTCATGTCTTGTCTATGTCAATGAATACAAAGTTTCAACTTGACCCGAGAATGTGTGTGACAGAAATAAAGTGTGCACATTTTTTAAAATCTGTCTGTCGGCTGCCTGTTTCTAGATCTTTTAAAAGACAATTCTTTTTTTTTTCGGCTGCGTGACGGACAATCGCGAAGAGTTCACTTCTGGTTGCGAACACGTGTTTTTAGTCTTAGGTTCCCTTATATTGTTTCTCCCCCCCCCCATTTATTCATATCGCTTTCTCTTCTTTTTCAGTGTAACTGTATTTTATTGCTTCAGTAATGTAGAATTAAGTGAAGAGAAGATCTTTGGGATAAATATTGAAGGTGAAAGCTCCCAATGTGACTAACACAGTCAGCAAACTATGCCATTGAACTTAAGACTAAGACTAAGACTAAGACTGCTTAATTGATCCTTATGGAAATGTGTTGTGATTACAAGGACTATTTCCTCATATAATGACAACACAACAGAAACATACACATTAATACAACAGACAACATAAAGTGTTCATTCAGCGACTACATACGTTGAAGAACAAAAACACGTAACATCATACAACAACACAACATAATACAACATCATACACCAATACAACATAATACAACATCATACACCAATACAACATAATACAACATCATACACCAATACAACATAATACAACATCATACACCAATACAACATAATATAACATCATACACCAATACAACATAATACAACATCATACACCAATACAACATAATACAACATCATACACCAATACAACATGATACAACATCATACACCAATATAACATAATACAACATCATACACCAATACAACATAATACAACATCATACACCAATACAACATCATACACCAATACAACATAATACAACATCATACACCAAAACAATACAACATAATACAACATCATACACCAATACAACATAATACAACATCATACACCAAAACAATACAACATAATACACTCAGCAATAAAAAAGGAAGTGGAAATGTAGAAGATATGATATTTCATGAGCAGACGATTACTTTCCTAAAGACCGGATATAATATTCAGCAGACGAAGAAGTAATTTTAAAGCATGCTGGGAATAATACAAATCCAAAAAAATATTCTCACTATTTCTCATTGTACCCGGTTTCAAACATGTGGATATTTTATTTGTTGTTATAAAAAAAGACATTAACTTAGACCTGAACACGTACACTAACAGAGACATGAACACAGATATGGACACAGACATAAACACAAACATGAACACAGACACTAACACAGACATGAACACAGACACTAACACAGACATGAACACAGACACTAACACAGACATGTACACCGACATGAACACCGACACTAACACAGACATGGACACAGACATAAACACAAACATGAACACAGACACTAACACAGACATGAACACAGACATGAGCACCGACACTAACACAGACCATAGACAATGACACTAACACAGACATGAACACAGACACGAAGACAAACACTAACTCAGATATGAACACAGACATGAACACAGACATGAACACAAACACTAACTCAGATATGAACACAGACACTAACACAGACATAAACACAGATATGAACACATACACTACCATAGACATAAACACAAACACTAACACAGACATGAACACATACACGCACAAAAACGAAAGTACGTCATGGAAATCTATTTTCTGAAAAGTGGGAAAACTTGAAACGTAGCATCTGCATACATGAGAAAAGATAGATAGATAGACAGACAGACAGACAGACAGACAGATAGATAGATAGATAGATAGATAGATAGATAGACAGATAGGTAGATAGGTAGATAGATAGATAGTTAGATAGATAGGTAGATAGATAGATAAATAAAATAAACACTACATCTATAGAACAAGTAAAGGCATATAAATATCTAGGCGTTATCATCAACAACAAGCTTTCATGGGAAGACCACCTTGGAACTCTGACAAAGAAAACAGCCCAGCGACTCTTTTTTCTATACAAACTCAATAGCTTTAAACTAAGCAAGAAGATCCTTGAGACATTTCACCGCGCGTTTATACAAAACATACGGAATAACTTGTTGGCAAGGCAACGCCTCATCTTAACTGTTGCGACGTCTAGAAAAAATCATTAAAAAAGCATCTAAAATTACACTTACAACATTACCACATTTAAAGGAACTTTTTGAACAAAAGTGCCTAAGAAAAATCGAAAAAATCTTGGAAGACAACGGCCACCCGCTCCATCAGAACTACCACAGGTCGTCGCGAAGTGGGCGACTGCTGTCAATCAAAACAAGAACGGAGCGGTACAAAAACTCGTTCGTACCTCACTCGGTCAGACTCTATCACCACCACTTATTGATCAGGGAACATGAAATGCACCAAGATACCTGTGTGTAGTCGCTGAATGAACTCTTTATGTTGTCTGTTGTATTTGTGTGTATTTTTCTGGTGTGTTGTCTTTATATGAGAAAAGAGTCCTTGTAATCACAACAAATTTCCGTAAGGATCAATGAAGCAGTCTTATTCTTAGTCTTAGATAGATAGATAGATAGATAGATAGACCTCTCGGTCTCCTCCCCCCCATCTCTGTCAGAGAGGCATGCCCCACAGTTTGAGAAACGCTGCCTTACAGTGACATGGACTAGGGCGTTAATTTCGATTTAGGAAATCTTCTTGGATTGTTCTAGATCAAGTGCCTTGCAATGCAATCCTAGCGTGTTTGGCTGTATGCCTGCCCGCCAATGTATGTCTTTGCTCTACATTCCTTTAACAACATTAAGCGCTGTACTTTTAGTCAGTGCAAGTTGTGCAAGTATCCAATACTGGACAAGCATTCGTACGTTTAGTGTAATACTAACATCTTTACTGTCTGTTTCAACATATACCATTCGTTCGTTAGTAAACAACATCCAATTTATATTCATTAAGCGCCATTCCAATGTCTACTTGCTCCGATGAAAGATATTTTTTTCCACAAACTACTTTCTCAGTAATTACGGACGCGCACGCTTCGGCGCATGCGCGGATTGTCAATCCTATTCCGGAAAGTGTTGCCACATTGAGGGCTGATCTATCGACAGAATAGAGCAGTCTGGAAGGATCATCAACCGTCCCCCCGTGTCTCATTCCTAACCCTTAATTCAGAATAACTCACTTCATGACCCCACCCCCCAGTGGTCACTAGTCGGGGCATTAAGTCGTGACGTAATGGTGTGTAGTAGATATTTGTTTATTGTGTTTCTGCTGGCGTTATGGGCAGTAGAGAGATGTCTTTCAAGTGCTACTGGGCACGCGAGCAGAACGTGATGACAGTCATATATTGTTATGTGTAGCCATGGAAGCAAGCATCTCTATGGAAGCTAGCTCAAGGTTTATGTTCACAGCGATCATTGGTTAAGTCTTAAGTGCATGTATCTGTTATTCAAACCCCAACCGCACACAAGTCAACGAAAGCGCTGGTCTGGTGACAACGAAAGTAGAAGTTCAGGTTGAATTATATGGCCTGACATGAATTAAAAATATAGCGTAGATCATTATTTCAGAGCATGAGGGTTTGTACAAGCTTAAAAGTACAGTTACAGTTTTAAAAGCTGTGGAATTGTGCAAGTTTGATTAAGGTCAGCTGCAGTGTGTTCTCTGTGTTATATCACTTGTCAAACAAATACAAAGGATCAATACAATCATGATGTCATCTCATTCCTATGAGCTGTTGATGACCCAAAAAAGTAACCCTGGTTCATTGTAGTGTGTCTCAACTTAAGCTTTTAACATGGAGAGAGTAGACACCTTAGCCTGGTGAGTAGTTTATCTAATAGACACCTTAGCCTGGTGAGTAGTTTAACTAATAGACACCTTAGCCTGGTGAGTAGTTTATGTAATAAACACCTTAGCCTGGTGAGTAGTTTATCTAATAGACACCTTAGCCTGGTGAGTAGTTTATCTAATAGACACCTTAGCCTGGTGAGTAGTTTATCTAATAGACACCTTAGCCTGGTGAGTAGTTTATCTAATAGACACCTTAGCCTGGTGAGTAGTTTATGTAATAGACACCTTAGCCTGGTGAGTAGTTTATCTAATAGACACCTTAGCCTGGTGAGTAGTTTATCTAATAGACACCTTAGCCTGGTGAGTAGTTTAGCTAATAGACACCTTAGCCTGGTGAGTAGTTTATCTAATAGACACCTTAGCCTGGTGAGTAGTTTATCTAATAGACACCTTAGCCTGGTGAGTAGTTTATGTAATAAACACCTTAGCCTGGTGAGTAGTTTATCTAATAGACACCTTAGCCTGGTGAGTAGTTTATGTAATAGACACCTTAGCCTGGTGAGTAGTTTATCTAATAGACACCTTAGCCTGGTGAGTAGTTTATGTAATAGACACCTTAGCCTGATGAGTAGTTTATCTAATAGACACTTTAGCCTGGTGAGTAGTTTATCTAATAGACACCTTAGCCTGGTGAGTAGTTTATCTAATAAACACCTTAGCCTAGTGAGTAGTTTATCTAATAGACACCTTAGTCTGGTGAGTAATTTATCTAATAGACACCTTAGCCTGGTGAGTAGTTTATCTAATAGACACCTTAGCCTGGTGAGTAGTTTATCTAATAGACACCTTAGCCTGGTGAGTAGTTTATCTAATAGACACCTTAGCCTGGTGAGTAGTTTATCTAATAGACACCTTAGCCTGGTAAGTAGTTTATCTAATAGACACCTTAGCCTGGTGAGTAGTTTATGTAATAGACACCTTAGCCTGGTGAGTAGTTTATCTAATAGACACCTTAGCCTGGTGAGTAGTTTATCTAATAGACACCTTAGCCTGGTGAGTAGTTTATCTAATAAACACCTTAGCCTGGTGAGTAGTTTATCTAATAAACACCTTAGCCTGGTGAGTAGTTTATCTAATAGACACCTTAGCCTGGTGAGTAATTTATTTAATAGACACCTTAGCCTGGTGAGTAGTTTATGTAATAGACACCTTAGCCTGGTGAGTAGTTTATCTAATAGACACCTTAGCCTGGTGAGTAGTTTATCTAATAGACACCTTAGCCTGGTGAGTAGTTTATCTAATAGACACCTTAGCCTGGTGAGTAGTTTATCTAATAGACACCTTAGCCTGGTGAGTAGTTTATCTAATAGACACCTTAGCCTGGTGAGTAGTTTATCTAATAGACACCTTAGCCTGGTGAGTAGTTTATGTAATAGACACCTAAGCCTGGTGAGTAGTTTATGTAATAGACACCTTAGCCTGGTGAGTAGTTTATGTAAAAGACACCTTAGCCTGGTGAGTAGTTTATGTAATAGACACCTTAGCCTGGTGAGTAGTTTATGTAATAGACACCTTAGCCTGGTGAGTAGTTTATGTAATAGATACCTTAGCCTGGTGAGTAGTTTATGTAAAAGACACCTTAGCCTGGTGAGTAGTTTATCTAATAGACACCTTAGCCTGGTGAGTAGTTTATGTAATAGACACCTTAGCCTGGTGAGTAGTTTATCTAATAGACACCTTAGCCTGGTGAGTAGTTTATCTAATAGACACCTTAGCCTGGTGAGTAGTTTATCTAATAGACACCTTAGCCTGGTGAGTAGTTTATCTAATAGACACCTTAGCCTGGTGAGTAGTTTAGCTAATAGACACCTTAGCCTGGTGAGTAGTTTATCTAATAGACACCTTAGCCTGGTGAGTAGTTTATGTAATAGACACCTTAGCCTGGTGAGTAGTTTATGTAATAGACACCTTAGCCTGGTGAGTAATTTATCTAATAGACACCTTAGCTTGGTGAGTAGTTTATCTAATAGACACCTTAGCCTGGTGAGTAGTTTATGTAATAGACACCTTAGCCTGGTGAGTAGTTTATCTAATAGACACCTTAGCCTGGTGAGTAGTTTATGTAATAGACACCTTAGCCTGGTGAGTAGTTTATGTAATAGACACCTTAGCCTGGTGAGTAGTTTATGTAATAGACACCTTAGCCTGGTGAGTAGTTTATGTAATAGACACCTTAGCCTGATGAGTAGTTTATGTAATAGACACCTTAGCCTGGTGAGTAGTTTATGTAATAGACACCTTAGCTTGGTGAGTAGTTTATGTAATAGACACCTTAGCCTGGTGAGTAGTTTATGTAATAGACACCTTAGCCTGGTGAGTAGTTTATGTAATAGACACCTTAGCCTGGTGAGTAGTTTATGTAATAGACACCTTAGCCTGGTGAGTAGTTTATCTAATAGACACCTTAGCCTGGTGAGTAGTTTATCTAATAGACACCTTAGCCTGGTGAGTAGTTTATGTAATAGACACCTTAGCCTGATGAGTAGTTTATGTAATAGACACCTTAGCCTGGTGAGTAGTTTATGTAATAGACACCTTAGCTTGGTGAGTAGTTTATGTAATAGACACCTTAGCCTGGTGAGTAGTTTATGTAATAGACACCTTAGCCTGGTGAGTAGTTTATGTAATAGACACCTTAGCCTGGTGAGTAGTTTATGTAATAGACACCTTAGCCTGGTGAGTAGTTTATCTAATAGACACCTTAGCCTGGTGAGTAGTTTATCTAATAGACACCTTAGCCTGGTGAGTAGTTTATGTAATAGACACCTTAGCCTGGTGAGTAGTTTATCTAATAGACACCTTAGCCTGCTGAGTAGTTTATCTAATAGACACCTTAGCCTGGTGAGTAGTTTATCTAATAGACACCTTAGCCTGGTGAGTAGTTTATCTAATAGACACCTTAGCCTGGTGAGTAGTTTATCTAACGGGTAAATTTGTCGGCATAGAATCAAACCCATGAAATTATTGTTGTCCTTGTGTGTGTGTGTGTGTGTGTGCGTGTGTGTGTTGCGTCAAGAGCGCTAGCTCTGAACCACATGCTTTGTAAACTCAGTTCAAATCTATGCGGACATAAGGACAAGGTATTGGATCAAATCACATTCAATATTTCGTATTCTCGTGTCACATGATACTCAGACAAGGTAATGTTGAAAGAAAATATCACATTTAATCAAAACCTGAACTTGTCTATTAGATTTTATATGTATTCTGTTACTAAACAAAAGTTCTGGAAAATCACATCATTAGTGAGAGAGAGAGAGAGAGATAAAGAGAGAGAGAGAGAGAAAGAGAGAGAGAGATAAAGAGAGAGAGAGAGAGAAAGAGAGAGAGAGAGAAAGAGAGAGAGAAAGAGAGAGAGAAAGAGAGAGAGAGAAAGAGAGAGAGAGAAAGAGAGAGAGAAAGAGAGAGAGAGAGAGAGAGAGAGAAAGAGAGAGAGAGAGAGTGTGTGAAAAAGAGAGAGAGAGAGAACGAGAAACGCTGGTTGGGAATAGAGACGGAAAAAGATGTAAACATGTAAAGACAAGACAAGACAAAAAGATGACACTGTGAAACTAGTTACCTAGACAACTGAACTATTATCTCAGTGACGCTCAAACTATGGCCAGCGAACCTTATACGGCCTTTGACACTGTAGTATCTAAAACTCCGGTAGATGCTAAACTCCATTTTTTTTACCTCGTTTATATCGACTCACTCGGTCTGTCTGGTACACAGTTTATATCGACTCACTCGGTCTGTCTGGTACACAGTTTATATCGACTCACTCGGTCTGTCTGGTACACAGTTTATATCGACTCACTCGGTCTGTCTGGTACACAGTTTATATCGACTCACTCGGTCTGTCTGGTACACAGTTTATATCGACTCACTCGGTCTGTCTGGTACACAGTTTATATCGACTCACTCGGTCTGTCTGGTACACAGTTTATATCGACTCACTCGGTCTGTCTGGTACACAGTTTATATCGACTCACTCGGTCTGTCTGGTACACAGTTTATATCGACTCACTCGGTCTGTCTGGTACACAGTTTATATCGACTCACTCGGTCTGTCTGGTACACAGTTTATATCGACTCACTCGGTCTGTCTGGTACACAGTTTATATCGACTCACTCGGTCTGTCTGGTACACAGTTTATATCGACTCACTCGGTCTGTCTGGTACACAGTTTATATCGACTCACTCGGTCTGTCTGGTACACAGTTTATATCGACTCACTCGGTCTGTCTGGTACACAGTTTATATCGACTCACTCGGTCTGTCTGGTACACAGTTTATATCGACTCACTCGGTCTGTCTGGTACACAGTTTATATCGACTCACTCGGTCTGTCTGGTACACAGTTTATATCGACTCACTCGGTCTGTCTGGTACACAGTTTATATCGACTCACTCGGTCTGTCTGGTACACAGTTTATATCGACTCACTCGGTCTGTCTGGTACACAGTTTATATCGACTCACTCGGTCTGTCTGGTACACAGTTTATATCGACTCACTCGGTCTGTCTGGTACACAGTTTATATCGACTCACTCGGTCTGTCTGGTACACAGTTTATATCGACTCACTCGGTCTGTCAGGTACACAGTTTATATCGACTCACTCGGTCTGTCTGGTACACAGTTTATATCGACTCACTCGGTCTGTCTGGTACACAGTTTATATCGACTCACTCGGTCTGTCTGGTACACAGTTTATATCGACTCACTCGGTCTGTCTGGTACACAGTTTATATCGACTCACTCGGTCTGTCTGGTACACAGTTTATATCGACTCACTCGGTCTGTCAGGTACACAGTTTATATCGACTCACTCGGTCTGTCTGGTACACAGTTTATATCGACTCACTCGGTCTGTCTGGTACACAGTTTATATCGACTCACTCGGTCTGTCAGGTACACAGTTTATATCGACTCACTCGGTCTGTCTGGTACACAGTTTATATCGACTCACTCGGTCTGTCTGGTACACAGTTTATATCGACTCACTCGGTCTGTCTGGTACACAGCTTATATCGACTCACTCGGTCTGTCTGGTACACAGTTTATATCGACTCACTCGGTCTGTCTGGTCAAAATCTTTTAAATATTATTTCTCCCACTTCCTATTCTTGGATCAAGTTCAAACTTTGCACAATTATGTATTGTCGATGACAACACATGGATCAGTAAAAAACAACAACAAATTAGTTAATCAAGTAGTCGTAATAAATTCATTTTATTTTATATGATGGATGTGCTAAATTATAAAACAGTAGGCTAAAGTAGAGAATTAGGTCGTTCGATACAAATGTTAAACAAACAATGGACTAATAAAACTTCTATTTCTAGAAGTAGTTGAATAGCTCAGTGGCAAAACATGTTGGTGTCCCATCATGGAGGCTCGAGTTTGGATTCAGACTCTAGCAGACCTTTTTTTTTATTTTAAAATTAGTTTTGAAAATGCAAACCTTCTCCGAGATAATTGATTGGACAATTGGCTCAAAATAACTGATGCAATTTTCACTCCCTAGAAGAGAAGAGCATTAACAAAAAAATGTGTTTACTTTTTGACTTGCTTTTCTTTTCTTTGCAAGCAGAAACTAAAATTCTTTTTTTATGTTTCATTACAAACAGGCAGACACAACCTTGTGACAAATTAGTATGACAGGCAAGGGCTGGGAGGTCTACAAGTCGGAGGACATCTTTCTTTCTCATGTTTTGTATTCTTTTCAGATATATACATTTGCTAGAACAGTTCAATGGACCTCATTCACCAATCGTAAATAAACACATTTAGCCACGTCATAATATTGATAAAACAATGAAAAATACGTATCACGTGACAGCCACTATGGATTAGATAATTTGTAAAGAAGATATATAGAATCACGTGGCTAAATGTTGTTTGTTTAAAATTGGTGAATGAGGTCCATTTCCCAGATTTGGGTCTATTTTTAGACCAGTTTTTTGTCGTGTTTACTTAGATGTGTAAGAGAATCTTGCCAGTTTGTCTTATTGCACTATTAAATAACCTTCCAGAGAAAGTTCTAGAACTGCTTTTAATTCACATCCAACGTGATTTGATAGAAGACAAACGTGACAAGAACCTTTCATGACGATCCAATAATACACATCGCTATAAGATTACGTTAAAAAATTGGCTATTGATAACATGTAATCATTGCCCACTCTCTCTCTCAGTGGCGTAGTTAGGAGTTTGCCATCATTTGAGGGCCCGGGAGGGGGGCTTGACCTCTTTGGAGACCCCTGCATTTTTCGTAGTATTTAATATTTAGTGTAAAAAAAACTCATTTGGGGGACCTAGTGGGGACCCGGGGGGATTTTCAAATATTTTCCCACTCCCTCTACCCTCCCTAGTTAAGCCTCTGCTCTCTCTCTTTCTTTCTCTCTCTCTCTATTATATTTGTATGTGCTGGCGTTTAGGGCTTGATAACAAAATACATATATTTCTAAAAGGTTGTATATAGAGACAGACGATGTATTGCTTGTTGGGTTGAACTGAGCTGTGGGTAAGGGAAATAACGATGTACTAAGAATCATGGGAACATGTTTTTCTATCGCTACGAAATGGAGAAACTGGAGATTTTCATACATGGCAGAAAAACTATAAATAGCTAACTTTTTGGTGTATCCGGTGCACAAAATAAGGAAGGGTAGATAATGTATGTGTTTTTTTTAAACGTATTTGTTATTTTGTGCACTTTTTACAAAGCGAATGTAGGGAACTGAAGGACAGCAGCCAGTATGAGAAATGTGCATTCAATGAAACAGAAGCCAGGCTGGTGTAGCGATTAATAACAAATAATCGAGTAGTACATTTAAATACGAAACTGCATTCAAACCGATTCAAATGAAGTTTTTTTTTTTTTTTGCACAGGCAGTCATTTTGACCAACGACTAATCCAACGTTTGACTGGATTCTGTTTGCTGAAAAGAATCCATAAAAGTTCAAGGTCAACAAGATGTTTTGATAGTATGTAAGGTTTTAGGGTTGGATGGTCAGGGTTAGGGTTCGGATACACGATACTTATAAACTAGTCAATGCATGAACCCTTTGTAGCATTGTCAGAATGAGTTTATGTCTGTAGTTTGTCTTATATGTCTTCATAACATTTGTTCTAACATTGTACTTTTAACTCTAAATTCTCTATGTAACGTATGGAACTCTAAAAGTTCACTTCTCTATTCCTAATGACCCGTCACTTATTCGTCTTTAAGTCGATCTCGGTGAGACGCATGTTCATCTCTAAATAGATTCTGGTTTATCTTATATTCATCTCTAAATAGATTCTGGTTTATCTTATATTCATCTCTAAATAGATTCTGGTTTATATTATATTCATCTCTAAATAGATTCTGGTATATCTTATATTCATCTCTAAATAGATTCTGGTTTATCTTATATTCATCTCTAAATAGATTCTGGTTTATCTTATATTCATCTCTAAACTCCTTTTAATGTTGTATCTTACAAATTACAGTTGTTGCCCCTCAAAAGAGAAGATAATTGCGTCATTATCGTATCCATGTGCTGAATAGAGTGGTGCATGCTAGAGACTCTTAAGTCATTGGTTTTCCTGGCTGATTCAGGCAACCCGCTCCGTGCATCTAATGACACTAGAGAAAAAGGAGATCTTGTACGAATTAGTCGTAGCATGTGGAATAAGAAATGTGCCTTGGTGTCTTTCTGAGAATTCTGGGTTGTAATTTTTGTCTTCGTAAGTTATTGTTCCGTGTTGTAATAATAATCTGTGCATCACACCAAACAAAACATTATAACTATAGAAGCCCAAACTATACATTCACACCAGACTGACTCATAATTGACATGTGACAAAGTTTATATCAGATAGTTTAATTTTATTTAATGATTTGATTGCCAGAGAGACAAAAGAGTGTTAGTGTCTGTTAGTCTTTCAGTGTCTTGTGTCTGTTAGTCTTTCAGTGTCTTGTGTCTCTTTTGTGATAGTAAAATCACAAAACCCTGACCCAAAGGGCGATTTTTTATTTTTAGAATCTTTTTAGCTTTTTTTTTATGAATGTTATTATCAAACAGCTACCCAAATGGGGTTTGTTTTTGCCAATGACTTTACCAGCAGCATTTAGGATTTTATAAAGTTTATTTATATTTTTAATGTTCTGATTGCCATGTACTATTGCTACTTTACATTTTAATCTTCTGTCCTGAAGTGTCCCTAAGTTTTGCGTTTGTACTAATGGTCTGAACGTAAGATATATTGATTGTTTATAAGAAACCGTAACCAATATAAAGTGCCTATTTGTTATGAAAGTTGGATGTGTGGTGGAGTAGGAAAAATCGCTTTGCTACATAACAAGAAGGCTGGAGTTTGAATCCCGAATTGTTTGCTAAACGCTTAATGGCCCCCAACCCTCTAGTACCAAAGTACCCCCCCCCCCCCCCCCCCAAAGATAGGACCATAGCGCTCTCAGCTTTCTAGAAGCATGAAAGTTGGTCTATACAAAAGCAATTATTAATTTAGGCTTAATGGCTTATTGATATTCTTTTCTTAGAAATCAGTTTGTCTGAGTGTCAAATGTGTCGAATTGAATATTAATAGCTCTGACCATAGAGTATTTCCTATGATGTGTCACGAGATAACCGGAAGTGACCAATGTGTAATGTTGTCATCTGTTGTTACAAATAATGTTTTTCTTGAACAGATTTCGTTGAGTGATAGCCCTGCTTCCCAACCAATATAGACTACAGTCTTGATGGAATGTGGGTGCTTGGGGGTGTGGCGATGGAAGCAGACGTAGGGCGGTTCAGACACAGGATTGATGCTGATTTGTGGCGCCGCGGACGATGGGACAATTTAGTTTTCTGTCATAATGATTTATTGTAAACGCCAAAAAGTCTTATTTGTTGGTTCGATCATGAAGATTTGTAAGAGGGGAGACTCCCCCCCCCCCCAATAGTTGAATTAGGACAAATTTAAAGACGTATATAGGTTAGACTCACATTGGATGCTGGCTTATCACAGCAGACATTAAGAGACCGGAGATGTTATTGTTTTTTTTCCTCACCCAAACATTTTAAGACTCTAACAAATATTTTCTTCTAATATAAAATGACATCTCCCTTTTATTGTTCTTGAAACGTTGGGAATGTACTCAATTAATGGCTGCAATGTGTTGGCCTCCTTCAGTAGAAGAACGAGTAGGGCTCATCTCGCAGAACACTTTGTCATGTGACAGTGGAGCCATTTTCTCGGGAACATTCCCGTCCTCATGTATCGCAGAGGCCCCCATAAGGGGAAAAGCCGCTATTAGGTTTGTGCAAAATGTCCGTCTGTCCGTCTGTCAGACTCAGATCTAGAAAACTGGAAGAAAAATATTATTTTACCATGCGATGCGGCTTGAAAAGTTTAGGTACAACGGCTACTTTTGGTTTTCAAAAGCAAACCGTTTAATTTATAAAATTAATTATGCAAGAGATTTGTTTTCATAAAAATACATGTATATAAATAAAAGTAAGGGAGATAATGGTACAATATGTAGACAAAGAAATTTTGTGTGTGTATTTCAGTATCACTAAGTCAAATATATTTATAAAATGTACTAGAAATGTTCACAACAAATATAAATATTAGTTAAAGGTGTTTTTTTTCTAGTCAACTAGCTGCTAAAATTTAAAAGAAAACATTTATGTTTGTTTGTAAAGGCTGTATGTAAATATCACGCACATTTTTTATTTCAAATGGACTTTTTGGTTTCACAACATCCTCCGAAGGAATATATCGTTCACGACTTTTCGTTCACGCGACAATTCGTTCACCAGACAATTTTTTTTTCCATTACAAATCAATGCCGAAAGATTATCTAAAATCGCTCGTCTGACATATTGTACATATCTAGTAAATGTCATTCCGTAATGTGTAATATATCTCTTTATCAATAATAGGCTATTAGTTTGTAACCAGTTTGTAATTAAGTTAACAACAATGCCTGGTCATGCGGTAAGCATGCTGGACTGATTATCTCGACGGTCCCGGGTTCATACCCTGCTCGCTGCCATCTCCCGTCGTCCAGCGGGAGGTTTGGACAAGGATGTTAATTATATTTAACTTTAAAGGAACATCTGAAACATGTAAAACAGTAAAAACATCTTTTTACAACGGCAAATGAATCTTGGAAACATTATTACTTTTGACGATCAAAATAAAATCACGTCTTGAATATCCCTTGCGAATAGGCGGATCCGACAGGGATCCGACGGGGGCCCCTCTGAGTTTGTGCAATAACACAAACTCTCTTTGTAATCTTGCTTTCGTTTAGCGTACTTTCCTTCCAGATCTGATGTCAGTCTTTTTTCCATAGCTTTCTTGGTCGCCATTTCTCTCTAAATAGTGCGGTCAATGGCTGTCTTCCCAGTAGTCAATGTCCACTGCTTTGAGGTCCCATTTGATTACATCCACATATTGGAGGTGAGGCAACCAGTTGTTCTTGAGTCAATCGCAAGTTGACCATTAAGAATGGATTTTGGGATACGATTGTTCTCGATTCGGCAATGAGCAATCAAGTAAAAGGTACTGTTGTTTCCAGACAGCTTAAAAAGATAAGACGATAGATCGAATTATTTGTTCTCTTTTGTTTTTCGGACGTTCTTTCGGAATTGAAAATTATTACGTCCACTGCCCAAACCTCCAGGGACAGGGTTCGAACCCGGGACCACCGAGACGACAGTCCAGAGAGCATACAACACGACCAGGCAGCGCCATACTCTGTATTTGTATCTCCGTTGTTCTGTATTTGTACCAAGCTTTTTGTATGCCATGAAAACATTTACATTTGGGCTTTTAATTCTTTTTGTTACAACCATTTTAAATTTCGAATTCCAGATTTCTGGTTCTTTTTCCTTGATCTCACTAAAACCATTATGTAATATGTCGTCTGAATTGCTCAGATCTCTATTACTCATATCTCTATTAATATATCTGCATTACTCAGATCTCTATTACTCATATCTCTATTAATATATCTGCATTACTCAGATCTCTATTACTCATATCTCTATTAATATATCTGCATTACTCAGATCTCTATTACTCATATCTCTATTAATATATCTGCATTACTCAGATCTCTATTACTCATATCTCTATTAATATATCTGCATTCCTCAGATCTCTATTACTCATATCTCTATTAATATATCTGCATTACTCAGATCTCTATTACTCATATCTCTATTAATATATCTGCATTACTCAGATCTCTATTACTCATATCTCTATTAATATATCTGCATTACTCAGATCTCTATTACTCATATCTCTATTAATATATCTGCATTACTCAGATCTCTATTACTCATATCTCTATTAATATATCTGCATTCCTCAGATCTCTATTACTCATATCTCTATCAATATATCTGCATTACTCAGATCTCTATTACTCATATCTCTATTAATATATCTGCATTACTCAGATCTCTATTACTCATATCTCTATTAATATATCTGCATTCCTCAGATCTCTATTACTCATATCTCTATTAATATATCTGCATTCCTCAGATCTCTATTACTCATATCTCTATTAATATATCTGCATTCCTCAGATCTCTATTACTTATATCTCTATTAATATATCTGCATTACTCAGATCTCTATTACTCATATCTCTATTAATATATCTGCATTACTCAGATCTCTATTACTCATATCTCTATTAATATATCTGCATTCCTCAGATCTCTATTACTCATATCTCTATTAATATATCTGCATTACTCAGATCTCTATTACTCATATCTCTATTAATATATCTGCATTACTCAGATCTCTATTACTCATATCTCTATTAATATATCTGCATTACTCAGATCTCTATTACTCATATCTCTATTAATATATCTGCATTACTCAGATCTCTATTACTCATATCTCTATTAATATATCTGCATTACTCAGATCTCTATTACTCATATCTCTATTAATATATCTGCATTACTCAGATCTCTATTACTCATATCTCTATTAATATATCTGCATTACTCAGATCTCTATTACTCATATCTCTATTAATATATCTGCATTCCTCAGATCTCTATTACTCATATCTCTATTAATATATCTGCATTACTCAGATCTCTATTACTCATATCTCTATTAATATATCTGCATTACTCAGATCTCTATTACTCATATCTCTATTAATATATCTGCATTACTCAGATCTCTATTACTCATATCTCTATTAATATATCTGCATTACTCAGATCTCTATTACTCATATCTCTATTAATATATCTGCATTCCTCAGATCTCTATTACTCATATCTCTATCAATATATCTGCATTACTCAGATCTCTATTACTCATATCTCTATTAATATATCTGCATTACTCAGATCTCTATTACTCATATCTCTATTAATATATCTGCATTCCTCAGATCTCTATTACTCATATCTCTATTAATATATCTGCATTCCTCAGATCTCTATTACTCATATCTCTATTAATATATCTGCATTCCTCAGATCTCTATTACTTATATCTCTATTAATATATCTGCATTACTCAGATCTCTATTACTCATATCTCTATTAATATATCTGCATTACTCAGATCTCTATTACTCATATCTCTATTAATATATCTGCATTCCTCAGATCTCTATTACTCATATCTCTATTAATATATCTGCATTACTCAGATCTCTATTACTCATATCTCTATTAATATATCTGCATTACTCAGATCTCTATTACTCATATCTCTATTAATATATCTGCATTACTCAGATCTCTATTACTCATATCTCTATTAATATATCTGCATTACTCAGATCTCTATTACTCATATCTCTATTAATATATCTGCATTACTCAGATCTCTATTACTCATATCTCTATTAATATATCTGCATTACTCAGATCTCTATTACTCATATCTCTATTAATATATCTGCATTACTCAGATCTCTATTACTCAGATCTCTATTAATATATCTGCATTACTCAGATCTCTATTACTCATATCTCTATTAATATATCTGCATTGTCAAGCGTGTTGTTTGGATACAAAGAAATATCGAACAAGTTCCAATAGTTCTACCAATGTTTTCAAATACTTTATTGCAGTCTGTCTACCACGTGGCTTCATAGTCATTCAAATAGTGTGTTTGTGTTTTAAATGGTCAGGTTTTAACGAGCCACAAACAGCAGTAACAAGATTAGTTGTTGTCCATTCCACACGTCGCACTAATGTGTCTATTGCTCAGGTTTCTTGTACTAACGAGTTGTCCATGCGTTGCTAATACTCTGTAATCAGATTGTTCGAAAGTGCTTTACGAGTAGACTTTCAAAATAAAATACAAGACTATAAAGCTCTTTAGTATCTCACACTCAAATCGATACAATATGAGCTATAATGTACGTTCATATTTTTAAAAAAAAGGCTGAGCTCTGGGTAATTTCAGAATCTGATTGGACTAAGGACTAAACAGAATCGGTAAGACATAATGTACTTTTGAGAGGATTTGCTGTGTGGAATAA
This sequence comes from Biomphalaria sudanica, assembly GCA_036873155.1. Classification (NCBI taxonomy): domain Eukaryota; kingdom Metazoa; phylum Mollusca; class Gastropoda; family Planorbidae; genus Biomphalaria; species Biomphalaria sudanica. The sequence goes on from JAZGLO010005491.1 coordinate 392,295, forward strand.
ATAATTCATTCAATAGTCTTATTCTTGTGCTTCTGTTTAAAGTTGGATTCTATTGCTGTCTGGTCAGCGAACGTGGAGGCGTGATAGAATGCATGACTAGCAAGCGGAAGTAGTGCTTGTGGAGGCTTAACCACATAGCTACTACCAACCTGACCGCATAGATAATAACAATCTGGTCCCCTAGCTATTAACACTCTGGTCCTTAGCTATTAACAATCTGGTCCCTAGCTATTAACAATCTAGATAAACCAGGAAAATTATAGAAAACAGGGAAACTTAGTAAACCAGGAAAACTTGATAAAACAAAAAAACTTGATAAAAAATGTGAAAACTTTATGAAACAGGGAAACTTTATGTAAAAAAAAAGAGAAAATTGGCAAATCGAGTAAATCCGATAAAAGAGAAACTTAATAAAACGAGAAAATCTTGGTAAAACATGGAAACTTGGTAAAACAGAGAAACTTGATAAAAACATTAATTTAATAAAAAAAAGAGATTTTATAAGCTATAATATAATAGGTAAACTAGATCAATCCAGTTCAAACGAGTAAAACAGGGAAACAATGAGACTAATATCAACTACTCGAAACAAATCTCGGTCATTGATGTCTGTCTGTCACAACGGGAACAAAGAAAAGAGAACTCTTTCCAAGGAATTACTCGACGTTTACAATCTGCTAATGGGCTTGTTTAGGGAAACAAATGCTCCTTGAATTTAAAACAAAAAGTATAGATGACATGATTAAAGAAACTTTGAAAAGAAAAGGTCTATCTCAATAAAACGTGGAAAAAAATCTGGTTTAAGCCAAGAGGATATCCTCACTTGCTAAGTAGCGTTCAAAATGTTTGCATAGAACAGATGCGGCACTCTGGTTTGTATGGATGGAAAGGACTTGATAACTTCAATTCATTTTAACTCAAGAGTTTCGATAAATATGCCTACTTATTGATTCAAGTTGAAGGTCGACCCAACTTTATGCCGGTCAAGGTCATGTTGAGGACAGGATCAGAAGATACGGATACCACGCTGAGATAGAACATCCTATGAGCCTATTATCTGACCAATGCCAAAGTCGCCCCGACACAAAAGAGTTGGTTGTCTGTATACTTTTTTGTTTGTTTTGTTTCAACTAAGATTGTTGTTTTTTATTTTGCCAGACGTCATTCACGTGACCTGTGTGGCATTATAGTGTCCTGGTTGGGCGTTTTGACGTCACTGGCACATTGTGTTGAAGATAGGGATAACTAGTTCCTTACTATGGAATACAACAGGCCAGAAGAGAGAAGTTCTTTTAAGTACTCAAATTGTCTGAAGTCATACATTTTGAAGGGATACATTCTAGAAGTATTCAAATTGTCTGAAGTCATACATTTTGAAGGGATACATTCTAGAAGTACTCAAATTGTCTGAAGTCATACATTTTGAAAGGATATATTCTAGAAATACTCAAATTGTCTGAAGTCATAAATTTTGAAGGGATGCGTTCTAGTGTAGAAGTACTCAAATTGTCTAAGGTCACGAATTCTGCTTAATCTCTTTGAATGGTCATATTTTTAAAAACCCCAAAAAGTGTTAAATTTATTTAAAGAATGCATAGATCCTTGCGGAGTTGAAATGCAAAACATCTGTCTAGTCACATTGTGTAAGAACGTCACGGCTTATCTGTTACTGCTCTAGTAAACTAGTTTAATTTAGAGATTATGTACATTGTTTTCAGCAACGCTAAACAGTAGTGACGTAGTCAGACAGACTAATGACGTTGCAGAACAGGAGTACAAGATAGAAAAATATGGCTTGAGCTTGTAACAAGATGTTTAGTGAAGAACCTGATAGTTAAAACGACGGATAGAGAGACAAGACGATCATCCCCATTTGTAAATAAACATCAGTTGAATTTTTCAAAAGTTTTATTAAATATATAGTTAATTGTTGTGTCCTTTGGATGTGTTCGGACTCGCGCTTAGAATACGTGAAATAGTATCAAACAGACAAAATAGAAAAACACCAAACTGTGGGAGATGGGTGGACAGAGAGACATAGAAATCTTAGAGAGGAAGTGGAGATGGATTGGTCACACCCTTAGAAAAGATACCAACAACAGGGCTAGACAGGCCTTAGAGTGGAACCCCCAGGGCACAAGACGTAGAGGAAGACCAAAAAGAACATGGCGACGCAGTATACTAGACTTTACTAGAGGAAGCCGAGAGGACCGGAAAGAGCTGGGAAGCCATTAAAAAACTAGCAAGAGACCGTGGAGAGTGACGTGTTTTTACTGAGGCCCATGTTCCACGCGAAACGCAAAGGAAAAATGAAGATAAGATACCAGACAGAATCTAAGTCAGGCACTGTTTTGGTAGATCCGTACTGAAGCAGGGAACAAGCAGGCCAAGAAAACAATTGCATGAACTTTTATTAGCTGGAAAACAAACAAAGTCATCGAGACATTCTCGAGTTTGAATCCCAGTGAAGACTAACATTTCGAATTTCTAGATTTTTTGAACGCTCCTGAGTCTACCCAACTCTAATAGGTAACTGACATTAGTTGGGGAAAGAAAAACGAGGTTAGTCGTTGTGCTGACCACATGAGACCGTTGTTAACTGTCTGTCATAAAAACAGATGAGGTGTACATCACCTGCCCCCATAGTTCGCAAGGTCTTAAAGGGGAACCTTTACTTTGACCATACAATAATTTTACTCCTAGCAATATTTTCAAAATGATAAAATTACATTTTCTTTTGGATAGCCAAACTATAATTTCACTAGAGCCATATATTTCATAGAACGAACTCTGAAATTTTGCTTGTCTTTTATTATATACGTTTAGTAACCAATACTTCCGCTAGTCTCCAAGTTTGAAATGTCGTCAATGAATTAAGCAAAAAGCTGATGACCAAAGAGAAGGATTTCTCCCAGAGGCTAGGAATGAAAGGCTGTCCGAATGCCCCCCAATAACTACAACTAGAGTAAGTAAACAGGGATGTTATGTAGCCAGCACAACGACCAACCGATTTACTTTTCCTCCAACTAATGTCTGGCACCCATTAGAGCTGGGTTGACTCAGAGGCGCCCGAAGATCCCGAAATTAAAAAAATTCCAGGATTCGAACCCCGCACCCCGTACTTAGATATTTAGTGTAAAAATAGCATTGGATGGTGTGTACTTAGTAGTAGTCTCAATTAGTCTCTAAATCCGATGACTCAAATTGCACGGTGTTGCCGGGGAGTCGTTATTTACTTTAAGATCTAAAAAGATTTCCTCTTTAAAACACTTCAAGAAGTAATCGTGAAAAGATTAAACACACGCCATTAATTCACAATCTACATTTCATCAAATACTATTTTCACCAATAAGACATTTAACATAGAGCTTGAAACGTTAGGACTGAACATAGTTTTAGACCTCGATAAAAGGTTCTTGCACTACTTTCAAACCAACAGTTGTCGTAGCGGAAGTGGCATAAAAACTGAATTGGTTCCCTTGTAGTAACTCGAATTTTTGAGAAGTCAATGTGTAAATAAACTTCCTGTTTACACTTCCCTTGTAACATTGACGCATACACCACGTGACTTTCGGTATATAGACACAACGATAAAAAGATAATAGACTTTTGAATGTTTTGTGGGTTTTTTGTTTTTGAAGTGTAAGAGTTACTCTTAGGGACTTTCAAATCTCTAAGACAGGTGAAGTCCACTACAACTTAATCGATGGGATTCATTCCGAGATTGGCTTCCTCAAGGCGACATTTTAATCGTAAGCAGACACAACATATAACTATTTGAGGGATTGTCTCCCTTACCCCAACCCTATTCAGGACCCTATATTCCACCTACAGTTATTTCCTCGTATGTTTCACTTGCCATTCTAACAGAATGTTATCTCTGGGCTTAGCCACAAACAGCTAATCTCTTAAAGTAATAATTAAGCAATTAGCGTAAAGAACATCTTAAGCGGTTTATGTTTTTATTACTTTATATTTTTATGTCATGAGCTTATGCGCTGTCGTTGTTTTTTATACCATTTTTTATATACAGAACGAGATTGAACAGACGTTTTCAAAGTTATTACCCCTGATGATTATCTCCCGTTGTACAATTACCTCTTATTGATTAGATTCTTTTCAATTCGATCTCAGCCAAGCCAGCTTCCGAATAATTATAAATTAATTACGCCTCCCCTAATATCGGTGCGTTGATTCTTATTCAAGGGAGAGGCACTTATGGAGAGACCTTCCACCAAAGATGTAAGACGAACAAGATTATTTTTAGTTCAGTTTACATGGGGCGGAGACAACTCTGGGTGAATTGGATGTCTGCAGTTAATTAACATTAAATTAACAACAAAATATATGACACAAAAAATGTTATAGATTTTTTTAAAAATCCTACTTTCATTTCAAATAACTAGCTTAAACATTCATATTTTAGAGGTTGAAAAATAGAGGGAAAAAAAGGCTAGCATGGGGAACCTGGGGTCCGGGGTTCGAATCCTAGTGAAGACTGGGATTTTTAATTACGTGATCTACGGGTGACTCTGAGTCCACCCGGCTATAATGGGTGCCTGACATTGGTTGGGGAAAAGTAAAGGCGGTTGGTCCTTGTGCTAGCCACATGACACCCTCGTTAACCGTGGGCCAAAGAAACTGATGACCTTTACATCATCTGCCCTGTAGACAGTGGCGTAGGAAGGTACCTGTGGACCCGGGTTCAAGAATATCTTTATGGGCCTCTCTGCCCCCGTATTGCAAATATTTTGTGTGACAAATAAATTGAGTAGTTTGTATGTATTGGTACATTTACTAAAACACTTTTCATTGCAAGTTCATGAACACAGCTGTCGGAATCATGTAAGATCATGTATATTGTATAAGTACTTGTTAGCACAGTGAACATAATGCGCAAGCGACTGCTTTTGTTGAAACAATACCTGAAGGCTATTGCATTTTCTGCTCAGATTGAAAAACCATCATTGCCTTGGCATCGTAAGTAAATTCAAGAAAGATGGTGACATTTTATTTGCAAATGTGCAGACTTCTGGTTCTCATAAATATGAAAACCTACAACTGACTCTCTGCAATTTCTTTGGGGAAATCTCATCGGAGGTCACGAAACCTTTTCAGAAAAAAATGCTGATTTAATCAATTTGTAAATCTTTGTCAACCATGATAGAGAAAATGGTGAAGATTGGATCTCCTTTGGTATTTCTGCTAAGATTGCATTGCCCAGCAGGTCTTTTATTTTGAATCTGTGGGTGGAGGTAAAGGATTCTGCTTTTGTTTTCTTTAAGAATTTATGTACTGCTAAGACATTGTCGTTGTTACTTGTGTCACCTAAACGATACTCTTCGCAATTTTCACTAAATAAAAGGTTGTTGCATGTTAAAGTTAAAACTACCATTCACTAAGCGATGCGTTACTTTCCGTCAGTCATTGTCAACTTCTTCAATGTGCTCCTTGTTGACATCATCCACTGTTCTCAGTCGTTCATGGCGTCTCTATGTTTGTCAAGCTTGTTAATGAAGGGAAGTCATTAGTGAGCCTTTTTTTTTTTCAGGATACGGTTGGAAAACATTGATGCTGTCTCAGAGTATAAAGCCGAGACCACCCGAACAACTTTTCAGTGCACATACCAGACGACAAAGCAGCCATTCAAGTGAAAAACAATATTTCATGATAAATGTAGGGCCTAATTATCGCTCTATCTTCAGTCACGGTAAGTAGCTACAAAGTCAACATCCTTAACTTTTCCCAAGTAACAAACAAAATATAATGTTTCTTTTGCTTGTTGAATATATCTCATTTTAAGTCTAAATCTAGATTTCTGGTAAAAGCAAAATAAATAAATAAAGATGCTTACATTAAAAAAACAAGCACAAAAAAGGTAATTATATCAACGGATGAAATTAACATAGCGGAATAAAAAAAAGAGAGAAAGAATGGGACCCATAAGTCACCACCAACGCACCGTCTCCACATTACAATAAACCTGATTGTCAGGAGGGGGGGGGGGGTTCGAGCTCATCTAGGGTATGATGTATTTGCCCGGGCTTTCCCTCCAGATCAATGTAAACCAAAGCCAAGAGTAATACTATGTAAAACTATGGCTTACTAAACATCGACTAAATGACATGCAACTGAACAACAATAGTTCAACATGAACACTATCAATGAGTCAACAACAAGATAACTTACATGAGTCAACAACAAGATAACTTACATGAGTCAACAACAAGATAACTTACATGAGTGAGTCAACAACAAGATAACTTACATGAGTCAACAACAAGATAACTTACATGAGTCAACAACAAGATAACTTACATGAGTCAAGAACAAGATAACTTACATGAGTCAACAACAAGATAACTTACATGAGTCAACAACAAGATAACTTACATGAGTCAACAACAAGATAACTTACATGAGTCAACAACAAGATAACTTACATGAGTCAACAACAAGATAACTTACATGAGTGAGTCAACAACAAGATAACTTACATGAGTCAACAACAAGATAACTTACATGAGTCAACAACAAGATAACTTACATGAGTCAACAACAAGATAACTTACATGAGTCAACAACAAGATAACTTACATGAGTCAACAACAAGATAACTTACATGAGTGAGTCAACAACAAGATAACTTACATGAGTCAACAACAAGATAACTTACATGAGTCAACAACAAGATAACTTACATGAGTGAGTCAACAACAAGATAACTTACATGAGTCAACAACAAGATAACTTACATGAGTCAACAACAAGATAACTTACATGAGTGAGTCAACAACAAGATAACTTACATGAGTCAACAACAAGATAACTTACATGAGTGAGTCAACAACAAGATAACTTACATGAGTCAACAACAAGATAACTTACATGAGTGAGTCAACAACAAGATAACTTACATGAGTCAACAACAAGATAACTTACATGAGTCAACAACAAGATAACTTACATGATTCAACAACAAGATAACTTACATGAGTCAACAACAAGATAACTTACATGAGTCAAAAACAAGATAACTTACACGAGTCAACAACAAGATAACTTACATGAGTCAACAACAAGATAACTTACATGAGTCAACAACAAGATAACTTACATTAGTCAACAACAAGATAACTTAGATTAGTCAACAACAAGATAACTTACATTAGTCAACAACAAGATAACTTACATTAGTAAACAACAAGAGTGTATGTTTAACAATTTAATGAATGAATGAATATTATTAGTATGTACATTGCAAACACAATTTAAACATATTATTGAAATGAGATATATCACACCTTAAGTCGGTGACACAATTTGATCAAGGCCTGACTATAACAGAGTCCCAAGCCTGCGTCCCCAACACTGGGGAAAGAAAACAGCAAAGAAAACTCCAACTAAAGATCCGCCATCAGCACAACCACAACAGAGGCAAAGAGGCAATGACATCAACAAAGCGCGACCTTAGGAACTAGAGCGCAAAACCCATTAAGGTGCATACAAGTAAACACACAACTCTAGATGCGCACGACACTGATGACAGCAGCTCCTTACAATGACTTTAGGTGAAAACACGGTTAATGTTTTGAAGTTAATTTAAAGTTTGATAGGACGTTTAGGGTAATTAAAGGAAAGTTTATATTTTTTAAAACCATTTTTGTTTTACAAAATTGCAGTGTAGGGTAGGCCACAATTGGTCAGTAGTCGAGTGACTAAGCGATATGAAGCCCCTACGCGAAATGCAGTGCCTTATTTAGAGTTGAAAAGGCCTTATGCTGTTTGAGATATGAGGCCCCATATAAGTCCAAATATTGTATGTAACTGCTAAATATTTCTTGGAGGTAGAGATTATGTTGCATAGAGGGAAATGGTTGTTACACCATCAGGTGTGGGCCCCTAAATGGCCTTGGGCCCGGGTTCATTGAACCCCTTCGCGCCATGGATGCTACGCCACTACCTGTAGACCGAATGGTCTGAAAGGGAAACTTTATTTTTTATGGGGATGGAGCCCACGAAACTCGCGTTACAGGTGCGACGTCCTTTCAACATCCAGTTGTTACAAACCGTGTAGGGTAGTGTAATGGTACTTTTTTATGGTAGGGCTAAACTTATACTTGTACTCTACCATGAGATGATGAGATTCTGGTCAACCGGTCCACTTAAATGTCTGTGTGGTAGATGAGATGTGTGATTTTTAAGTTAGTTGGTGACGGGACTCTCAGGGAGTGTGAGTGCGGGTATTGTCAGAGTCGGAGACTATAGTTGGTCGAGAGTTGTGAGTGTAGGAAATGTTTTCTGTCCTAGATAGTCCATGGTGGACGTTGTATTTTTGTTGCATACTTCTGATGCAAAAACTGCTTGTCAATACGAGAAAAAGTGAATACAATATTTTCATTCGCTCTAAACTTCGGAGCTGTGTCTATTTGGAGAGTGTTTTATTATTGCACTGCTAGACGTTAAGATGCCCTGAAGTCAAAAGATTGAACAAGTGTCTTGGAGATGCTTCCCACGAAAATCAATCTGACTTAATTAGTTTACAAATCATTACTATCTCAACATTCCCAATCGTTCTGACTTAATTAGTTTACCAATCATTACTATCTCAACATTCCCAATCGTTCTGACTTAATTAGTTTACCAATCATTACTATCTCAACATTCCCAATCGTTCTGACTTAATTAGTTTACCAATCATTACTATCTCAACATTCCCAATCGTTCTGACTTAATTAGTTTACCAATCATTACTATCTCAACATTCCCAATCGTTTTGACTTAATTAGTTTATCAATCATTACTATCTCAACTAGGGGTGCACCGGATAGTCCCTCCGGCTCCGGCTTCTGGCGAATATCCGGCATTTTTTACTATCCGGTGCTATCCGGCTCCGGTCGGATATCACTACCGGATAGTAAACCGGATAGTAAAAATACACCTATTTAATATGCATAAAGTGGACCTCGTTCCATTACTGTCTGTTATAGAATGTATTAATGTTTATATATAAACAAAATAATGTGCTTAAAAATAGAGCCATTATAAATATGCACCAAACATCGTTTATTATAAACACAAGGCATGTTAATAACTTAATATAAATAGAGATGAAACTTTACATCATAAATGCGCTTTACATACAGAGATGCAATGGCTGGCACTTTTTTCAATTTGTCTTGACCTTTGAGTAAGTAAGTTAACATGTTAAAATGTTACATTCCTTGACTACGTCATGCTGACCAGACGTCTGTCTAGCTGTGCGGATATATCTCCAGAGGTAGAGATGAACAACTCCCACCCCCTTTTATTTGTTTAGTCCATCACATTGAGTTTTTTATAGGCAGGTAACCACAAGTTAAATACGATGGACGTAGGTTTAATGTCAGCGTATAGACACTCTCTAGTGGTCACACCTTTCGAGGGAACTGAGTTTGTTTACTTAGTAGTTAATCTTTATTTGGGGGGGGGGCTGGACTACAAGAGCCAAACCTCTAAGGTAACCAGGTATATTTCTAGATGAACAACTCCCTCCCCCTTTTATTTGTTTAGCCCATCACATTGAGTTCATTGATTGACAGGTGACCCCAAGTCAGATACGATGGACGTAAGCACTCTCTAGGGGTCACACGAGGGAACTAGGTTTGTTATTGGGGGGGGGGACTAGACTTTACATTATAAATTCGTATTACATACGTAGCAGCGATGTCTGGCACACTGGCTTGTCTTGACCTTTGAGTGGTCTAGTAAACATGTCATATTCCTTAACTACGTCACGCTGATAACCTGTCTAGATGTGCGGGTATATCTCCAGAGGTAGAGATGAGCTACCCCCACCTCCTTTTGTTTGTTTAGTCCATAACATTGAGTTCACAAATAGGCAGCTGACCACATTAAGCCAGATGTCAACGTGTCGACACTGTCTAGAGGTCACATCTTATGAGGGAACTGAGTTTGTTTACTTGGATTAGAATTTTTATTAGGGGCGGGACTACAAGCCAAATCTCTATAAGGTTAATTTGGTATGAGTTAGTTTATTATGAGATAGGTTGTCAATCAAGGGTCTGGACCACAAACCACACCTTTTATACTATTGGACGGGTAATAAGTTTGTTTACTTTGAGTTAAGTCTCACGTATGAGTCAGCACTACAAGCCAAACAGACACTGACCAAGGGTATCTTTAAAGGGAGGGCTCAAGAGACTCAACACCCCCAACTTCTTATTTGTTTAATCCATGACAATGTATTGATAGAGAATATAGACATTGACCATTCTTAAGCCAGAATGGATTAACGCAAATTGTTAAGACATATTGAGACTGTCTAGAGGTCACTAGATGGTGACACTAAGTTTGTTTACTTGGAGAGAAATGTCATTTAGGGCGCTGAACACACGTTCGTTGTACAATAAAATAAAACAAATATGTACATGTGTGCGTGTATGTATTTTTCCCCTTGTATTAAAACCTTTAGAAAGAAAACTAATTTCATTGTTTAATTCTATTGACTTAATATATAAAGGAAAACCTTACAATTAAACTTAACATCGCATAAAATAAATTGATCTAAAGCACCACAATTAGATCTAGCAAACAAAGAAAAATATGCTGGAATGTTAAGAAACACTTGACCTCTGTAACTAAGGTACAGAGATAATTTATCTATATGCTTGACTGATCATGCCAATGTGTTATCTTTTTTCGCCTGCACACTAAACACTATTGCGTATGCCCAAGGAAAAAAAACGCGTGAAGGTCAACACCATACACACTACTCTAGGACTACATGTGTAGGCTCACTGCGTCTATCTGACCAGGTTGTTACAATCAGTTGAACACAAAGTCTTTTTATGTTGTTTTTTTTTGGTAGGGAGGGTGTGGGTGATTTTGTTTCTTTTATAGTTGGTTTTCCTAATTCTCTTAGATCTATATAACAGTAGATCTAAACATTGATAACAATAATAGGCCTACAGACTACAATTAAATCTATGCTTCGCAACATTTAAGGCTCAGGTTATGAGTAGGTATAATAGATGTTCCTGCTGTTAATAAAATATCGTTTGCCGCAAATGGATTAATAAATATATGACCTACTACGCTTCAGATTCCAACTATTAACTAACAGCTATCAGTATTAAGCCCTTGAAGCCAGAACCAGAAGCAGCCTTTGGACTTAAAATTACAAGTCTGATGACCAGTTGTTGGTCAGAAATTATTGAACACATACATCCAACCATTATACAAGCCAGATGAGAGAATTACATTAGTAACTAGTTAAATATATACTAACATATTTTACATTGACCCTCCAACACACAGCCTTTATAGTTGGTGGCCTCGTACATACACACAGACACGCTCATGCTACACAGATTAATTTATGTTTATAAATACTGTTAATCTTTAATAAATCAATCAGCAAAAGATTTTAAAACAATAAGGTATATAAAAGGAAAAAAATAATACCAACAAATATAGGTATGTTATTTAACAGTTTCGTAAAATGCTCAGCAATACAAGCTATTTACAAAACACTTAGGTATTCGGCTCCGGCTCCGGCACCGGCCGAATATCAAATTTTACTATCCGGTCATATCCGGCTCCGGCCGGATATCAAAAAGTACTATCCGGTGCACCCCTAATCTCAACATTTACAAATGTAAACCTATTGAATAAACAAAATAATAACATAATGATAATAATAATCTTTTATTGTCCGTAAGTGCAAAAAAATTTGTCAGAAGAAGAAAAGGTGCTCGAAAGACATTGTCAGAAGCAATATAAAGATAGAGCGTTCCCGATTTATGTGGCAAAAAGCAAATGTTTGACCAGCTCGCCAAACGTATGACAGATAAACTTTACACAAATCGCCCCACTCTAGCATAAGTAGAACTGTAAAAATGCACCTTTTCTGTTATTAGTAAATGATTTGAAATGTAATAAAAGTGTATTAGTAAATACTTTGAGATGTAATCAAGGTGTACCTGACTACCCACTGTCCATCCTGAGTACCTGACTACCCACTGCCCATCCTGTGTACCTAACTACCCACTGTCCATCCTGAGAACCTGACTACCCACTGCAGATCCTGTGTACCTGACTACCCACTGCCCATCCTGTGTACCTGACTACCCACTGCCCATCCTGTGTACCTGACTACCCACTGTCCATCCTGAGTACATGACTTCCCACTGTCCATCCTGTGTACCTGACTACCCACTGTCCATTTTGAGTACCTGACTACTCACTGCCCATCCTGTGTACCTGACTACCCACTGCCCATCCTGTGTACCTGACTACTCACTGCCCATCCTGTGTACCTGACTACCCACTGCCCATCCTGTGTACCTAACTACCCACTGCCCATCCTGTGTACCTGACTACCCACTGTCCATCCTGAGTACCTTACTTCACTGCCCATCCTGTGTACCTGACAACCCACTGTCCATCCTGAGTACCTGACTACCCACTGCCCATCCTGTGTACCTGACTACCCACTGTCCATCCTGAGTACCTGACTACCCACTGCCCATCCTGTGTACCTGACTACCCACTGCCCATCCTGTGTACCTGACTACCCATTGTCCATCCTGAGTACCTGACTACCCACTGCCCATCCTGTGTACCTGAATACCCCATGTCCATCCTGAGTACCTGACTACCCACTGCCCATCCTGTGTACCTGACTACCCATTGTCCATCCTGAGTACCTGACTACCCACTGCCCATCCTGTGTACCTGAATACCCCATGTCCATCCTGAGTACCTAACTACCCACTGTCCATCCTGAGTACCATACTACCCACTGCCCATCCTGTGTACCTGACTATCCACTGTCCATCCTGAGTACCTGACTACCCACTGCCCATCCTGTGTACCTGACTATCCACTGTCCATCCTGAGTACCTGACTACCCACTGCCCATCCTGTGTACCTGACTAGCCACTTTCCATCCTGAGTACATGACTACCCACTGCCCATCCTGTGTACCTGACTACCCACTGTCCATCCTGAGTACCTGACTACCCACTGCCCATCCTGTGTACCTGACTACCTACTGTCCATCCTGAGTACCTGACTACCTACTGTCCATCCTGAGTACCTGACTACCCACTGTCCATACTGTGTACCTGACTACCCACTGTCCATCCTGAGTACCTGACTACCCACTGTCCATCCTGTGTACCTGACTACCCACTGTCCATCCTGAGTACCTGACTACCCACTGCCCATCCTGTGTACCTGACTAGCCACTGTCCATCCTGAGTACCTGACTAGCCACAGTCCAACCTGAGTACCATACTACCCACTGCCCATCCTGTGTACCTGACTACCCACTGTCCATCCTGAGTACCTGACTACCCACTGCTCATCCTGTGTACCTGACTAGCCACTGTCCATCCTGAGTACCTGACTACCCACTGCCCATTCTGTGTACCTGACTAGCCACTGTCCATCCTGAGTACCTGACTACCCACTGCCCATCCTGTGTACCTGACTACCCACTGTACATCCTGAGTACCTGACTACCCACTGTCCATCCTGTGTACGAGCTACCCACTGTTCATCCTGTGTACCTGACTACCCACTGTCCATCCTGTGTACCTGACTACCCACTGTCCATCCTGAGTACCATACTACCCACTGTCCATCCTGTGTACCTGACTATCCACTGTCCATCCTGAGTACCTGACTACCCACTGCCCATCCTGTGTACCTGACTATCCACTGTCCATCCTGAGTACCTGACTACCCACTGCCCATCCTGTGTACCTGACTAGCCACTGTCCATCCTGAGTACATGACTACCCACTGCCCATCCTGTGTACCTGACTACCCACTGTCCATCCTGAGTACCTGACTACCCACTGCCCATCCTGTGTACCTGACTACCTACTGTCCATCCTGAGTACCTGACTACCTACTGTCCATCCTGAGTACCTGACTACCCACTGTCCATACTGTGTACCTGACTACCCACTGTCCATCCTGAGTACCTGACTACCCACTGTCCATCCTGTGTACCTGACTACCCACTGTCCATCCTGAGTACCTGACTACCCACTGCCCATCCTGTGTACCTGACTAGCCACTGTCCATCCTGAGTACCTGACTAGCCACAGTCCATCCTGAGTACCATACTACCCACTGCCCATCCTGTGTACCTGACTACCCACTGTCCATCCTGAGTACCTGACTACCCACTGCCCATCCTGTGTACCTGACTAGCCACTGTCCATCCTGAGTACCTGACTACCCACTGCCCATCCCGTGTACCTGACTAGCCACTGTCCATCCTGAGTACCTGACTACCCACTGCCCATCCTGTGTACCTGACTACCCACTGTACATCCTGAGTACCTGACTACCCACTGTCCATCCTGTGTACGAGCTACCCACTGTTCATCCTGTGTACCTGACTACCCACTGTCCATCCTGTGTACCTGACTACCCACTGTCCATCTTGTGCACCTGACTACCCACTGTCCATCCTGTGTACCAGGCTACCCAATGTCCATCTTGTGTACTATATATATATGTATGTATATATAATGACGTTTGAGACTCACATCAGACTGTGGTTTAAGAGTAAACCTAGTCGCTACTGTTCTATCACTGATACGAATGAACTCTATTGAAACCAATGATCAATGTGACAATTCAATATGGCAAGACCAGGATGCGTGAAGCACAGTTTAGACACACGCTCTTCTGTTGTTGTTTTAATTTAACGACATATTGTGCTGTGGTGAGGTCTGAATACCGAGCCTAGGGTGTAGATCTTTGAGAAGAGAAATGTAGCCCTAGTAAGAGAATAGGACGCAAGCCAAGCCAGAGGTGCGGGAGGAAAGGGAAATAAATAAAATCAATCTTTTGATTAGATTGTCCATTAATCAATAAATCAATACATATCGATTATTTCTAAGGAAAGTTAATTGTTCGAAAATAATAATCATTTTTTTTTATTTCAATAAAAGTTGATGAGATGAAATTTAGGAAGTTCAAAGCTTGAAGAGAAAAAAAATCATAAGTTCAAAATAGATTCCGTTTTAGAACTTCTTCCTCTGGAGGTTTTGTTGACAACAACCTTCTTCTCTTTCATATTTTGTACATAGTTCTCTTTATTATAATGTTTTGTACATAGTTCTCTTTATTATAATGTTTTGTACATAGTTCTCTTTATTATAATTTTTTGTACATAGTTCTCTTTATTATAATGTTTTGTACATAGTTCTCTTTATTATAATGTTTTGTACATAGTTCTCTTTATTATAATGTTTTGTACATAGTTCTCTTTATTATAATGTTTTGTACATAGTTCTCTTTATTATAATGTTTTGTACATAGTTCTCTTTATTATAATGTTTTGTACATAGTTCTGTTTATTATAATGTTTTGTACATAGTTCTGTTTATTATAATGTTTTGTACAAAGTTCTCTTTATTATAATGTTTTGTACATAGTTCTCTTTATTATAATGTTTTGTACATAGTTCTCTTATTATAATGTTTTGAACATAGTTCTCTTTATTATAATGTTTTGTACATAGTTCTCTTTATTATAATGTTTTGTACATAGTTCTGTTCATTTTGATCTTTTAGAAAACGTATTAGGTTGAAGGTGCTAGTTTGAAATAAGATTAGTCTTAAGACTTACACAAAACCAAGAACAGTTAAAAAATAGTGGGATGATAATTTACAGTGCTGGAGGAAGTCGTCCTCTTGCATTACTGACACAACGTCCAGATTGAACTGAAACTATGTCCACTTTAGTTACCGACACAACGTCCACTTTGAACTGTAACAATGAACAGACAGCACGGAAACCTTCTCTCCCTATTTCCGCCCCCCTCCCTCCCTGATTGGACCAAAGCGAACTGATCATGCACTAAGTAGATATTTCCCATCGCACAAAGTTATTGTTAGTCTATAGATCTAGTGATTACATGATTGATTTAAAATAATAATAAAAAAGGGAAAAGACGATATTAGTTTTGTGTGGCCTGTCTGTCCGTCTGTCCCGTTTAGATCTCGTAGATAGTGAAAATCCGACATCACAATATTTTAGACCATTCAAAGTTCTGATGCAACGGCTACTTTTTTCTTTTCTAAAAGCGAAAAATCAATTTTTAAAAATCCCTTATGCAAGCAGTTTTTTCATTAAAATACACCACTTTTACAACTATTCTCTATGAATAGTAACAAACACGGGAGGCTCCTTATTAAAGGGAATAACAATTTACCATATTTATAACACATTTGTGCGTTTGAAGCTATTTCCTACATACAAATGTTGTTTATGAAATATTCTTTGTATTATTATTAATATAAATTAATATGTAATGTGTTTTCTTTTTAAAAAAAGTCTACTCTATGTCCATGATGAAAATCACGAATTGTGCTTTAGAAACTATGCCTTCACAAAATTGTGTTTTTATTAAATATTCTTTGTATTATTATTGATATAAAATTACATAATATGTCATTTCTTTTGAATAAAATTTTATTTAAAAAAAAAAAGGAGGCCCAAAAAAGAGGCTAAAGCCCAGAAAAGAGGTGAATGAAATACCCAAAAAAGAGGCAAAGAAAAGAGGCAAAAGCCCAAGGATTCCTTGGATGTAAACAGCTCGACAACTCAAGTCAAAAGCTAAAAAAGCTGAGGTGTCCTAAAAAAAATAATTGTGCAAACGGTTGCAAATTTTTTTTGTCAATTTTTTTTATTGTTAAGTTATGTAATTTCTGTTATACTAAGTACTATATTTACACTCAAAAAAATGTTAACTATTTTTAAAGAGAAAAAATCTATTTGGTATGCATACAAGTCAGACATAATTTAAAACAACAATTAATAAGTAGGTTAACATATTATCCTGTAACGTAATGATATGCGCATAGAAACACAGGAACAAAATATTTTATTTTGATTTTCAAAAATGTTTAATTCTTAAGGAATAAGAGATTGGCCCTTTACAAAACAATTAGATCAATTAGATATTCATTATAAGACATCAGCTAGGCCAGGTTCACATCTAACTTCACATTCACTTTCAACTATCCTTTGCTCTGCTGGACCGCTGGGGCACCACATAAGATCTGTTAACCTTTCTTTCTCCATTATTTTCTGTCATTTGTCTTTGATAGAATTTCATTCTGATAATATTGAAACCTGCCTTTTTACCTGCCTGGGTGAACCACTTCGGAGGCCGATTTTCAGTTTGTGTTTCCACGCAAACTGTCTTGGTAACCTTGTTTTAATTTAACTTGTTACTTTTTCAAGATAATTACAAAATAGAACCAAGGTTAAGGTCATTCCAAAGAAGGTCAGAGACTGTCTTTCCTTCTGGATCAGATACAAAGATAAATGAGTTCTGCATAAAGTTTGGAAAAAAAAAGGAGAATGTCGTCTGCTGCACTTTCAACTTTTGTGTGTAAAAAAAAAAGGCGCCAAAGAAAGATGCCAAGGCACTGACAAATGGAACGTTGTGACATGTGAAACTAAAGACCAACACAGAGTTACAGAACTGCTTGCTAACCAAAGTGACCACATGACTGATTGATTTCTGCAGGTTGAACTTCTTTCCAAATCATTTATTGTTTTTCTGTTTACTACACATCAGTTAACAAAGAGTCATAGCGTGAGTCATTCGTCATTGTCTTTCGTTGTGAGTCATTCGTCAGTGTCTTTCTTTGTGAGTCATTCGTTAGCGTCTTTCTTTGTGAGTCATTTGTTAGCGTCTTTCTTTGTAAGTCATTCGTCAGTGTCTTTCTTTGTGAGTCATTTGTCAGCGTCTTTCTTTGTGAGTCATTCGTCAGCATCTTTCTTTGTGAGTCATTCGTCAGAGTATATCAGTAGTCGCTGACTGTTGTGTGCTTGGTACGTACTAGAGTCATAACAGATGTCATCTAGTGACTCAACATGCTCAGGCTTAGTCCGGTTATCTGTTACATAGCAGTCATAACAGATGTCATCTAGTGACTCAACATGCTCAGGCTTAGTCCGGTTATCTGTTACATAGCAGTCATAACAGACGTCGTCTAGTGACTCAACATGCTCAGGCGGAGTCCGGGGAACTGTTACATAACAGTCATAACAGACGTCGTCTAGTGACTCAACATGCTCAGGCGGAGTCCGGGGATCTGTTACATAGCAGTCATAACAGACGTCGTCTAGTGACTCAACATGCTCAGGCGTCGTCCGGGGATCTGATACATAGCAGTCATAACATATGTCATCTAGTGACTCAACATGCTCAGGCGTAGTCCGGGATTCTGTTACATAGCAGTCATAACAGATGTCATCTAGTGACTCAACATGCTCAGGCGTAGTCCGGGGATCTTTTACATAGCAGTCACCACATACATACAGTTCAGAATATTGAATAGTTGAATACACTTAAATTCATTATTTTTGAACGCATCTGCACTTTTACGAGTTATTTTTACCCATAGGACAGTATTTTAGTGGGTTCTGGGAAAATAGTCTCACAAAAATAATGTCCGTTGTCATTAGTAACGTGTCTGATTACGTGACAGTACATTTGTTTTATAGGTAAGTTGTGCCCATGGGGGAGAGGTCTCACTTGCCATATTGGCACTTCTGCTAATGAATAACAGTAAAGTCATGGCCTTTTGATGTTCTTGTTTAGTAATTGTTTGTGTCACATTGTGGACAGTAAAGTCCGTGTATTTGTTCTATTTCGAGGTCATGTTTTGGTTTGTAGTTTCTGGATCAGGAGGTGAGAGTTATGTTTCTCTTTTAGTACTTCCGGTGCCATTGTCTAGATTGAAATGTGTTATGATATGATTAGAATTTATGATTTAGAATTTAGTATTTGTTTCGGGAATAAGGGACAAGTTTTACTAAGTGACAAGTGACGTGACAGATCTTTAAAAAACAAGAACACTCTAAGTTACGCTATAAACAAGACGTTTTGTGTAGAACATTAGGAATAACCGGTAGTAGATACACGGCTTTACTAAAAGACATTCGACGGATCCCTTCTAAAGTATTAAAAGTGTTTATTGTTTAATACTAGCGTCGACTTCATTTATCGGTTTTTGACCTTAGGTGTTAATGTAAAGTTTAAGTGCATGGTATAGACTTAGGTGTTAATGTAAAGTTTAAGTGCATGGTATAGACTTAGGTGTTAATATAAAGTTTAAGTGCATGGTATAGACTTAGGTGTTAATATAAAGTTTAAGTGCATGGTATAGACTTAGGTGTTAATGTAAGGTTTAAGTGCATGGACTGGGATGTAAAAGTTTGGTGTCAGAATTGAGACCTAAACTGACTTTTATATAGTTCTTGTTAGTCTACTGAATTCTATTTAGACTCTGTACTGGGAGAACTGCTACACAACATCTGTAAACTGCAAAGACACAGCTACTATAGCTAAACGTATGCTGACACTTTCAATAGATTTCTTCAATTCAGATGTAGACTACAATAGAGTCACTACTTATTTTCTAAAGTTCGAACGATTTCTCGATGTTGGTCCTATGGTTAGGATTATTTCTGAATGTTGGTCCTAGGGTTAGGGTTATTTCTGAATGTTGGTCCTAGGGTTAGGGTTATTTCTGAATGTTGGTCCTAGGGTTAGGGTTATTTCTGAATGTTGGTCCTAGGGTTAGGATTATTTCTGAATGTTGGTCCTAGGGTTAGGGTTATTTCTGAATGTTGGTCCTAGGGTTAGGGTTATTTCTGAATGTTGGTCCTAGGGTTAGGGTTATTTCTGAATGTTGGTCCTAGGGTTAGGATTATTTCTGAATGTTGGTCCTAGGGTTAGGGTTATTTCTGAATGTTGGTCCTAGGGTTAGGGTTATTTCTGAATGTTGGTCCTAGGGTTAGGGTTATTTCTGAATGTTGGTCCTAGGGTTAGGGTTATTTCTGAATGTTGGTCCTAGGGTTAGGGTTATTTCTGAATGTTGGTCCTAGGGTTAGGATTATTTCTGAATGTTGGTCCTAGGGTTAGGGTTATTTCTGAATGTTGGTCCTAGGGTTAGGGTTATTTCTGAATGTTGGTCCTAGGGTTAGGGTTATTTCTGAATGTTGGTCCTAGGGTTAGGGTTATTTCTGAATGTTGGTCCTAGGGTTAGGGTTATTTCTGAATGTTGGTCCTAGGGTTAGGGTTATTTCTGAATGTTGGTCCTAGGGTTAGGGTTATTTCTGAATGTTGGTCCTAGGGTTAGGGTTATTTCTGAATGTTGGTCCTAGGGTTAGGGTTATTTCTGAATGTTGGTCCTAGGGTTAGGGTTATTTCTGAATGTTGGTCCTAGGGTTAGGGTTATTTCTGAATGTTGGTCCTAGGGTTAGGATTATTTCTGAATGTTGGTCCTAGGGTTAGGGTTATTTCTGAATGTTGGTCCTAGGGTTAGGGTTATTTCTGAATGTTGGTCCTAGGGTTAGGGTTATTTCTGAATGTTGGTCCTAGGGTTAGGGTTATTTCTGAATGTTGGTCCTAGGGTTAGGGTTATTTCTGAATGTTGGTCCTAGGGTTAGGGTTATATCTGAATGTTGGTCCTAGGGTTAGGGTTATTTCTGAATGTTGGTCCTATGGTTAGGGTTATTTCTGAATGTTGGTCCTAGGGTTAGGGTTATTTCTGAATGTTGGTCCTAGGGTTAGGGTTATTTCTGAATGTTGGTCCTAGGGTTAGGGTTATTTCTGAATGTTGGTCCTAGGGTTAGGGCTATTTCTGAATGTTGGTCCTAGGGTTAGGGCTATTTCTGAATGTTGGTCCTAGGACTAGGGTTATTTCTGAATGTTGGTCCTAGGGTTAGGGTTATTTCTGAATGTTGGTCCTAGGGTTAGGGTTATTTCTGAATGTTGGTCCTATTCGTAAAAGAGTTCAATGAATAAATAAACGTTGGAGAACATTTTGCTGACCGTCTTCTAAGTCAAGATCTTTATCCAGGGGCGTAGCTAGGAATTTTCTATCATTTGGGAGGCCTCAAGTGGGGGCCCGCGGGGGATTTTTTAATTTTCCCCCTCCCTCCCCCACCCTAGCTACGCCTCTGTCATTATCACTAGAATTTTGTATACTCTGACTCTATAATACATTTGCTTAACCCGAATGTTTCCATGGTGAGGGGTAGGGCGGGATAGTAAATGTTCCTTTAATCTATCATTCATTAGTTTATAAGAATTAAATATTCGCTCCTACGAATCAGTTTCATAATGAAAGAAGTGTCTTTTTTTTTAATGTCTTTTTTTAAAATTTCAATAGTGTTATTCTGACTTTATCAATATTTGCTGCTCGTGAAATAAATTGCATATTCTAAAAGTAACTCATCACCCCCCATCATCCAGCAAAGACAACAAAATGTCAGCCAATACTACCATAGGGAAAGATTGGACTTCTCAGCTAGCTTTAACTTCATCGAAAATTACATTGTGCATCTTTATTATCTTATTATTATTATTGGGATTTCTCAGGCGTGAACCAAGGGACGTAATACGTTATGGCTCATGCCGTGGTTATTATTTTTTATGACCAAATTAACAAGAAAGATATCAAAAAATAATTTTAAAAAAGCTTTTCTAAGGGGAAAAACTCAAAGCTTACAACTATATCTCTCAATATTGTAGATTTTTTCCCATTTTGTATATCAAACAAAATCAATAATTACCATTAATAAACTAGTTAGTTAATTTTTTTCATTGATTCATGTTGTTTTCTTAGGTAAAATGAGAATCACCCAAAATTTTAAATTATTAGGACCAAACACGGCATACATGTAAAAACTGAAGGATTAATTTCCCTTGTTGGTGTCCAAAAAAAAAATAAATAATTACTAGTAATTAACTGACTAATTGGTTAATTTTTTATATTGATATATGTATTGTAGGTATTTGCCAAATGTGCAAAAGGCTTCATCTTGATCCAAGAATGGGTGTGGGAGAAATAACGCGTTCAAACTTTTTACCATATAGACACCAGAGTGAGTTGAAAAAAGCTTTGTAAATAGCATGTACAATTTAACACATACATAAATATACACACATCCAATACTTATAATACTGCATAAGAATAAAATTAAAGCAATAAAAGTAACTGACTTATAATATATGATCCAGTGAGTTTAAATTAATAGCTAGTTCTATTTTCTTACAACCCAGTGTGGAAGATTGTTTCTTTTATTTTAAAAAATCAAGTTTTTACTAAAAGGGAATAGAATCTTAAAACAAGCAAAATAAAAAAAAAACATTTAAAATAAAAAGCAAAGCTCATCTAAAGTGGAAGACTTCTGCCTTTAAAACTATATGTATCAATAGTGTACAAGCTATTTCCCTTATTCGATATTAAGCATAATAATTTATTACCAATAATTAATTAATGGACTAATTGTTGTTGTTTTTAATTGATTCATGTTTTGTTAGATGCAATAAATAATTGTTTGAAGTATTAACTTGATCTGAGAATGCGTGAGGGAGAAATAACGTTAATAATTATTTTAGGGGACTAAACCCAACAAATTTAGTCATATCAGTGAATACTGAAGGATTAGTTTCCCTTGTTGGTATCAAACAAAATAATAAATTATCAGAAATGAATTGACTAATTGATTACCTTTTTAAAATTAATTAGAGTAAACTTGATCCGAGAATGGGTGTGCACTTTTTTTTTACCAGAGGGACAGACAGACAGACAGAGTGCGTTGATATAAGCTTTGTAAAGATTCTCATTGCAATAGTCTTTTTATTAAACAATTTAAAAAACAAACAAACAAGCGATTAACGTTATTTTTTCTAATAAATCCTGTACATTTTATTGCAAGCGTGGTCGAGAGGCTAGGTGCGCTTGAACTTGGCTTGGCTACCTAAAAGGGGGCTCGAGGTTCGACACCCGACTCTGGCAGAGTTGTGTTTACTGAGCGCCTGAATGCCAACTCCTAGATACCCCCTCCCCCCCCCCTCCCCACCGGTCCACAAATGAGATTGGACCAAAAGCGCTCTGAGCATGCTTTAGGCATGAAAGTAGCGCTATATAAAAGCTATAATAATAATAAATATAATAAATGGTTTCAAATAGTCCCCTGTTCCAAACACTGCAGACGAAGGAACATCGCCTGTCCTAACACCAGGCCATAAATACAGACAAAGAATTCAAGAACCAATGCCATACAAAATGACATGTTCATGGCTCCATTACTTTTGTCCAGACGCAGCGTACAGATGTCAATCACAGACAGGAAGCTGTAGAAACATGGGGGGGGGGGGAGATAAACACACACACAAACGCTCGTCTCCTCTTTCCTTGTCCCTGAACTTCTAGAAGGTTTACAGTAATCCTTCTTTTACAATGACATGTATGTTCTTTTACTGTCCCACTGCTAAATTTCAATTCAATCTTACAGTGGTGGCGCCAATGGAGGAGCTGAGAGGAACATTTAGCTCACATATATAGGTCTGTGATCTAGATCTAAAGGCCTATCATTAGAATAAAGTCTAGTAGATTTATACATTCGCTAAACCTGGAATTTTTTCCGGGTGGGGGTGGGTGGGGGTAAAAATGTTAAATAAAAAATAATTTTCATTAGTTATTAAGAGCAAAGTAATCGCTTTAAAATGTTTTAGGGGAAATAGTCTTTTTATTTTAAATAGTAGTTAATTGGGGTGTTTAAGAGCTCGAGCAGGGGAAGTGGAGTTCCTACACTTTGTGTCTTGTTATGGAGACAAAGACGTCAGTTGAAGTGTTTTCAACTGTCTCACTACATTGTTAAGGAGTTTCTGTCATTTGTCTTGCTACAAAGGTCTATGATCGAAAGTCTTTCAAGGTCTTTTTGCATAAATCGACATACTGATGAGACTGCAAGTGATCATAATTCTATCATCTGAATTATTTCAGTCGTAGGAATAGATGAGTAATGAATGAGCTCTTACACTCGCACTCATACACCTGTCCTTGTAGTCTCTTCTATCATTGTAGTCTCTTCTCCTTCTCTCTATTTCTCTCTGTCTCCCCCCCCCCCTCTTTCTCTCCTCTCTCACACATAATAACAATGTCATCAAGTTTAGGCTGAGTATAGTATTTCACATGACTACACAAACCCAGTAGCGACCCGTATATTTTGCTACATCTCATGCAAACAAAGCCGTTAAGTTTTCATTACGTCTTCAGTACCTGAGTACCTGTCTTCGACAAAGATTTTTCTTTGGAATGTGCTACTGTGACGGGGGGGGGGGAGGGTTAGCCATCTCTAGGCTTTACGAAAACAAAAGATCTTCTTTCGCATGCGGCCGTCTCCCATTCTGGATGTGTCTAATCCAGCGCAGCTGTGGAATGGTCAATAGTGCTTCTGTACTGTCCACACCGGCGTCCATCAGTATATAGAATTAGGGTTATTTGTACTTTTGTTTCACCATCATCTATCCTATCCTGATCACTAATGTCTTTCGGTCAACACTATTATTGAATGGTTCGTCTCATTTGCGTATCTTGAATCGTCTTCTACTTAGAGATACTTTTATTTTCATTTTTCATAAACTTCAATTGAAATAAATTATCATTATTTTCTTAAACTTATTATTTTAGAATATTTGAGAAGACTATAACCAGGGGACAGCACCCTATTTAGGTCGTTTCTACTGACCTATATATAATCAGCAGTCTTTGATCATAGGGGGAGGCAGAAATCAAACGAAAATGTTATTTTACAAAGTGGGTTTCTTATGAACAAAGATCAGCGTTTATATCAAGGAGTAGAGTTGAGTTGAAGTGCTTAGTGTGTTGTCTTCCCGCCCAACTTACGAAACGCCACTACTCCAGTGGTACATTCAGAGAACTTATACGTATGTGTACAGACACAACAAAAACCTGACTGCTCCAGAGAACTTGTATGTATTGTATACAGACACAAAACTTGACCGCTCCAGTGGTACCCTCAGACACAACAAAAACTTCACCGCTCCAGTGGTACCCTCAGACACAACAAAAACTTTACCGCTCCAGTGGTACCCTCAGACACAACAAAAACTTCACCGCTCCAGTGGTACCCTCAGACGCAACAAAAACTTGACCGCTCCAGTGGTACCCTCAGACGCAACAAAAACTTGACTGCTCTATTGAGGAGTTTCTAGGAGAGCCCGAGCTGACCCAACGTATCTGCCCAGGTCTCTTCACAAGTGTCCCACAAGTGGGAGGGGGGGGGAACACAAGAGGGCGCCATTCTTTCACTTCAGCGATAAGAGATTTCCCTTTGAAGATTCGCTGATGACCCCCCGCGTTGATTACGTTGTCTCTCCTTGTTGATCACGTGGTCTGTCGCGTCATTCACTTCATCTCGACTCTTTGAACAAGGACTGTAGTTAAGAGGCGAACCAAGACGGTGTATTCCGGTATTAGTTTCTTGAATGAAATCTTCTTCTGCTTCTGCCTTTCAAAAACATAATTTCACACATGTTCAGGTTAGGACATCATCGTAATTTACCACTTAGGGCGGCTCCCAAAATTTCTTTCCTTAATCCCCTCCTAAAAAAAACTTTCATAAATTAGAATAAGTTTCAGATAAGATTTAGGTGCAACTATTTTTACAAAGCATATATCAACTCACTCTGTCAGTCAGTCCGTCTCTCTGTCTATTAAAAAGTTTGTACATGTTAATTCTCCCACAACCAATTTCGGATTAAGCTGAAATTTTGCACATTTTGTTTACCCGACAAAAACAAGAATTAAAAAAAATAAACCTATTAATTAATTAAGTATTAGTGATTAATTATTTTGTTTTGTATTTCGAACAAGCGAAAGAAATTGTACCTGACTGATGCGGTGATGTAAGTTTAATTAGTCTCCTTTATACCTTGTAGTAAGAAAAAACTAACAATAGATAACTATGAGTCATTCTATTGTTATAACCCTATTGGCGGCGCGATAGGGTTAACTGTAGGTTCAGCTGACACACGTTAACTCAGGCCAATCACTCAGGTCAACGACTGTCGATGGACAAGGGACAGTACTGCTAGTACACGCAAATATGACCCGTGTTATGGTCATGTGATCGAAATCCTTCAGAGACATTGTGTAAGGCAGGGCAGTTCAAGACAGGACAGCGAGGAGACCGGAACTGTTAGTCGGTCATGAAGTCGGTCCTGGCGGAGTCCTCAAGTGAAACGTACGAGTCCAGGAAGAGACAGTAGATTTTAGTACGGTGATGTACAGTGTAGAGACAGTAGAGTTTAGTACGGTGATGTACAGTGTAGAGACAGTAGTAGAGTTTAGTACGGTGATGTACAGTGTAGAGACAGTAGTAGAGTTTAGTACGGTGATGTACAGTGTAGAGACAGTAGTAGAGCTTAGTACGGCGATGTACAGTGTAGCATTTTTAGTAGTTGATTGTGTTGCCAATAGTTTAGTATTTGCTGTTATCTATTTGACCATTATTAAAATACCAGATTATTTGGAGCTCTTGTTGTCAGGTTCTTGTGTTGATGTGTTGTGTATTGAGCAGTTGTTTACAGAACGCCTGATTAGGAGCGAGAAGATCGTAACAATATTTTCATAAGCACTTCACTGGCACAATGTTGCAGTCAGACTTGTCAATTCCGGTCCTGTGTTGGCTTGAGGAGGCTTTAGCCCTCGAGTTCGAATTCCGGTCGTTCAACTTTTAAAAAAATGTATTTATTTTACAAATGCATTTAAAAAGTGATCACTGTAACATTCACACAGTTACCCCCTTCTTTCTCCCCCCCTCTCCCAACTGGTCCAGACAAGTGATAGGGTTCATAGCGTAGTGAGACAAGTGATAGGGTTCATAGCGTAGTGAGACAAGTGATAGGGTTCATAGCGTAGTGAGACAAGTGATAGGGTTCATAGCGTGTGAGACAAGTGATAGGGTTCATAGCGTAGTGAGACAAGTGATAGGGTTCATAGCGTAGTGAGGCAAGTGATAGGGTTCATAGCGTAGTGAGACAAGTGATAGGGTTCATAGCGTAGTGAGGCAAGTGATAGGGTTCATAGCGTAGTGAGACAAGTGATAGGGTTCATAGCGTAGTGAGACAAGTGATAGGGTTCATAGCGTAGTGAGGCAAGTGATAGGGTTCATAGCGTAGTGAGACAAGTGATAGGGTTCATAGCGTAGTGAGACAAGTGATAGGGTTCATAGCGTAGTGAGACAAGTGATAGGGTTCATAGCGTAGTGAGACAAGTGATAGGGTTCATAGCGTAGTGAGAAAGCTAAAAACATGAAATTGCGTTAAAGAAAAAAAAAACAAATTGTTAAAAATATTTGTAATCCTACGTATTTATTATTGTTAGACTAGATTTAAAAAAATCAGGTCTTGATCTTTAATGTCGAACCTAGTGCCTACGGGTGTTATCGGGTCCCTTTATCAGGACCTTGTAAACTTTTGTGCTCAGAGCATAATGAAGTTTCATTGGACCCCATTTAGTTGTTGCCGTGATGTGGCTCTTGACAAGTCTGACTGGAATGTTTATGACACTCCCTGGCTCCCAACTAGGCTGAAAGAGTTGGAAGCGCCACTGAGAAAGTTCATGTTCAAAAAGAATGTTCACAGTTTAATGAGTGCTCGATGGACCAGCACTCCCCCCCCCCCCACGCCTCTGAGATAAATATAGATTCAGAAAGATTCTGTGTGTTTAACTGAATCATCAGCATACATATTTTTGTTTAATTACATCACCGATATAAATATACAGGTTGAACAAAATCACTGACACATATGTTTAACTAGATCACTGACACATATGTTTAACTAGATCACTGACACATATGTTTAACTAGATCACTGACACATATGTTTAATTATATCAGCTTTTTATAGAGACGTATTTGAACAATAGCGCAACAACGAGGCTTGAATGGTCGATAGAGCTCTCACTTCAGCTCTCACTTCAGCTCTCACTTCAGCTCTCACTTCAGATCTCACTTCAGCTCTCACTTCAGATCTTCAGATCTCACTTCAGCTCTCCCTGATGGCATTTCTGGGAAGTACTTTAGAGACAAACCACAAAACACTTTATCAGCTATTTCAGGAATCTTCAAACTTGACCACTAACAACAAATGGATCTCCATTGATTGAGCAATGGATAAGACAAGATAGCAAGGGTTTCAACAAAATATTAATCGAAGCATTTTCTAGGCGTTTGTTATTTTGAAGTTGAAGAGTGGAGAAAACGTCAAGTAGCGAGCAATGGATGGAACGGGGGAACACGTGACCTTACTGGACACGTGACCTTACTGAGGTGCTTAGACTTCAAGTTGAACTCACCAACTAGGATCACAAAACGAGAGACTTGTTCAATGTTTTCAAGACAATTTCATATTTAATATCTGTTTCATTATTATTTGGATTTAACCCTCCACATCATTCCGTGTGCATATCTCTATGTCGGAAAACATTCAGAAACAATTAACCGAACGTTGAATCATGGGCATTTTATGGACTCCAACTTGCTTACGTTTAGCTAAGTAGAAGGCAAATAACTTGGAGAGAACCTCTAGTTGATGGCTGCCACTAATATGCCACTGGTTTTGGTCACGATGGTTTCCAGTTCGAAGCCTGCCTGACATCAGCCTGAAGTGCAGGGGATTGGGGTTAGGTCATAATATAATCTTCAGTTGTGAAACAATTTATAAAACAAACACGAAGAAACAAAAACAAGCAAAAAAAAAAAAAAACAAGCAATAAACAAACAAACATAAACAATTAAAAACAACAAAAACAAGTTTAAAAAAGGAAATGTTTTGATAATGAACCACGATGTCCAGGAAAAGACTCAAAGAAAACAATCTTCAATGAGAATGGTCGTAGTCGATTTCGAAAGTCTCTTTCTACTTAGCCAAAGCACTGATCTTTGACCCTTAGGTTAATCCACCATAGTCGTAACGCCATAATTCTTGCCATATCCTTGTGAAGGATGCTTTCACTTGTAGGCAGATGAAACTTCAAGGCAGGTAACTGCAATCTATTTCTGAAATGATGTGAATAAATCAACCCAGATTTATTTGGGTGAATGCAATTGAACTGGCCGAGTAGGTAGAAAAAACCTTTTACCTGTGAAAGTTTTTAGATTATTTCCCCCTAACAGACATAAACTTCCTGCACAAGAGCAGACGATAGCAGGATTTGAACCCGGGACCATAGCGACGATAGTCCGGGCGGAATGCAAACCAAACAACCACTGAATGGGTTTGGATTGAGAGAGACTTGGAGACTTCCTGACCCAGATTATAATCCAGTATCAAGATCAAGAGAGATAATCACCCGGCCTTGAAAACTCAACAAGGTTTCTACACTACTTCCTAAAATAATTTCGTACCAGAGGACGTTGGTACAACACCTAGGACCACAAGTAGAAAGTTGGACCAAGGGACGCAGCTAGGGCAACAATCACCGAAAGAAACCATAAAACATAATAAAATGAAATCGCCTTTTTTTTTTTTTTTTTTTTTACAGTTCCTCCTCTTACCCCCCCCCCTTCCTCTTTCCATTCCCACTAAATATGATGACCACTTGCAGCCCACTTTCCACAATCCATCAATTAATGTGAAGTCTTCTTCAAGATAAAGCTAAAAATGCTAGAATTAAAAACAATACAAATGAGAGAGTACAAGATCATGGTGGGAGACAGAGAACTGAAGGGGACAGGTAGAAGACTGGAATAGCGTGGATGAAATAGACCTTTTGGAACAAGATAAACTCAGAAAAAGACCCAAAAAAAAATTACATTTTAAAATCATGCAACTCAAGAGTCTCACGTTTTGCTCATACAATGGCGGCTTGTTTAGTTTGTTTCAACTAGTTCAGTTGAAAATGTTATTCCAGACATTTATTGTTTCGTATTAATGGGATATTAATGTGATTCGCGTTCACACACATGCATAAATACACACACACTTTCACATGTTAACACACAGACACCCATACATAGCCTACACACGTTAGAACGCACACACTCAGGCATAAGAGAAAAGTCACAAACACACACACACACACGTAAACTCGCATCTATCTGGCTTCCAGAGACGTCACACACGCTCACACACACACACACACGTAAACTCGCAGCTATCTGGCTTCCAGAGAAGTCACACACACACACGTAAACTCGCATCTATCTGGCTTCCAGAGACGTCACACACACACACACACACACATGTAAACTCGCATCTATCTGGCTTCCAGAGAAGTCACACACACACATACACATGTAAACTTGCATCTACCTGGCTTCCAGAGAAGTCACACACACACACACACACATGTAAACTCGCATCTATCTGGCTTCCAGAGAAGTCACACACACACACACACACACATGTAAACTCGCATCTACCTGGCTTCCAGAGAAGTCACACACACACATGTAAACTCGCATCTATCTGGCTTCCAGAGAAGTCACACACACACACACACACGTAAACTCGCAGCTATCTGGCTTCCAGAGAAGTCACACACACACATACACATGTAAACTCGCATCTATCTGGCTTCCAGAGAAGTCACACACACACACACACACATGTAAACTCGCATCTATCTGGCTTCCAGAGAAGTCACACACACACACACACATGTAAACTCGCATCTATCTGGCTTCCAGAGAAGTCACACACACACACACACATGTAAACTCGCATCTATCTGGCTTCCAGAGAAGTCCAGACTTTTACAATGAATGAACAAAAGTATAACATTAACGTGAGTCTTTTGGACCGTTGAGGCACCACACAAGATTTGTCAACCGTCTTTCTCCATTTCACTCTGTCTTTGGATAGAACCTCTTTCTGAAAGAGTTACTGAGTTACCAACCTTTAATTATTTCACCACATACAAATCTAATTTAAAAAACAATAACAACAAAGAAACAATAAAAATACATGTATACCTTGTACACAAACTTCACAGACTAGCTGGAAACAAGGGTGTACATGTTTTGAAGTCAATATAAACATTAATAGGACGTTTATTTTATTTTTAGAAGACTTTTTTTTTATCACTTTACAAAATGGCAGTAATTCATTTCTCCACTTTGACGTCATCAGCAGGGGATCATAGAAGTTATAATTGATCTTTAGTCATGGACCCATGCGCAATGAAACCAACACGCACCATGTAATGCCGTAGTTAGACTTAAAAAGGCCTTAAGCTATTTTAGGGCCCCATATGTCCTCCAGAAAATATATGTAACTACTAAATATTTCTTGGGGGCCCTAAGCTATAGGTTATGTTGCCTATAGGTAAATCCGGCCCTAATGCCTTGGTTGTTACGCAACATGCTCTGGGCTCCTAAATGGTAGTGAGTCCGTGTTCACTGAACCCCTTCGCGCCACGGATGTTACGCCGCTGTGTGAGACAGACTGGTTGACTATCAAAAAACTGGTTGACTATCAACAAACTGGTAGACTATCAACAAACTGGTAGACTATCAACAAACTGGTTGACTATCAACAAACTGGTAGACTATTAACAAACAGGTAGACTATCAACAAACTGGTTGACTATCAACAAACTGGTAGACTATCAACAAACTAGTTGACTATCAACAAACTGGTTGACTATCAACAAACTGGTAGTCTATCAACAAACAGGTAGACTATCAACAGACTGGTAGACTATCAACAAACAGGTTGACTCGACCCAATTTTTGAGATAAATGTAAATTAAAATAAAACAACAGTTGTACTTGTAAACGAAGATTATGTAAACCATAGCATGTCTTCTACGTTTGAATGCCTATATGTGCCAGAAGAAACAGTTTTATTTATGTAACATAATGCATTTTTTGAAATCCACTCAAACCACACAATATTATTGAACCGAATTACGTTGAAAGAAATGCGATGTGTTTGACTGTAGATGCAGATATAAAAAAGAATATCCAAAAATGCTGAAAGAAATGTTGAATTTGTGAATAGAATCCTGAACGTCTCTAGTGTCTAACACAAAATCCTGAAAGTCAAGTGTCTAACACAAAGTTCTGCATAAAAACATCTAGCACATTCTAGCATCTAACACAAAGTTCTGCATAAAAACATCTAGCACATTCTAGCATCTAACACAAAGTTCTGCATAAAAACATCTAGCACATTCTAGCATCTAACACAAAGTTCTGCATAAAAACATCTAGCACATTCTAGCATCTAACACAAAGTTGTTCATACTTCATCAGGTAGATCATCTTTAATTTCCTTTTCTTCTTCTGCTTCTGTTCGAGTCTCTTGCCCCATTGTCTGGCTAGTCGCAAAAAGAGGGACTTATTATTTAGCAATGCAATCATGGCCGATCAATCTCCACTATTTAATAATGATCATTTATATTGAGGGTGGGGGGGAGGTGATAATTTTGTCGACACTTCCCCCCCAATCCCCTCTCTTCTTTCCACGACTTCAATGCTCTGTGACATGCTGAAGAAATTATTTTTAACTCTTTCACTATCTACACTAATGTAAGACGCGATCTTTATTGTGCCCACAACGTGTAACTCTCTGTTGTCAAAGAGTTAATAGTCTGCCCTACTTGAGTAGTCAACAAGTCAGGATAGCTGGACATTCTCTTCCAGAAGACTGCTGTCGTGAATGGGGGAGGGGGACACACATTTTAACGAAATTGTAAACTTTTTTTTAAATTCTTCATCCAAGGTGACTCTCTTCGTAGACACGGCGGCGCTACTCGTTGACTGGGAGAGGCAAAGATGTAGACGTCTGTGGGTACTCAATGAACTTGTATGTGTGTGTCGTCTGTTCTCTGTGGAATGTTCTGGTTTTTAAGTCATTGTAATCACAACTAATTTCCGATAACGAATACTAAAGCAGAGTCTTAGTCTTAGCAGTTAGAGACGCGTTTTATCTTTTGCTTTGACTGCCACTACTGCATAATGAAATAATGTTTGGTTTGAATACCTGGATATACTATACAGCGTTAGTTTCGAAGTAAATACCTGGATATACTATACAGCGTTTAGTTTCGAACTGAATATCTGGATATACTACACAGCGTTTAGTTTCGAATTAAATATCTGGATATACTACACAGCGTTTAGTTTCGAATTAAATACCTGGATATACTATACAGCGTTTAGTTTCGAATTAAATACCTGGATATACTACACAGCGTTTAGTTTCGAATTAAATACCTGGATATACTATACAGCGTTTAGTTTCGAACTGAATATCTGGATATACTACACAGCGTTTAGTTTCGAATTAAATACCTGGATATACTACACAGCGTTTAGTTTCGAATTAAATACCTGGATATACTACACAGCGTTTAGTTTCGAATTAAATACCTGGATATACTATACAGCGTTTAGTTTCGAATTGAATACCTGGATATACTATACAGCGTTTAGTTTCGAATTAAATACCTGGATATACTATACAGCGTTTAGTTTCGAATTAAATACCTGGATATACTATACAGCGTTTAGTTTCGAATTAAATACCTGGATATACTACACAGCGTTTAGTTTCGAATTAAATACCTGGATATACTATACAGCGTTTAGTTTCGAATTGAATACTCCGCACTATTTTGTTGAACTTAGGGAGAAGGTATATTAGAAATTGTTGAGTTCTATTCAACTATATGATCGTTTGTGTAACGTGAGCAAAGAACAAAGCTCGTAGAAGTAGATATCCCTCAGAGGCGACGGCGATGGATAGGCCACACTCTTCGCAAGCCTGCATCCAACATCACAAAACAAGCTCCCTGGAGGAAAGAGGCAGAAGGCCTATTCTGAAGTACATGGCGCCGAGATTCGGATTGCGGGGGGGGGGGGGGGGGGAACGGAATGAAGTGACTGATTTTTGCTTTCATTTTTTTTAGGTGAGATTTTAATACTAAATCATCACTTACCACAGCACAGCCGAGGGGGTTTTGAGTTAAAAACCCTCTACCAGGGGGTTTTGAGTTAAAAAAACCCTACCAGGTTGTTTTGAGATTTAAAAAAACCCTATCAGGGGGTTTTGAGATACAAATCCCTCTACCTGGGGGTTTTGACTTTAAAACCCCCTACCAGGGGCTTTGAGTTTAAAACCCCCTACAGGGGATTTTGAGTTTTAAACCCCTACCAGAGGTTTTTGCAGTTAAATCCCCCTCTTCTATAAAACAAAACAAAAAAACCCTCAACAGGTGATTTGACGAAAAAACTTTCCTTTTCGATATAAAATCTAAAGCGAAATACAGGCATGTAATTCAAAGAGCGTAGTCAAGAAAGGTTACAAATTTCTACCAGTGGCTTGGGCTCCATTAATAAAGTGTGAATAGTCTTCTGCCGAAATTGAAAAACACTAAATGTGGCTCAACAAAGATGGCTAAGAGATTTTAGGAGTCAGTTATAGAGATCGGGTCTAAATCAAAGAAATCATATGCCGAACTGGGAGTCGAACCCTTAGTAAGGTTGTGACAGAGCGTCACATGAAGTTTTGCGGGACATGTTCTCCGACAAAATGAATTACGCAAAATAAGAGTTGCGGAAACAGCTTGCCGGAAAATGCGCCGAACGGCGCGAGAGGGTCTAAGTTAGTAAGAATAGCACATTTGGTTTTTGAAATAAAACTTTTTAATAGCAGGATACTGCACTGTAGATACCTCAGAATATGCATTTTGTTGGCTTTCAATACCAAAAATAGTGCTCGGCGGCGAGCTCCCCCAGACCCCTTGCTAGCAAGAGCGAGGGGTCTGCAATAAACAATAAACGTCTTCCGAAAGGGTCAGAATGTAATAAAGATTAATTGTGTACACACACACACATATATATATATATAATTTTTTTCCTCCCCCTCCCCCTCCCAACCCCCCCCCCCCCCCCGAAAAAAATCCTGGCTACGCCCATGAAACAGACAAATGATATAAATTTAGTATAAGGACCAAGGACCATGTAAGTACGCAGAGAAAGAGCTGTCTTTTAATTATCTATAATCAATAACAAGTTACTCTTTCCACGGAACACGGATGATAGCCTAGACTGCCTTAGACCTAGACAAATAACTTTTAGATTTGAGCCCAAGCACTGACCCTCATCGATAGTATCAATGACAAAAATCTGGGTATGATGGAGACACTAGAGAGAGAGAGAGAGAGAGAAGAGAGAGAGAGAGACTAGAGAGAGAGAGAGAGAGAGAGAGAGAGAGAGGAAAAGGAAGACAGAATCGGAAAAAAAAGGAAGAGAGGAGGGGTTAACAGGAACTCATTTCAGACCCAAGTAGCTGGAAGAAAAGTAACAATTTTCTAGATTTCCTTGATGATACTATTTAGCTCGTAACTTGAGTCCAACTTTTGAAATATGCAACATCGGCAGACGTCTGTGTACATACGTTAGATTAAATGGCTGCCAAGTTGTCCGAGGAATTGGAACCTGTGTAAATAAAGCAATAATACACATGGACAATTGATCGTTACTTGGGGGAAAGAACAAAAAATCTCAGTGAAACACTAGACTGAAAGAAATGTTCTGATTGGCTGATAATTGAGTAAGTCGTACATTATTAATCACAAAGTGGCCAGGATTCTTCCACATTTCGGTCAAGCTTGTTAATTGTACACTCATGTTTTCTCAGAAAAGGAATTAGTTTTTCTTAATCATTCAATGTTATAAAATATTCTTAAAATTGGAGATTTTCAAATACAAAATTAATCCCAGTCATCTGCTCTTTGTTTACACTTTGAATTTCGAGATCTCGATGACGTTTTTCTAAGCACTACACTATAATAAATGCATTCGCTGTGACCGCCATTCACAATATTAGAATGACAACGGCTTTAGAGCTACAAAACAACGAAGAAAGAAAGAATAAGCAAACAACTGACACAATACTGGTCAAGAAAACAACAGAGAGCTCCAGCCAAAGATCTGCCACCCAAGGCAAACAAGAAGAAGCAATGACGCCAACATAGCGCGTCCTTAGAAACAGCGCACAAACTATTATGTGCACAAAAGAAACACACCTAGCAAAGAAGCAACTTCATATGCGCATGACAGTGACCATTAAGCTCTTTCCAAGTTATTACATATATTTAAATTTCTACGGAAAATGTTTTTATCATACAAATTGTAAACATTTTGAGATTGAGATTTCTTTAACCCTAAACCTCATCCAACTCCCAAAACGAGTCAAATAAAAAAATAGTTACTTAAAAAAACAAAACAATAGACTATAGTTTTGATTGATAGAAATTGTTTTTCTTCACTGGTTATTGCTTTTTTTCCCACCTAGGGCTGTCCTGCGAATCTAAATTTAGGTCTGTATAGGTCTATCTACATATCTTCCAGCTGGTTAGCCAAATGGACACAAAAACAGCAACACTCAAAAAATGTGGGAAAACATGTAAGTGGTAAGGAAATCTGGCATAGGAAATTGGGACGCTAATGTTGTAGTTTCAAGACATAAATAGCACAGATTCTTACGAAAACGGAGAGAGAGAGAGAGAGAGAGAGAGAGAGAGAGAGAGAGAGAGAGAGAGAGAGAGAGAGGTATGGAGAAACAAATAAAAATTGAACAAAATGTTCAAGTGAGGTATAAAGTGATGTTAAGGAGGAAGTCTATTTCGAGTAGAGAAAAACAAAAAACTAGAACAATGAAACAAGTTGGGGGGGGGGGGAGAGACGAGGACATAACTTTAACAATATGTACGATCTCAAATTGTGTGGCCTGCTAGAAATACTTGTGTTTCAAAACAATGATGCTCATCAAGAATAAAGAATGCTCAATGTTTCAGACCCAGCAAGCGGCAACCTGATGGAAACTTGAATAGAGAGGAAAGGGAGAGAAACAGGGAGCGAACCATGGCATCTTGTGAGCTACCGCTGGACAGAGCACACTTTTCACTGCGCGGCGCCACGATGGTTCCTTCTTCCAGGTGTCAGGGTCTATGTTGAAGGTTCTCAGGGAGGCTTTGAGGCTGCCCTTGAAAAACTTTTTCTTTATCTTTCTAATGATCGTTTTCCTTCTGCTGGCCGTGAAGAAGCCTCTAGGGAGTTGCCCATTTCTCAGACGCGACCTGCCCACCGCAAATCGCAATCAAGACTGTATCAATGTTGTGTGGATGCCACACAGGCCAGATCTCTGTTAGACTTCTGTCTTGCCACTTTAGGTTTAGACGTTGTTTTATTTCTGATGCAGATCGTGAAAGTAGTTCAGCTAATTTTACGTTTCAAACAGTTACTGTTGATGTTGAAGTATTAGTTAACTAAGTAATGACAAAGTTAACTTGGTAAGACATTAGTTTTCTATGTAATCACAAAATATTTTGCTGTTGTCAAGGGTTCTGAAAACTTTTTTTGTTTAGTTCTTTACTTCGTGCAGACAGTCGTCATGGAAAACAAAACAAACAGTTATTTCCTCTTGAGCTTGTGAAGTGTGTCACTTCATTAGCAGTTACAAAAAAAAAAAGAAATCCAATTCTGGAGGGAAAAAAAAAGACAAAGACAAGCCTGTTCTTTAAATGTATTCATGTGACCAAATACGGCGATTGGTCTGAGCTTCTTGCTCCTGCCCCACCCACTCTCGCCTCAGACAGCGGTTCTCAACCTTTTAGTCTCGGCGACCCATTTTTACAATCCCCCACTCTGCCGCGACCCCCCCCCCCCAAACACATATAGCAATAGAAGAGTAGACAAAAACAATTCCTATTTTCGATGGTCTAAGGCGACCCCTGGCAAATCGTCAATCGACCCCCAATGGGCTCGCGACCTACAGGTTGAGAACCCCATGATTTCATTGACAAATACATTAGTTTAAAAATTCATTAGAAAACTTCAAATTCCTTTTTCTTGCAGTTAAACATGAAAAACTCGGTTTCCGATTGTACCTAGGACGTGCAACAATAAATCCGGTAGCCAGGTAGCCTGGTAGCCCTACAATTAGTCTAGTAGTAGAGACGAAGAAATCGTGAATTCAACTACAAAAAACTTGACAGTAGCAACCATTGAGACAGACGATAGATAACAGAGAATAGGAGATGAAGTATTCTTGTTCATAGTTCCACATGTCTTTAGTCTCTGATGTCAGAGTTGACAACATTCAGATTAGTTTCTAGTTCTTAGTCATGTCAATGTTTGTAACTAATGGCTGGACTGGAATTGTTCAACAAACATTTTTTTTAAACCAAACGTTTTTGATGTATTAGTTGTGTCAATGTCTCTGTTCCTGCTTCTATACAAATACCTAGGTAATATACAGCACGACCATCGGGCGCACGTGGAAGACGCACTGCTGTAATATGAGAAAGACAAAGTAGTAGAGTCTTTAGAAAGACAAAGTAGTACAGTCTTTAGAAAGACAAAGTAGTACAGTCTTTAGAAAGACAAAGTAGTGCAGTCTTTAGAAAGACAAAGTAGTACAGTCTTTAGAAAGACAAAGTAGTAGAGTCTTTTGAAAGACAAAGTAGTAGAGTCTTTAGAAAGACAAAGTAGTATAGTCTTTAGAAAGACAAAGTAGTGCAGTCTTTAGAAAGACAAAGTAGTACAGTCTTTAGAAAGACAAAGTAGTAGAGTCTTTAGAAATACAAAGTAGTACAGTCTTTAGAAAGAATAAGTAGTACAGTCTTTAGAAAGACAAAGTAGTACAGTCTTTAGAAAGACAAAGTAGTAGAGTCTTTAGAAAGACAAAGTAGTACAGTCTTTAGAAAGACAAAGTAGTAGAGTCTTTAGAAAGACAAAGTAGTACAGTCTTTAGAAAGACAAAGTAGTGCAGTCTTTAGAAAGACAAAGTAGTAGAGTCTTTAGAAAGACAAAGTAG
This sequence comes from Biomphalaria sudanica, assembly GCA_036873155.1. Lineage (NCBI taxonomy): Eukaryota > Metazoa > Mollusca > Gastropoda > Planorbidae > Biomphalaria > Biomphalaria sudanica. The sequence goes on from JAZGLO010005491.1 coordinate 430,996, forward strand.
TGCAGTCTTTAGAAAGACAAAGTAGCAGAGTCTTTAGAAAGACAAAGTAGTAGAGTCTTTAGAAAGACAAAGTAGTACAGTCTTTAGAAAGACAAAGTAGTAGAGTCTTTAGAAAGACAAAGTAGTGCAGTCTTTAGAAAGACAAAGTAGTAGAGTCTTTAGAAAGACAAAGTAGTAGAGTCTTTAGAAAGACAAAGTAGTACAGTCTTTAGAAAGACAAAGTAGTACAGTCTTTAGAAAGACAAAGTAGTACAGTCTTTAGAAAGACAAAGTAGTACAGTCTTTAGAAAGACAAAGTAGTAGAGTCTTTAGAAAGACAAAGTAGTACAGTCTTTAGAAAAACAAAGTAGTACAGTCTTTAGAAAGACAAAGTAGTAGAGTCTTTAGAAAGACAAAGTAGTACAGTCTTTAGAAAGACAAAGTAGTACAGTCTTTAGAAAGACAAAGTAGTACAGTCTTTAGAAAGACAAAGTAGTACAGTCTTTAGAAAGACAAAGTAGTAGAGTCTTTAGAAAGACAAAGTAGTACAGTCTTTAGAAAAACAAAGTAGTACAGTCTTTAGAAAGACAAAGTAGTACAGTCTTTAGAAAGACAAAGTAGTACAGTCTTTAGAAAGACAAAGTAGTAGAGTCTTTAGAAAGACAAAGTAGTACAGTCTTTAGAAAGACAAAGTAGTACAGTCTTTAGAAAGACAAAGTAGTGCAGTCTTTAGAAAGACAAAGTAGTAGAGTCTTTAGAAAGACAAAGTAGTGCAGTCTTTAGAAAGACAAAGTAGTAGAGTCTTTAGAAAGACAAAGTAGTAGAGTCTTTAGAAAGACAAAGTAGTACAGTCTTTAGAAAGACAAAGTAGTACAGTCTTTAGAAAGACAAAGTAGTACAGTCTTTAGAAAGACAAAGTAGTACAGTCTTTAGAAAGACAAAGTAGTAGAGTCTTTAGAAAGACAAAGTAGTACAGTCTTTAGAAAAACAAAGTAGTACAGTCTTTAGAAAGACAAAGTAGTACAGTCTTTAGAAAGACAAAGTAGTACAGTCTTTAGAAAGACAAAGTAGTATAGTCTTTAGAAAGACAAAGTAGTAGAGTCTTTAGAAAGACAAAGTAGTAGAGTCTTTAGAAAGACAAAGTAGTAGAGTCTTTAGAAAGACAAAGGAGTAGAGTCTTTAGAAAGACAAAGTAGTAGAGTCTTTAGAAAGACAAAGTAGTACAGTCTTTAGAAAGACAAAGTAGTGCAGTCTTTAGAAAGACAAAGTAGTATAGTCTTTAGAAAGACAAAGTAGTACAGTCTTTAGAAAGACAAAGTAGTACAGTCTTTAGAAAGACAAAGTAGTACAGTCTTTAGAAAGACAAAGTAGTACAGTCTTTAGAAAGACAAAGTAGTACAGTCTTTAGAAAGACAAAGTAGTACAGTCTTTAGAAAGACAAAGTAGTAGAGTCTTTAGAAAGACAAAGTAGTACAGTCTTTAGAAAGACAAAGTAGTACAGTCATTAGAAAGACAAAGTAGTACAGTCTTTAGAAAGACAAAGTAGTACAGTCTTTAGAAAGACAAAGTAGTACAGTCTTTAGAAAGACAAAGTAGTACAGTCTTTAGAAAGACAAAGTAGTACAGTCTTTAGAAAGACAAAGTAGTGCAGTCTTTAGAAAGACAAAGTAGTACAGTCTTTAGAAAGACAAAGTAGTACAGTCTTTAGAAAGACAAAGTAGTAGAGTCTTTAGAAAGACAAAGTAGTGCAGTCTTTAGAAAGACAAAGTAGTACAGTCTTTAGAAAGACAAAGTAGTAGAGTCTTTAGAAAGACAAAGTAGTACAGTCTTTAGAAAGACAAAGTAGTAGAGTCTTTAGAAAGACAAAGTAGTACAGTCTTTAGAAAGACAAAGTAGTAGAGTCTTTAGAAAGACAAAGTAGTACAGTCTTTAGAAAGACAAAGTAGTACAGTCTTTAGAAAGACAAAGTAGTAGAGTCTTTAGAAAGACAAAGTAGTAGAGTCTTTAGAAAGACAAAGTAGTACAGTCTTTAGAAAGACAAAGTAGTAGAGTCTTTAGAAAGACAAAGTAGTGCAGTCTTTAGAAAGACAAAGTAGTATAGTCTTTAGAAAGACAAAGTAGTACAGTCTTTAGAAAGACAAAGTAGTACAGTCTTTAGAAAGACAAAGTAGTACAGTCTTTAGAAAGACAAAGTAGTACAGTCTTTAGAAAGACAAAGTAGTGCAGTCTTTAGAAAGACAAAGTAGTAGAGTCTTTAGAAAGACAAAGTAGTACAGTCTTTAGAAAGACAAAGTAGTATAGTCTTTAGAAAGACAAAGTAGTACAGTCTTTAGAAAGACAAAGTAGTAGAGTCTTTAGAAAGACAAAGTAGTAGAGTCTTTAGAAAGACAAAGTAGTACAGTCTTTAGAAAGACAAAGTAGTGCAGTCTTTAGAAAGACAAAGTAGTATAGTCTTTAGAAAGACAAAGTAGTACAGTCTTTAGAAAGACAAAGTAGTAGAGTCTTTAGAAAGACAAAGTAGTACAGTCTTTAGAAAGACAAAGTAGTACAGTCTTTAGAAAGACAAAGTAGTACAGTCTTTAGAAAGACAAAGAAGTACAGTCTTTAGAAAGACAAAGTAGTACAGTCTTTAGAAAGACAAAGTAGTAGAGTCTTTAGAAAGACAAAGTAGTACAGTCTTTAGAAAGACAAAGTAGTACAGTCTTTAGAAAGACAAAGTAGTACAGTCTTTAGAAAGACAAAGTAGTACAGTCTTTAGAAAGACAAAGTAGTACAGTCTTTAGAAAGACAAAGTAGTGCAGTCTTTAGAAAGACAAAGTAGTAGAGTCTTTAGAAAGACAAAGTAGTGCAGTCTTTAGAAAGACAAAGTAGTGCAGTCTTTAGAAAGACAAAGTAGTAGAGTCTTTAGAAAGACAAAGTAGTAGAGTCTTTAGAAAGACAAAGTAGTGCAGTCTTTAGAAAGACAAAGTAGTAGAGTCTTTAGAAAGACAAAGTAGTACAGTCTTTAGAAAGACAAAGTAGTGCAGTCTTTAGAAAGACAAAGTAGTGCAGTCTTTAGAAAGACAAAGTAGTAGAGTCTTTAGAAAGACAAAGTAGTGCAGTCTTTAGAAAGACAAAGTAGTGCAGTCTTTAGAAAGACAAAGTAGTACAGTCTTTAGAAAGACAAAGTAGTGCAGTCTTTAGAAAGACAAAGTAGTACAGTCTTTAGAAAGACAAAGTAGTAGAGTCTTTAGAAAGACAAAGTAGTACAGTCTTTAGAAAGACAAAGTAGTAGAGTCTTTAGAAAGACAAAGTAGTAGAGTCTTTAGAAAGACAAAGTAGTACAGTCTTTAGAAAGACAAAGTAGTAGAGTCTTTAGAAAGACAAAGTAGTACAGTCTTTAGAAAGACAAAGTAGTAGAGTCTTTAGAAAGACAAAGTAGTAGAGTCTTTAGAAAGACAAAGTAGTACAGTCTTTAGAAAGACAAAGTAGTAGAGTCTTTAGAAAGACAAAGTAGTACAGTCTTTAGAAAGACAAAGTAGTGCAGTCTTTAGAAAGACAAAGTAGTAGAGTCTTTAGAAAAACAAAGTAGTAGAGTCTTTAGAAAGACAAAGTAGTGCAGTCTTTAGAAAGACAAAGTAGTAGAGTCTTTAGAAAGACAAAGTAGTGCAGTCTTTAGAAAGACAAAGTAGTGCAGTCTTTAGAAAGACAATGTAGTACAGTCTTTTAGTCAATCTATTTAATACTTCACTGACTTTCAGGCTAACACATACGCTCTGTCAACATTTAGAATGCTTCAGACATTTCGAGAGAATTGAAACAAAGCAAGATCACTAAGAGAGTTTGTACTTCACACAAAGACGAGGCTCCATTAAGTCCACCCAGAGAGAAGCGATGCAGGTAACAAGCAAAATCCTTTAAAAAAACAAGCAAAGATTATCGAAGGGGAAGAACTCCGCACTAACAACTAAATAGCTCAATAATGTAGAATTAATTTCTCTTTTTTCGATGCCAAACAAAATGAATTACTAATAATTTATTGAATAACTGGTTAATTTTTAAAATTGATTCAAGTTTTGTTAGAGACTATAAACAGTTGTTCAAAGTTGCATAATTGCTATTAAATATACAAACAACCACCCCTTCCTTATTACAGCCTCCACAATGTTTTTTTTTTCGCTATTAATAGTAAATAGATTCAATTAATGTTGAATTTTTAGCGGCCCTCGAATTGGGAAAAGACGATATTAGTTTTGTGTGGCCTGTCTGTCCGTCCGTCTAGGTCTAAGTCTAGTTCTAATTCAAGATCTAGAACTAGGTCTAGATCTAGCTAGATATATGTCTAGTTTGTATGACAAATAGCAATGGAGATATTAATTTTTATTTTGCGAGGGGAATGTCTGGTCCAAGGAGACCTACTCTGAGACTTTCAAGTCATTTCTTATCTTCTTATCTTATATAATACAGACGTTACTTCAAAAAAGAAGATGATTACGTCCTACGCGTCATGCATTTAGTCATGCATATTAACCAATGACTTAAATTCTGCCAAGTCACTGGTTTTTCTGGCTAGCTCAGGCAACCCATTCCATGCTCTAATAGCACTAGGGAAGAAGGAGTATTTGTACAAATTTGTCCTAGCATATGGGACGAGGAATGTGCCTTTATTTTTGTGTCATTCAGAGTATTTTATTAAATTTTGTTTTTGTATTTGAAGATTATGGTTCAGTGTTTTATGTATAATTGCTACTTTACTTTTGAGTCTTCTGTCCTGAAGGCTTTCTAAATTTAGTGATTTTACTAATGGTGTTACCCTAGTCAAATGTGAATATTCGTTTGTTATGAATCTCACTGCTCTATTTTGTGTTTGTTCCAGTTTCTTAATGTTTTCTTGAGTTGAGGGGTCCCACACGGTGGATGCATATTCTATTATTGGCCTAACCAAGGTTAAATAACATTTTAGTTTTATGTTCTTATTTGATTTATAAAAAGTTCTTTTAATAAACCCTAATGCTTTGTTGGATTTTTTTATAGTTTCATCAATATGTGGATTCCATGACAGTTTTTCATTTATTATAACACCTAGGTATTTTGAGTTTTTAGTCTGTGTTACTGGTTTGCCATGAATAAGATAAGTGGAATTAATTTGTTTCAGTTTTTTTGTTACTCTTAACAACTGACATTTTTCTGGGTGGAAAGACATGCTCCAATTTGATTCCCATTTCTGTAATTCATCTAATTCTCTTTGTAAAATATCTGTGTCTTGTTTTGTTTTTATTGTTCTATATATTATGTAATCGTCTGCAAATAATCTGACTTTTGTTCCTGAACTAATGCAATTTGGTAAATCATTTATGTAAATTAAAAATAGTAGTGGACCCAAGACTGTTCCTTGAGGTACACCTGAGTTTACTGTTATTGGTGTTGATTTAGAGCCATTTATTATTACAGTTTGTTCTCTCCCTATCAGAAAATCTTTAATCCACTGATGCAGTGGACCATTAATGCCGAAATATTTTAATTTTTTAAGCAAACTATGGTGGTGAACTTTGTCAAAAGCCTTGGAAAAATCTAGTAAGATAGCATCTATTTGTTCACTATTATCTAAACCTTTTGAAAAATCATCAATTAGTCCTATTAGTTGTGTTTCACATGATCTATATTTCCTAAAGCCATGTTGGTATGGGGTGAGGACATTATGTTTGTCTAAGTGGTTTATGATATTGCTACATATTATGTGTTCTAGTATTTTACATGTGATGCTGGTAAGTGATACTGGTCTGTAGTTTCCTGGATCAGATTTTTCTCCTTTTTTAAATAGGGGGGTGACATTAGCTTCTTTCCAGTCCTTTGGTACTCTGCCCTGGTTAAGCGATGCCTGAAAGAGTATTTTGAACACTGGGGCTAGCTCATTGCTTAGTTCTTTGAGTAATCTAGCTGGAATACCATCAGGTCCAGACGCTTTATTTGGTTTGGTGTTGGCTAATAGCTAAAGCTAAAATAGGTCAAGAATTTTTTATTCGTGTTGCCAATTTATCTAATTTTGTAAGAAGAATAAATCTTTTTAAGTTTCCCTATTATAAAAATGTATCATGTTATTAATTTTGAATGTATAGATAAGGTTAATAATTATTATTTTTAAAAAATATAAGTGTACGCTAGATGAATATATGGAGATGCTGTGGCTGAGGAGTAAAGCACTTGGAACCGGAAGTCCCGTGTTCGAATCATCGTGAAGACTCTAGGTGGACAACTTCGGGGGTTGATTTTGAGTTTGTGTTTCGACATAAACTGTCTTTGTAACCTTGTTATAAACAAGATATTGAAAATAGCCATTGGTTAAACACCCTATGGACTACAGGTTCCTATCCCTGCAGAAACTTCTCCTTCCTCTGCTCTCTCAGATGTGCAGTTGGACACTTTTGTTCTTGGTCTACTTTAGTCAGTTTCTTTTTCTCTAAACGCTTTCTGAACCTGAATAAACTGTTCTTCCCATTCAGTATACAGCATAGGCGTTTTAGTTTAGCCAGCAGAGCTGAGCTCAACCAAGCTCTAACTAAGCTCTAGCTCTAACTAAGCTCTAACCAAGCTCCAACCAAGCTCTAAGCTCTAACCAAGCTCTAACTAAGCTCTAACTAGGCTCTAACCAAGCTCTAACTAAGCTCTCACCAAGTTATTTTGGAGCCTGAACAACCACAGAGACCGGATAGCTTGTCATGGGTTTCTTTAAAAAGGGAGTTATCGTTCATGACGGCTACTACAGCATACTGATGGCCACAGAGTGTAACGGAATCCCCATTTGTAAATGAAACATGCTGAGCTGACTCTCTTCTTTATGGCCACCTAACAAAAAGAAAGCGATCCCAATGACAAGGTGCATAATGGAAACGTTTCAAGGTGAACAGGCTCCGCCTCTTGGGGAACGTCATGGCGATGTAAGCACTGATACTAAACTTGCTGTCGACGCCTTGGCGAAAGAAAAAAACTTACAAGAAAGTCACGTCAAGCCCATAGTGTGCAGTCGAACATATCAGGCACAGAAATGTCACGTCAAGCCCATAGTGTGCAGTCGAACATATCAGGCACAGAAATGTCACGTCAAGCCCATAGTGTGCAGTCGAACATATCAGGCACAGAAATGTCACGTCAAGCCCATAGTGTGCAGTCGAACATATCAGGCACAGAAATGTCACGTCAAGCCCATAGTGTGCAGTCGAACATATCAGGCACAGAAATGTCACGTCAAGCCCATAGTGTGCAGTCGAACATATCAGGCACAGAAATGTCACGTCAAGCCCATAGTGTGCAGTCGAACATATCAGGCACAGAAATGTCACGTCAAGCCCATAGTGTGCAGTCGAACATATCAGGCACAGAAATGTCACGTCAAGCCCATAGTGTGCAGTCGAACATATCAGGCACAGAAATGTCACGTCAAGCCCATAGTGTGCAGTCGAACATATCAGGCACAGAAATGTCACGTCAAGCCCATAGTGTGCAGTCGAACATATCAGGCACAGAAATGTCACGTCAAGCCCATAGTGTGCAGTCGAACATATCAGGCACAGAAATGTCACGTCAAGCCCATAGTGTGCAGTCGAACATATCAGGCACAGAAATGTCACGTCAAGCCCATAGTGTGCAGTCGAACATATCAGGCACAGAAATGTCACGTCAAGCCCATAGTGTGCAGTCGAACATATCAGGCACAGAAATGTCACGTCAAGCCCATAGTGTGCAGTCGAACATATCAGGCACAGAAATGCCTCGTCAGCCCAATGCGGAGACACACAAAAAAGTCTTTAGCCTCCCTGCTTGATACAATTGGTCATCATGGAGACTTCTATGGACGACCTTTAAATATAGAACAAAGTTCAATAGGTGACGCAACCTACCCATGTCATTTCAACTTAACGATTATCGATTTTGTAGGCAATTTTCCTTAATTCGAGTCTTTCATTTCCTTAGACAAATGTCTCCACTGGTAATACTTTTTAAAAAAGTAGAGTAAGCATTAGTCCTTTGTTTTGTTTGACACATTTCAGGTGTTCCTTCAGATGTAAACATTTATTACATGATAGCCCAAACTTCCCGCGGGATCCCGTGGGGAAAGGAATGTTCGAACCCGCGACCACCGAGACAACAGTCCAGAACTACACGACCTTTAATCAGGAAGTGACTTAGCTCATACCAGTTTAAAATTCATTCAAAATCTATAACATCCTAATACCCCCCCCCCCCCCACATTTCCTATTCAAATTTACTCCAGCGTTTATTCCTCGTTGAAATCTAATATATAGCAGCGAGCGGTCGTGTAGGGAATATTGGATTGTTGACCTCTTTTTGACCAGACTTACTTTCCCATGATCAGTTACTTCCTGTTTCTCTCCTTTTCTGCTTTCAAACCATTTGTCCGAAGAGCAGATGCCTACATGTCCCAAGGTCATAATGACAGAAAATGTTGAAACTTGAGTTCGTGTTGTGTTACGTGTCTGTTCTGAGATATACGAATGGAACCTATGTCTTTAAGCATGAGTGTTTATTAAAAGATTTTTTTTGTTTACCAATCCAACAAGAATATAAATCTAAAATGCTCATGAACATTGGAACATGCGCCATCTATCGTCGACCCTCAGAGAAACATGCGCCATCTGTTGTGGACCCTCAGGGAAACATGCGCCATCTGTTGTGGACCCTCAGAGAAACATGTGCCGTCTATTGTGGACCCACAGGAAAATATGCGCCATCTATTGTGGACCCACAGGAAAACATGCGCCATCTATTGTCGACCCTCAGAGAAACATGTGCCATCTATTGTGGACCCTCAGGGAAACATGCGCCATCTATTGTGGACCCTCAGGAAATCATGCGCCATCTAATGTGGACCCTCAGGAAATCATGCGCCATCTAATGTGGACCCTCAGGGAAACATGCGCCATCTATTGTGGACCCTCAGAAAGAAATGAGAGAAAACAAAAATACAATCCGAGTCAAATCACTCAACTTAGCAACAATCCGAGTCAAATCACTCAACTAAGCAACAATCCGAGTCAAATCACTCAACTAAGCAACAATCCGAGTCAAATCACTCAACTAAGCAACAATCCGAGTCAAATCACTCAACTAAGCAACAATCCGAGTCAAATCACTCAACTAAGCTACACTATGAGTCAAACCACTCAACTAAGCAACACTTCCAGGCAGAGGAGTAACGAGCATCATTGACGCCTGATGCACGACATTTTTTTGGGCGCCCAATCCCCTCCCCCCCCCCTCTTTTTTTCAGAAAAAAAACACATTGTAATATGATAAATAGATTATTATAATAAGAAAAAAAAACAAACTTTAGCTGTATTACCTAACTCAAAATGTCTACAATATAGATACCACTATACTTTACTTATACAAAAAAGTTTCTCGTGCTAAAAAGGACTTGTGGTATTTTTGTCATATTTTTGGTTGTAGCCAACTAGATGAACTGTATTCTGGCGCTCCATTTACTTTCAGATTCACTTTGAACAGTTTTGTTAAGCGAACCATTTGATTAGCTATGAGTTCTGTTTTCGCTAAGAGAACAGATTGCCTATTGCTTTTTTCAGGTTAGGTATATAAATATTGCTTTTACCAACAGAATCACTTTTGAGAATTATGGAAAGTCATGCTAAAATGCAACCTCAAGTTTACAAAATATCATATCCTATCATATTTCATTAATACACTGTAGATAAGTGTTTCTCAAACTTTTACCAGCGGCGAAAAAATTTTCGTTTGCATCCTACTTATCCAGCTGCGGCGTAGGGGAGCTCTGTTAGCCCCCACAGCGGGGTCCGGGACAATTTGAAGGATATAATAAAAAAGAAAAGAATGTACAAAACATAATTATAACAGAATTTTTCTTTTTTTTTTATAGAAATATACTTACAATACATTTGGAATCCTAATTCATTAAATATTATTTATATCCATTAAAGCCAATCCGTGTTAACTTTAAAAAAAAATCGACAGTAAGTGTTTTGTTTGATAGAATTCTTGCTAGTCATAGCAGATAAATGGCAGCGTTTTCTTCTCTGCACTACTTCAGAAATTCATCCTCCTGGTGTCTACAACACACTTTTAGAAATACTTTTTACTCATAATTAGAAGAGTTCATTCAAAAAAGTGTCAGACGCATTTCAAATTAAATGTAATAAAGAAAGAGGCAACCCTGGCCATTGCAAGGGACATGCAATGGAAATATAGCTCATGTGCGACGTAAAAACCAAGATGTCTTCTCAAGGATCTTTTGTTAAGAAAGATGTCTTCTCGAGGATCTTTTGTTAAGAAAGATCTCTTCTTGAGGACCTTTTGTTAAGAAAGACGTCGTCTACTCGCTTTTTTAAATGTCATCTTGAAAACATTATAAGTCTATATAAATTGTCTATAAAACATGGTTCAAAAGATGCATTCTACCGCTCTAACAAAAGAAAGCCAAGTAAAATCGCGTTTTTAAATGTCTTTTTGAAAACATTTTAAGTCTATATAAATTGTCTATAAAACATGGTTCAAAAGATGCATTCTACTGCTCTAACAAAAGAAACCCAAGAAATATCGAGTTTTTAAAATGCCTTATTGAAAAAATTATAAGTCTATATAAATTGACTATAAAACATGGTTCAAAAGATGCATTCTACCGCTCTGACAAAAGAATCCCAAGAATAATCGCATACTTTAAATGTCTTCTTGAAAACATTATAAGTCTATATAAATTGTCTATAAAACATGGTTCAAAAGATGCTAGCAAAAAAGATGCGCTAAACCTCACACACTGTGTTAAATGCCAAGACACTTATCCCCCCCCCCCCCAAAAAAAAAAGGTTTGCTATTAAAGTGCTCTGTCAGATATTGATCCTAAGGCTCTCAGTATGCCAGTGCTCATATTTAATGGCCACCAAGCATCGCTGCGTCATAATCCAAGTTGAAGGTCGTGTTCCCAGCAAGATGTTTGACGTAAAGAGAGATGAGTGAATGACAGGCACCAGAACATATCAGTAGTGCCGGATCCAGCGACAATGAGCAATTCTACAACATCTACTTATACTTATTACTGCATAGGCTGAACATCTGCCAATAGAGTACTTTTTAGATATAATATATATGTCTATAAATAAAAGCATTCGGGTTGTATTATTTGAACAAGTTTTACTTTGAAACATTATAATACTTTATTATTCCTCATAGACTTATATATTATACTAGACTAGAAACTGGAAATAAATTCTTATCCGCGATTGATTGATTCACAGATCTCTCTCTCTCTCTCTCTCTCTCTCTCTCTCTCTCTCTATATATATATATATATATATATATATATATATATATATGTATTGATATATATATATATATATATATATATATAGAGAGAGAGAGAGAAATATTTTTATGTACGTAAACTCTTTTCAAGCTCTAAGGGAAGTCACCCCAATCAATCTTTTCTGTCTTAAAAAAGTAATGATCTTTAGTTTTCAAAGTTTAGAAATAATGCAAAATCATTTCTCGGATATTCACGCAAATATATGAAACAAAGCCATTTCCTGTTTGTTTCCATTGAGATAATGTTTCAAAAATCCTTGACCGAAATAATTCATGTTGATTTAAATCATCTTATGTACTTTAAATAGATTGATTTCCTAGATCTTTCTAGATTATGTATCTCAAAATTATAGTATAATAATTATGAGACGAGATTACTCTAATTTTTTAGGTTCAATTACTAGATCTAGATCTAAAAATTAAATTATATAGGTTAGGGTTGAAACAACACCTTTGCTTCTTCTAACTACTTTACAAAACAACGCTTTGATCCAACTTTCTAAAAAAATGTCACGACATTTTTTGTAGTGTTAAAAAATCTCCGTGTCCAGTCTAGATATAGTATATATAAGTCTATGAATCAGACCCAATGAATAATTTTGTTTCCTTTTCCTACTAGCAGACATCCCCCCCCCCGCCCCACAGGACCATAACGTTGTCTCAGAGGACACGAAGAAAGTAACAACGTCTGCAGAGTTCAACATGGATGGTTCCAACAAGCAAACTGTCACATCGACCCCAACTTGCAGCTATAGACATCCACTTGCTCTTGTCGTGAGCATTTCTCTGTTCGGGGCTTACGCAGACTTGAGGAGATGGGTCATGTTGTAACTCTCTGTAGGTCATGTTGTAACTCTGTAGGTCATGTTGTAACTCTGTAGGTCATGTTGTAACTCTGTAGGTCATGTTGTCACTCTGTAGGTCATGTTGTAACTCTGTAGGTCATGTTGTAACTCTGTAGGTCATGTTGTAACTCTGTAGGTCATGTTGTAACTCTGTAGGTCATGTTGTAACTCTGTAGGTCATGTTGTAACTCTGTTCTGTGCACTATGTTCTTTCGCAACATTGCGCAATTTTTATGCGGGACCTAAACGTAATGTATTAAACAAATTCAGAAGCTAATAAACATTTTAGTGAAGAAGAAGAAGCTAAAGACATTTGATCGAACGAGGCAGCACTAGAGACCTGTGTTTGAACGAGGCATCACTAGAGACCTGTGTTTGAACGAGGCATCACTAGAGACCTCTGTTTGAACGAGGCATCACTAGAGACCTGTCTTTGAACGAGGCATCACTAGAGACCTGTGTTTGATTGAGGCATCACTAGAGACCTGCGTTTGAACGAGGCAACACTAGAGACCGGTGTTTTAATGAGGCATCACTAGAGACCTGTGTTTGAACGAGGCAATACTAGAGACCTTTGATCGAACGAGGCAGCACTAGAGACCTATGAGGGACCGAGGCATCACTAGAGACCTGTGTTTGAACGATGCAACACTAGAGACCTCTGTTTGAACGAGACGAAAGAGTTGATGGCTTCTGCTTTGTTGTGATTATTGCTTCATTATCTCCAATCTTGTTTTCCGTTCGTTGAGTTGTCTTCCTTAAGTTCAAACACCAAAAATCTACTGGCTTCTACAGCGCACATTTCATCAAAGTAAAATGATCGCAGGTCAGATGCAGTCAAATAAAGAACGAGGTAGGAAAGAGGTGAGTGTTCGACGTCTGGAATATACGTTTGTTGAATTGTTCCTGTGGGGATACAAAATAAATCAGAAGACGTAGACTTTTGTCCTGGAGCGCGGATGAAGATGAGAGGGGTGAATAATTGACAATTAAACTAAATGCTTTTGGTAGCGTTTTAAAAATAAAAAAGCGAAGAATTATCTGAATGACAAATAAATAATTTTTTTGAACCCTGTGCTACTAACTAAACTAGAGAATCTCATTGAAAACAAGAATTGAAGATTTCTCACGACACATTAAACAATGTCAAGAACGGTAAATAGAGTTTCAGTGTTGCCAACTAAAAACGAAATGAAGCTCTAATTTTAACGATTTCACAATGCATGGCAGTCGATCTTCCTATCCACTCTCCTTCATCACCGCTAGTTCGTTGCCCATTGGTTTTGAAATACATTTGAAATCCTAGTGTGAAAGTCTAATTCTACCTCTATATTAAACTGGTCGAGTCGTCTGACTGCAGAGCTAGAGAGGAGGATCCTAGCAATGGAATTCAGATGCAACAGAAGGATCCTAGGTATCACATTTAAAGAGCGCATCACAAACCAAGAGATTAAAGACAAGGTTACTGCAGCGATTGGACCCCAAGATGATCTGCTAGGACCCCATGATGACCTGCTAGGACCCCATGATGACCTGTTAGGACCCCAAGATGACCTGCTAGGACCTCAAGATGACCTGCTAGGACCCCAAGATGACCTGCTAGGACCCCAAGATGACCTGCTAGGACCCCAAGATGACCTGCTAGGACCCCATGATGACCTGCTAGGACCCCACGATGACCTGCTAACTATCGTAAAAAACGTAAGCTAAAAATCTATGGCCATATTACAAGGTCTTCGGGGCTCGCAAAGACCTTCCTTCAGGGAACAGGATCAGGAAAAAGAAGAAGAGGCAGAAAGAAGAAGAGGCAGATTAAGGTAAAGGTAAGCCATCTGTACTCTCCAACATAATAATGAGAACGAGGAAGAAGAAGAAGAAATGTATCTTGTGTTACAAACGGAAGAACTTGGTGGACAATTTGATTCTGTAGTGCAAACAATGTGCACAACTATGTGCACATAAATGATCTTATAATTTTGAAAAACAGCTCATCAATACTTCCTTTAGGTTGTACACCGAATACACCAAATATTTATTTATTTATACTTTCTACGCCATTAATAAAAATCCCTCAAACAAAAGATCGTCACATTACCGAGAAAAGGGATTATATTACATTAATTATGTTAGATCATTAGGACCATTTTTTTAAACTATCGCCGTGTTCTTGATGAAGAAAAAATGTATGGAACGTCTGGTCAGTCTTAGACTGGAACGTGGCCCTGAAAACTAATGGACTCAGAATCGAACACTTACTGCAAACAAAGAGAGATTTCATTTCTCCTCTGCTCCAGGGTGCGAGCGAGGACACTCTTCACTTTGTGAGGAAAAAAAAACACGATACGATGGGCAGACGTGAAAGGAAATGGAAATTTTGTGGAAAGGTCGATATGAAGATATTAGATCCAGATCTACAAGTCTTGCTGTAAGTGGGAGACATTGGATCTAGAATGGTCTCCTTTTTAATGATTATTGTAGGGTAATATGTCCAAGATTGTCCTGTAGAATATAGATCTAGTAACATTGATTGAGTCTCTTTCTTCAAAATACTTCACTAGAAAATTGGTTCTTTTCACTTTTTGTTCACCAGCTACGCTGTGAAGTAGATAGTGAGACAAGAATGTGGTAACAGCCATTTTCCCCACACAAGATGCGTGAGATGTCAGTAATATTGGAAGGTGGTCACTACTAATATCGCCCAGAACTTGATAAGTTATGACATATTTCAGGTAAGCAGAGAAAGATCTGACCGTGATAGATAAAGTAGGCTCACAACAATATAATTGGCCCACAACAACGAAGTTGGCCCATAACAATGAAGTAGGCCCTCAACAGTGAAGTAGGCCCACAACAATGAATTTGGCCCACAACAATGAAGTAGGCCCTCAACAGTGAAGTAGGCCCTCAACAGTGAAGTAGGCCCTCAACAGTGAAGTAGGCCCTCAACAGTGAAGTAGGCCCTCAACAGTGAAGTAGGCCCTCAACAGTGAAGTAGGCCCACAACAATGAAGTTGGCCCACAACAATGAAGTAGGCCCTCAACAGTGAAGTTGGCCCACAACAATGAAGTTGGCCCACAACAATGAAGTAGGCCCTCAACAGTGAAGTAGGCCCTCAACAGTGAAGTAGGCCCACAACAATGAAGTTGGCCCACAACAATGAAGTAGGCCCTCAACAGTGAAGTTGGCCCACAACAATGAAGTTGGCCCACAACAATGAAGTAGGCCCTCAACAGTGAAGTTGGCCCACAACAATGAAGTTGGCCCACAACAATGAAGTAGGCCCACAACACTGAAGTTGTTGTTTGATAAGATGTGCTTGACAAACTCTTCATGTTTCTAACTTTAATCATGAATGGCCTTTGTCTTTAATTCTCAATTCTTAATATAAAAAAAAAGGTTTGAACTTTGATACATTGAGAATGTCAAAAATGACATCAAACACTTTATAGGGCTTCGTTAGACCTTGTGGAATGTTTTCAGCTTTTTTTCTACCGCTCATGAAACAAAGAAAAAAATAACTGTTGCTTTTATTCTTGACAATTAGAGGCCCTTCAATGTAATAGTTCCCTTTTTTTTTTAAATCTTACAAGCCATCAGTTTGGACTGTATAACTTTCTATGGAGTGGCGACATACCGATTTGTCGTTAAACTTTATTTATGTTATTCCAATTAAAGGGGCGTAATGGTTCAGTCTCGAGTTTGAACTTCGGGATTCTTAGGACGCCCCTGAGCCCCCCCCCCCAATCTCTAGTGGGCACTTGACATACGTTGCTAACGTAAAGGCTGTTGGTTGGTCACCTTAGGGTGTGGCGAGCGGAGCAACTGCGCTCATCCACTCGCCTTAGTGGGGTACGCGAGAAAGATACCTTTGGTCACCGGCATCCCATCGTAAAGTCATGGCCCCGACTGGAGACTCGCCCAGGGTCCCACTGCACTGCCAAGGCCAATTATGGTCATTGTGCTGGTCACGCTGCATCCTCGTTAGCCGTCAGCAACAGAAACAAATGAGCTTTACATTTTCTGCCCCCTTAGATCGCAAGGTCTGAAACTGGTATCCTTTACCTTACTTTAAGAATTAATAATTATTATAATATGTGCTGAATTAAACTAAAAATACTTTAACTTTGCTACCTCTACATGTTTGGTTTTACGCATTAAAGATTTAGTTCGAAAACGATGTCTAGTACAATCCGCACTAAGCAGGACGGCAGGAGAGGACAGCAGGCAAGGTTCGAACTCGATAAAAACGTCACGACAATCCGAATCGCATTCCATACGGCCAGATAGACATTTTTTTGTTTAGTTGACTAAAATACAACAACAATTCCTGCTTATTAGAGAGAACATTAAAAGAAGAGTTGGCAGTTTTTCTCCACTCCAAGAATCGAGGAAAACAATCTTTCCTTGCTGTGACACAATCCAATATACGAGTTTTTTCCAGTGACACAATCTCCCAGAATGGCCCGTCTCCCAGAATTCCCCCGTCTTCCTCGACCAGGAGACATTGACGTTTCGGCTTAACGGACATGGCGTTATCAAGGGAGGAAATAAATATAAAAAAATGTTACAGCGTTAACCGCGAGTAGCCATAGTACAATGGGACTAATCCGATAGTGGACAGCGGTCAATCAGTCTGTGGTGGCGGCACGTTCTTTTGCAAGACCGGTGGCTCTCCCAGTGGTCAGCATTGCCATTCATAGGACGAGTGAGGAGAGAATAAAGGAAGCCCCCGAGTCATCTAGATGGTAATGTATGTCAGCGCTGACTAGTCCGAATATTCAGTGGACATTTTTCAGAAAGGCGAACTGACCAGTCCACTGACCAGTAGTACATAAAAAAACAACAAGTTTCAACAGTATTCCATAGTTTCTTTTATAGTAAGTATGTCAAGTTTAGTAGTGCCACCAAACTAATAAAGAGCTGACACAGACAAACAACAAATGTACAGACAGCCCGAAGTAAAGTACTATATAGATATAGATACTCTTTCTTTACCCATCGTAATGTTCTTCTCTCTCTCTCTCTCTCTCTCTCTTTCTCTCTCTCGATATATATAATAACGAGTCTGGCGACATTTAAAAAAAAACAACATTTGTTTAAACTTAATAGTTAAAATTAGTTTCCTGATGGGAAGAAAGATCTAGGTGTGTGAAGGTCCTTTGAGTCCTAGAAAGTTCTTTCTGGACCAGACTAATGGCGTTAGTTTGCTTATTTATTTATATAAGATAGTCGGTGGTGGGGGGATACCCATGTCCACTAGTGGACCAAAGAATCGCACTGATAATCTGAGACCATGAGTTACCAGTGTGATCATCGGCGCAGACGTCAGTGGGGGTGTGAACACGTGCCGTATCTTGTTGACCACTGGGTGCTGGGCGGGGGGGGGGGGGAGGAGAAACTCGAGACCAACGAGTTTAAGAAGAAAACAAAATATGATGAGAGTGTGACGTCATCTCTCTCACACACACACTCACCTTTATCTCTGGCTCTTCAGTTTCTGCCACTCTCTTTTTCTCTCTCTCACTCTCTTTTTATCTGCCTGTCTCTCTCTCAATCTTTCTTTCTTTCGCTCTCTCTCTCTCTCTGTCAAATTCTGTTTCTATGTCTCTTTCTCTCGATGTCTTTCTGTGTCTCACTATCTCTCTGGCTCGTTTCATGTTTCTCATTTTCTGTCTGCTTCTCTTTCTGTTTTCCTCTCTCTCTGTCTGCCTCTCTCTCTCTAGCTGTCTCTCTGTATCTCACTTTCTCTGCCACTCTCTCTACCACTCTTTACACACCACACATCAAACACACCTTCCATTATTTCTTGTGTGTGGAGAATACAGAGAAAAAAAGTAAAGAAAAGTGGGGAGGGGTGGGGGGATCCCTGACTATATTCATCACTTGTATTGTGATAGATCTCCAGTCAAAACAAGTTAATTTCCTATACACTGACCGTTGATTAAGCAATGAATCATGAGAAATCGATAAAAATTTCTTATTTCGGCGTGCTCTCCTGCGTCATAAGAATATTCTAGATGATTCTATTTGACCTAACCCATATTTTATTTTATACTTCCGAGCAAGA
The DNA here is from genome assembly GCA_036873155.1 of Biomphalaria sudanica. Taxonomy (NCBI): domain Eukaryota; kingdom Metazoa; phylum Mollusca; class Gastropoda; family Planorbidae; genus Biomphalaria; species Biomphalaria sudanica. The sequence continues at coordinate 449,216 of JAZGLO010005491.1, forward strand.
GGGAGATAATCCAATCATCTTGTCTTCAAAGTCATAATTATTAACAGACATGACGTTCTGGAAGTTGCACTGACATTCTCGATAGCATCTAGTCAACAAAGTGTTAGAGTGTGTCCTTTAAACAATGAACATGGAAGTATTTACAAACAGTGGCCACTCGTCTCTTCGCTGGCTTATAAAACAAATATTTTAACCCTCAGATATTTAGCGCGGCATTTGCTCAAAATGGTTCACTGGTACTCTCCTAACAATTATACTTAACGCATGCGTAGTTCCTATTGTATAGTAATGTATAGATGTAATTAACTTTGAACAACTTATTAATGGAATAGTTAAACATTAGTTACAAAAATGAGAAATGGGTTTATAAATACTTCAATGGCTTCTGGTAGCTTCAAGGCTTTACACAATGGCTTCTGGTAGCTTCAAGGCTTTACACAATGGCTTCTGGTAGCTTCAAGGCTTTACAATACGGAACATGCAATATAGGGAAAATAATCCGTTTCTCTAGCAGATAATTTTTGATTTTCTAAATGAGTTTGGAAAAACTGAGAAGATGAGTCAAGACTGTATCAAGGCTATTGAGTCTATAGGTTTCTAGGCTCATGTTAGTCTACTACTATTGTTCAATTTTAATTCTATTGTTTGTTATGACATGAAGTTCGGTGTGTGGTCTCTCAAAATGACAAAACTAAAAGAACTGTGAGACCCACACCTATGTTTCAAGGCAAAGAGATCAGCCATTAGCAAAGAAAGAAGTAAAAAAAAAAGAGAATGTATCCAGGTCAGAACGTGCCATCTATGGTGCCAGATGATTTAAGGCTCATCTGTTTCTATGGCCGTCGGTTCACGGGGGGTGTCATGTGGCCAGCACAATGACCAACCACCTTTACGTGACCAACGTTACCCATTAGAGTTGGCTGGACTCCTAAAAAACCCGAAGCTGAAAATCCTAGTAATCACCAGAATTCGAACTCGGTGCAGAGACGAAGAGCTTAACCACTAAGCTACCAAGTCCTAAACAAATACGATCAACCGAAATGTTTGAGTACAAGGCATCAATGCCGCCAATCTACTCGTAACTGAAACTTAATCGTCATCTGCAAACGAAGATCAGGCTTCACAACCAACTTCCAGTTCATAGGAAATGCTTTTATGCTCATCTTCGACCATGAAGGATGAGATGATTCTTCTTCTTATTATTATTGTTTCAAAAGTACACAACAAAAACACTATGAAAAGTGGTGATCCCTCCAGCAGCTGAGGGTTGATGGGTTGTAAACTCCCACCAGCAGGACGGCTGTTGGCCCCCAACTGGAGATTGTCTGCAACTATGTAAGAAACGTTTATGTATAAAAATGAAAATGAATATTTCAAAACTGATTTACCCACTGCCTGGGTCGTGTGGCATGCGATCTCAACTTTCGTCACGATGGTCCCAGGTTCGAGCACTTCCTGCTGCTAGTCAATGGACCACCCATCTATCAGATGTTGAATCTGATCCTGTATCACCCATTCCTATGCTTGTTCACAAACATATAAGATCAGATCCTGGCAACATCTAGCTATTCTATTATGCGCGTTGACAGATCAGATCCTGGCAACATCTAGCTATTCTATTATGCGCGTTGACAGATCAGATCCTGGCCAACATCTAGCTATTCTATTATGCACGTTGACAGATCAGATCCTGGCTACATCTAGCTATTCTATTATGCACGTTGACAGATCAGATCCTGGCCAACATCTAGCTATTGTATTATGCACATTGACAGATCAGATCCTGGCCAACATCTAGCTATTCTATTATGCACGTTGACAGATCATATCCTGGCTACATCTAGCTATTCTATTATGCACGTTGACAGATCAGATCCTGGCCAACATCTAGCTATTCTATTATGCACGTTGACAGACCTATAAGATCAGATCCTGGCAACATCTAGCTATTCTATTATGCACGTTGACAGACCTATAAGATCAGATCCTGGCAACATCTAGCTATTCTATTATGCACGTTGACAGATCAGATCCTGGCCAACATCTATCTATTCTATTTTGCACGTTGACAGATCAGATCCTGGCTACATCTAGCTATTCTATTATGCACGTTGACAGATCAGATCCTGGCTACATCTAGCTATTCTATTATGCACGTTGACAGATCAGATCCTGGCTACATCTAGCTATTCTATTATGCACGTTGACAGATCAGATCCTGGCTACATCTAGCTATTCTATTATGCACGTTGACAGATCAGATCCTGACAACATCTAGCTATTCTATTATGCACGTTGACAGACCTATAAGATCAGATCCTGGCCAACATCTAGCTATTCTATTATGCACGTTGACAGACCTATAAGATCAGATCCTGGCAACATCTAGCTATTCTATTATGCACGTTGACAGATCAGATCCTGGTCAACATCTAGCTATTCTATTATGCACGTTGACAGATCAGATCCTGACAACATCTAGCTATTCTATTATGCACGTTGACAGACCTATAAGATCAGATCCTGGCCAACATATAGCTATTCTATTATGCACGTTGACAGACCTATAAGATCAGATCCTGGCCAACATCTAGCTATTCTATTATGCACGTTGACAGATCAGATCCTGGTCAACATCTAGCTATTCTATTATGCGCGTTGACAGATCAGATCCTGGCAACATCTAGCTATTCTATTATGCGCGTTGACAGATCAGATCCTGGCCAACATCTAGCTATTCTATTATGCACGTTGACAGATCAGATCCTGGCTACATCTAGCTATTCTATTATGCACGTTGACAGATCAGATCCTGGCCAACATCTAGCTATTCTATTATGCACGTTGACAGATCAGATCCTGGCCAACATCTAGCTATTCTATTATGCACGTTGACAGATCAGATCCTGGCTACATCTAGCTATTCTATTATGCACGTTGACAGATCAGATCCTGGCCAACATCTAGCTATTCTATTATGCACGTTGACAGACCTATAAGATCAGATCCTGGCAACATCTAGCTATTCTATTATGCACGTTGACAGACCTATAAGATCAGATCCTGGCAACATCTAGCTATTCTATTATGCACGTTGACAGATCAGATCCTGGCCAACATCTATCTATTCTATTTTGCACGTTGACAGATCAGATCCTGGCTACATCTAGCTATTCTATTATGCACGTTGACAGATCAGATCCTGGCTACATCTAGCTATTCTATTATGCACGTTGACAGATCAGATCCTGGCTACATCTAGCTATTCTATTATGCACGTTGACAGATCAGATCCTGGCTACATCTAGCTATTCTATTATGCACGTTGACAGATCAGATCCTGGCTACATCTAGCTATTCTATTATGCACGTTGACAGATCAGATCCTGACAACATCTAGCTATTCTATTATGCACGTTGACAGACCTATAAGATCAGATCCTGGCCAACATCTAGCTATTCTATTATGCACGTTGACAGACCTATAAGATCAGATCCTGGCCAACATCTAGCTATTCTATTATGCACGTTGACAGATCAGATCCTGGTCAACATCTAGCTATTCTATTATGCACGTTGACAGATCAGATCCTGGCCAACATCTAGCTATTCTATTATGCACGTTGACAGACCTATAAGATCAGATCCTGGCAACATCTAGCTATTCTATTATGCACGTTGACAGATCAGATCCTGGCAACATCTAGCTATTCTATTATGCACGTTGACAGATCAAATCAGATCAGATCATGGCTACATCTAGTTATTTTATTATGCACGTTGACAGATCAGATCACATCATGGCTACATCTAGCTGTTCTATTTTGTACGTTGACAGATCAGATCCTGGCAACATCTAGCTATTCTATTATGCACGTTGACATATCAGATCCTGGCAACATCTAGCTATTCTATAATGCACGTTGACAGATCAGATCCTGGCCAACATCTATCTATTCTATTATGCACGTTGACAGATCAGATCCTGGCCAACATCTAGCTATTCTATTATGCACGTTGACAGATCAGATCCTGGCAACATCTAGCTATTCTATTATGCACGTTGACAGACCTATAAGATCAGATCCTGGCAACATCTATCTATTATATTATGCACGTTGACAGACCTATAAGATCAGATCCTGGCAACATCTAGCTATTCTATTATGCACGTTGACAGACCTATAAGATTAGATCCTGGCAACATCTAGCTATTCTATTATGCACCCTGTCATTTATAGAAATCGTATTAACAAAAAAAAGCCTTGGGCAGAAAGTATTGGGTTCTTGCCCTGTCAAGCGTGGGCTACAAAATGTCAGTGTTACTACTCCTGTGCACAACGATTACGATTATATAAATATCAACATGATAAACTATCTTCAAGCAACCAAAAAAAAAAATCTGTGTCTGCACGAGCAGTGACCAGATTTCTCTTGAAGAGAAAAATCGATACCTGTAAAATAAAACAGTAGCCAAAGAGTTATATAGCACCAAAAAGTCTTTTTCTGTTTGGGTATTATTTCATAGATCCTAAGTGTTAGTTTTTTTGCAGATGTTAAACGAGCAGAGGTCTAAAACTGTGCAGTCCCGAGAACACACTTAAGAGACGTCTAGTTGCCAGGTCATTCCTCAACACACAATCACACAGACACATACACACACAATAAATTGAGTCGACTGATGTTCAACAAGCTGTCCTCTTTTACCAACAACTTTTTCCTTTTGAGTAGAGCATCAACTTGTCCTGCAAGTATCCCTCCAGGGGTACGGATATCACAGTTTGAGAAACTGATATTTACATGAAATGTTTGATTGTCTATGCCAAAGGTTGGTTGACTTCATTTCAATACAAAGAGAATAATGGAAGATTCAAATGTAGAGGTTTTAGAATGTTTTTAAACAAATCTGTCGTTAGCCAATAAAACTTGAACAGAATAAAATCAGAATACATTGGGAACAAATGTCAGGACCATTAGTATAGACAGATGTTGACATATTTATGTTTGATCAATGCACAGGTCAGGGGTCAGTCACATTGGATATTTAGTGACATGATTAGATCTTGCCGATGTAATCATTCTAAGACATAAGTCAAATAAGAGAGACTTCAACAATTAAATGTACTTACAGTTTGATGGTGCCGGGGCTGATACCTCTCGGAACTGATGCCAAGTTTTGACCGGAACAGTCCACCAGAGCACCGTTACACAAGCACTTGCTGTGGCATGTCACAGAGGCCTCACTCAGGACGCTCTTACTTCCAAGACCGGTGCCGAAGGTGGGATCGTTGTAAGAGTCTCCGAAAATTCTGTCGCGCGACTCAAACTGACCCAGAAGGTCATCACTCGGGTATTTCTCATCACCGTAGTTATCCAAAGAACCGTCCACCAGTTTGATGTTTGAATCCAGCCAGGGACCGTCGTCCACTTGCCACACGTCTGCTCCGCCGCTCATTCCGGCGTGTTGGTCTGACAGTGGGCTGAGCGTGACGTCTTGCCAAAATGTCTCATCGTCCGAACTCTCGAACAGATCCTCGTGCATGTTTTGGCTGCCTTCTTTGGCGCTTTCTCCTTTGGCGCTTTCTCCTTTGACGCCTTCTCCTTTGACGCCTTCTCCTTTGGCGCGATCCTCTGCAGCAGATTGAAATGAGACCGGTATGAAGATCAAAGAGAACACCAATAACACCAACACACAGACAGATCCCATTGGGAGTTAGTTCTTGTGTCTTCTTAGCAGTAGGAGGAGAACAAGTTCAAGCGTCATTCATATGTCAACCTTACACTTTCGACACTTTGTTTAGCACTTTTTTTTAGCACTATATTGCTAGAACTTTGGTAATGCTATAACGTACGACAGTGAATGCATTTAGAAAGTCTGTGTAAGAACAACGTCGAACACTCTGTGGAGAAGAAAAAGAATGGAGATTCGAAAAGTTGGACGAATTCATGTACAAGAAACTTGAAATAATAAACAAGAAAAACTTTTTTAAAAAGACGATACTTCACTTCAACAGCCTATAGTGTAATTATTTTTGTCTTAATCAAAGAATGTAAGCTTTTAAAAATATTTTTATTTTATCCCACCCCATTCCCCCTTCTTCCGAGAAAGAATCCTGGTTTAGCGAATGTAAAGATCTACTAGGGCAGGTGCGCTTGCTGAGCGGTAAAGTCCTTGGCTTCAGAACCGAGGTCTGGGGTTCGAAACCTAGTGAAGACTGGGATTTTTAATTTCGGGATCTTCGGGAGCCTCGGAGTTCACACAACTCTAACGGGTACCTGACATTAGATGGGGAAAAGTAAAGGCGGTTGGTCGTTGTGCTGACCATATGACACCCTCGTTGACCATGGGCCACAGAAACAGATGACCTTTAGACCACAATGTCTGAAAGGGGAAACTAGATCTACTAGACTTTATACTATTTCAATGATAGGCCTTTAGATCTAGATTTAGAAGACGATGCGCAAAATGTTCATGGAACAGACACCACAGACCTATATAAATTTGTATAAATTTGATAAATTTGTATCCGATCGTTATGTACGGAACTCTTTTTCAAGCTGTAATGAAATTCGCCCTGAATCTTGGAAAATCGCTTTTTCTGTCTTAGAAAAGTAATGATCTTTAGTTTTCAAAGTTAATAAATAATGCAATCCCATTTTGCAGATTTTAGAATGGGCTATTGATCACAGAACTAAACATTTGCACACAGATCTTAGATATAAAGCCATTTCCTTTTAGTTTCCATTGTGATAGGCGTAGTGTTTCGACAATCCTAGATCCAAATAATTCAAGCCAGTTGATTTTAATCATTTTATGATACCGCGTCATGCGTTTAAACAGATTGATTACCTAGATCTTTATAGATTTACATTCTGGATCTAAAAATGGTAGAATAATACTCTTGAGATGACTGTGCTCTTATTGACGATTTTCTGTTTACTCGGACTAAACATTAGAATGAGTATTACTATTAGACTCTATATGTTACATAGGTTTGAGAAAAAACTTCACTTCTACTTGAGAAAACAACGCCTTGTTTCAGTTATTTGAAGTTTCTCACGACATTTTTGTGTAGTGTATATATATATATATATATATATATATATATATATATATATATATATATATATATATATATATATATATATATATATGTCTGTGCAAGGCACCTAAATGCGGAAATACCAGAAGACGTATGGTCCATTCAAGAGAAACATTTTCTCGTTCTCTAGACAAATTTTAATATCTTTCTTTTTCTAATACAAAAAGTATAAGGTTCAACTAAGAGTTTTGCAAGTGTGGCCAACGAGCTAGTCATTCTTTTTTTCAACGACATACATCAACTGTCAAATTTCTAGGGAAATCGTTAGAACCGTTTTCAAGATGCGAGTTCAGGCTCCGCCCACGCACGTGTTCACGAGACGAGTGGAACATAGGCATTGGACACAAATCTAAAGCTACAAGGAAAGTTTCCCCTTTCAGACCTTGCGATCTATAAGGAAGATGATTTTAATGTTATCTGTTTCTTTGGTCAACGGTTAACGAACAGGGTTTCGTGTGGCCAACACAACCACCAAGCGCCTTTATTTTTCCCCAAACTTATGTCAGGCACTCATAAGAGTTGGGTAATCAACGAGATTCAAACCCAGGACGAAAGGTTCAGAAGCCAAGCTCTTAACCACTCAGCGCCCCAGAAAGTTACAGATGCAAATTTGAAATGATGAAATAGAACTTGTAATTAAAGCAAATAAACCACAGAAGTTGTGACAGAAGTTGTGACAGAAGTTAGAAGTAATAATACAACCGTCCAAAGTCCAAATAAAAGTCACACTGTTAAATGTCAATGTATTAACCCTATATACTTTAAATACGTGAGATTGGGAGAGGTTGATAATTGCTTTGACATTAGTTGCTATGACATTAGTTGCTATGACATTAGTTGCTACGACAATTGTTGACACGTTTTATTGTCCTATATAACTTTTTTTTTATAGATTCTTATATACGATGAATATATATATATAAACTATTTAGTCTTGATTACTTTCAAGTTTTCAATGAGTAATCGGGATCAAAATACCGAGCTAAGCCAACAGTGAAGAGATTATATCGCGTTACTCAAATACCGAGCTAAGCCAACAGTGAAGAGTTTATATCGCGTTACTCAAATACCGAGCTAAGCAAACAGTGAAGAGATTATATCGCGTTACACAAATACCGAGCTAAGCCAACAGTGAAGAGATTATATCGCGTTACTCAAATACCGAGCTAAGCCAACAGTGAAGAGATTATATCGCGTTACTCAAATAGCGAGCTAAGCCAACAGTGAAGAGATTATATCGCGTTACTCAAATACCGAGCTAAGCCAACAGTGAAGAGATTATATCGCGTTACTCAAATAGCGAGCTAAGCCAACAGTGAAGAGATTATATCGCGTTACTCAAATACCGAGCTAAGCAAACAGTGAAGAGATTATATCGCGTTACTCAAAAAGCGAGCTAAGCCAACAGTGAAGAGATTATATCGCGTTACTCAAATACCGAGCTAAGCCAACAGTGAAGAGATTATATCGCGTTACTCAAATACCGAGCTAAGCCAACAGTGAAGAGATTATATCGCGTTACTCAAATACCGAGCTAAGCCAACAGTGAAGAGATTATATCGCGTTACTCAAATACCGAGCTAAGCCAACAGTGAAGAGATTATATCGCGTTACTCAAGTGTTTGAGATGCAAAAAAAAAAAAGGTTAAATTTCTTGTGACTGAGTCGAGTTTGACATTTCAAATCAACCACCATAATGACGTAAAGTCCAAATGAAATTGAAATCCAGGAAATGTTCCCTGAGAAAATAGAACATCCCATGAAACAACAATACGTCCTAAAGACAAAGAACAAAACAAAAAGCAACTTATAACACAATGAACATTATCACGATGCCATTCAAGGTCCAGTAAAATCTGTGACAGAACATATTTCCAATGAAATCAAACTCGCAGACGAGAATCTAATTTGTGTCCACAATCAGACCAGGAGATGTTAGACAATTTAAAATGACCAAGAAAAAAAGAAATAGTAATACAATTATACAACGGGTAAGATTTTACTTTCCCACTCGGTCATGGATACATTCTTTTCTGACTATGTATCTTTAGTCTACTCGACAGAAATGAAAAGACAATTCCAGACCATGGTGGTAAAATGAAAGAGAAAAGTAAAAGGGTAGAAACAGAGTGCAGGGAACTGGTCAGCAGATCAGTCCTGCCTCCAAGCCATGGCTGGCTAAAGAAGAAAGTCCCATATGGGGGAAGAGGCATTATGTGCCGCAAATAACATGCCCGTTGCCGACGCTGCGGGGAATCAGAAGAAACTTTGGTGCACTTCTTGCAAGAGAGTCCGCAGCTCCGCGAACTACGAGGAGACGTATCCAGTGGTCAACTAGTTTTGTATGGAACCTATGAGGCACTACGCCGCACAGCAGAGTTCCTTACCAGGGCACTTCGGGAGACCTAGGTCTTCCTGCCTTGTCAGCAATTGGAGTTTATCTCTCAGGTCAGCAGACCACTTGTCACCCAACAGTCCATCAAACTACAAGGAACTGGTTAGCTGATCATTTTGTGTCCCCCCACTTCGCCCCAACATTCCAGCTAACTACAGGGAACTAGTTAGCAGACCGCTTGATATCCCCCACCAGTTTATCAAACTACATAAAATGTGACAGTAAAAAAAAAATGTTCTAAACCCGCCAAGAAAGTGTCTCCAATTTCAGAATCAAACAAGTTTCTTTTTTTTTTTCTTCCTGTAAATGTACTCCTTCACAAACGTTTCAAAAAGCAAACTAAAAAGTAGTCTCCAAGTAACTGACAATGTCACCAAACACAACTATCACATTTGTTAGCAATTCATCTGATTTGGAAATATAATCCAGACAAAACAACACGAAGACAAAAAAAAAGACAGATTTGAAATTAAAAAAAAAGATTAAAATACTGATGTTCATTTACTTCTGTCAGAATAGAACTAATTAATAAACAGATTCTATTTTTTTCATGGCAGGAATTTCCTGTAACTTCACGTTTTCCAAACGAGGCTAATGACCTAGAAAAAGATTGTCCTTGTACACGTGTTAAGTCGTGTCAATTCTAGAACTCAACTCTGTGACCTACGTGCTCCATTCGGTGACAAACTTTTCCAGGACAAGAATGGAGGACAAAAACATACAAGTGAGTGAAGCCCAGTGGCAGTCTCCAGGACAAGTACACTTGATTGGGATGTCAAGACACTTCTTTAAGACAGAGATTCTCAATTTATTATTTATTTTTATTTTCTTTGAATATTTTCAAGATCTCGTTAAAAATGTTAATTTCATAATCTTATTAATATTCATTGAACTAGTGCTGTTAATGAGTCTTACAAGGTCATCAAAGAAATGTGTCAATGATTCTCAAAGTTCTATATGCGACGCGATTGACATGATTTTCTCCATCCGCCAACTCCAGGAAAAGTGCAGAGAACAAAGGATGCCTTTGTACATTGCGTTTATTGACCTGACAAAGGCCTTCGATCTAGTTAGCAGAGATGGCCTCTTTAAAAATTTACAGTTAATAGGCTGCCCACCCTAGCTACTAAATGTAATCATATCTTTCCACCAAAATATGATGGGCACAGTGCAATTCAACGGTGCCAGCTCTGAAAGTTTCAGTGTAAACAGCGGAGTTAAACAAGGATGTGTCCTGGCCCCAACCCTCTTTGGAATACTATTTTCACTGCTAATCCACAACGCGTTTGACAAATCCACTGAAGGCATCTATCTCCATTCCAGATTTGATGGCAAACTCCTAAATATTGCCAGACTGAGGGCCAAAACTAAAATCAGAGCCACCCTCGTAAGAGATATGCTATTCTCGGATGACGCAGCGGTAGTGGTACACACTAGGGGTGCACCGGATAGTCCCTCCGGCTCCGGCTTCTGGCGAATATCCGGCATTTTTTACTATCCGGTGCTATCCGGCTCCGGTCGGATATCACTACCGGATAGTAAACCGGATAGTAAAAATACACCTATTTAATATGCATAAAGTGGACCTCGTTCCATTACTGTCTGTTATTGAATGTATTAATGTTTATATGAAAACAAAAAAATGTGCTTAAAAATAGAGCCATTATAAATATGCACCAAACATCGTTTATTATAAAGACAAGGCATGTTAATAACTTAATATAAATAGAGATGAAACTTTACATCATAAATGCGCTTTACATACAGAGATGCAATGGCTGGCACTTTTTTCAATTTGTCTTGACCTTTGAGTAAGTTAGTTAACATGTTAAAATGTTACATTCCTTGACTACGTCATGCTGACCAGACGTCTGTCTAGCTGTGCGGGTATATCTCCAGAGGTAGAGATGAACAACTCCCACCCCCTTTTATTTGTTTAGTCCATCACATTGAGGCAGGTAACCACAAGTTAAATACGATGGACGTAGGTTTAATGTCAGCGTATAGACACTCTCTAGTGGTCACACCTTTCGAGGGAACTGAGTTTGTTTACTTAGTAGTTAATCTTTATTGGGGGGGGGGGCTGGACTACAAGAGCCACACCTCTAAGGTAACCAGGTATATTTCTAGATGAACAACTCCCTCCCCCGTTTATTTGTTTAGCCCATCACATTGAGTTCATTGATTGACAGGTGACCCCAAGTCAGATACGATGGACGTAAGCACTCTCTAGAGGTCACACGAGGGAACTAGGTTTGTTATTGGTGGGGGGACTAGACTTAACATTATAAATTCGTATTACATACGTAGCAGCGATGTCTGGCACACTGGCTTGTCTTGACCTTTGAGTGGTCTAGTAAACATGTCATATTCCTTAACTTCGTCACGCTGATAATCTGTCAAGATGTGCGGGTGTATCTCCAGAGGTAGAGATGAGCTACCCCCACCTCCTTTTGTTTGTTTAGTCCATAACATTGAGTTCACAAATAGGCAGCTGACCACATTAAGCCAGATGTCAACGTGTCGACACTGTCTAGAGGTCACATCTTATGAGGGAACTGAGTTTGTTTACTTGGATTAGAATTTTTATTAGAGGCGGGACTACAAGCCAAATCTCTATAAGGTTAATTTGGTATGAGTTAGTTTATTATGAGATAGGTTGTCAATCAAGGGTCTGGACCACAAACCACACCTTTTATACCATTGGACGGGTAATAAGTTTGTTTACTTTGAGTTAAGTTTCACGTATGAGTCAGGACTACAGACACTGACCAAACTTCTTATTTGTTTAATCCATGACAATGTATTGATAGAGAATATAGACATTGACCATTCTTAAGCCAGAATGGATTAACGCAAATTGTTAAGACATATTGAGACTGTCTAGAGGTCACTAGATGGTGACACTAAGTTTGTTTACTTGGAAAGAAATGTCATCTAGGGCGCTGAACACACGTTCGTTGCACAATAAAATAAAACTAATATGTACATGTGTGCGTGTATGTATGTTTCCCCTTGTATTAAAACCTTTAGAAAGAAAACTAATTTCATTGTTTAATTCTATTGACTTAATATATAAAGGAAAACCTTACAATTAAATTTAACATCGCAGAAAATAAATTGATCTAAAGCACCACAATTAGATCTAGCAAACAAAGAAAAAATATGCTGGAATGTTAAGAAACACTTGACCTCTGTAACTAAGGTACAGAGATAATTTATCTATATGCTTGACTGATCATGCCAATGTGTTATCTTTTTTTGCCTGCACACTAAACACTATTGCGTATGCCCAAGGAAAAAAAAACGCGTGAAGGTCAACACCATCAACTATACACACTACACTAGGACTACATGTGTAGGCTCACTAAGTCTATCTGACCAGGTTGTTACAATCAGTCGAACACAAAGTCTATTTATGTTGTTTTTTTTTGGTAGGGAGGGTGTGGGTGATTTTGTTTCTTTTATAGTTGGTTTTCCTAATTCTCTTAGATCTATATAAAAGTAGATCTAAACATTGATAACAATAATAGGCCTACAGACTACAATTAAATCTATGCTTCGCAACATTTAAAGCTCAGGCTATGAGTTGGTATAATAGATGTTCCTGCTGTTAATAAAATATCGTTTGCCGCAAATGGATTAATAAATATATGACCTACTACGCTTCAGATTCCAACTATTAACTAACAGCTATCAGTATTAAGCCCTTGAAGCCAGAACCAGAAGCAGTCTTTGGACTTAAAATTACAAGTCTGATGACCAGTTGTTGGTCAGAAATTATTGAACACATACATCCAACCACCATACAAGCCAGATGAGAGATTTACATTAGTAACTAGTTAAATATATACTAACATATTTTACATTGACCCTCCAACACACAGCCTTTATAGTTTGTGGCCTCATACATACACACAGACACGCTCATGCTACACAGATTAATTTATGTTTATAAATACTGTTAATCTTTAATAAATCAATCAGCAAAAGAGTTTAAAACAATAAGGTATATAAAAGGAAAAAAATAATACCAACAAATATAGGTATGTTATTTAACAGTTTCGTAAAATGCTCAGCAATACAAGCTATTTACAAAACACTTAGGTATTCGGCTCCGGCTCCGGCACCGGCCGAATATCAAATTTTACTATCCGGTCATATCCGGCTCCGGCCGGATATCAAAAAGTACTATCCGGTGCACCCCTAGTACACACACAAGAGGAACTTCAGTCATTAATGTCCCGCTTCTCTCAGGCCTGTAAAGAATATGGCTTGACTATTAGCACGAAGAAAACAAATGTTATGGGACCACCTACTACAGCACCACCCTCCATCCTCATTGACGGTAACAAGCTGGACGCCGTAAACGAATTCTGCTATCTGGGATCCACAATTACAGATGACCTGTCCCTAGAAGAGGAGATGAAAAAACGCATAGGGAAGGCTGCCTCGACATTCGCTAGACTCAGACTAAGAGTTTGGGAAAACCATAAGCTAACTACGGTGACCAAAATGGAAGTCTACAAGGCATGCGTTATGAGTACACTGCTGTATGGCAGTGAATCATGGACCACCTACGCAAAGCAAGAGAGAAAACTAAACTCATTCCATTTGAGATGTCTCCGTAGGATCTTGAATGTCACATGGAAAGAAAAAGTGTGCAATACTGAGATCCTTGCGCGATCAGGTATTCCCAGCATCTTTACAGCCCTCAGACAACGCCGTTTGCGCTGGCTTGGACATGTTCGCCGGATGGAGGACAAGCGCATCCCGAAAGTCATCCTCTATGGTCAACTCGCGACTGGCACAAGAAAAACTGGTCGCCCCCACCTCCGTTACATAGATGTAATAAAACGTGACCTCAAATCAGTGAACATCAATACTGACAATTGGGAAGACATAGCTCTAGACCGCAACAGGTGGAGAGAGACAGTGACAAAGAAAGCTATGGACAGTGAAAGTACATGGGTCTCAGCCCAGGAAAAAAAACGCACAAACTGAAAAACGGCCAGCTCCTCTACCACCGAAGCAAAAGCCAAGGGGACCCTAACTTGCGCTATCTGTGGACGGGAGTGTCTCTCCAAAATAGGGCTCCACAGCCACATGAGGAAGTGTGCTCTGAGATGAACCATAGTCGTCCTACGACTGAAGGAGGCCAATGATGATATGCGACGCACCCCGAGATCAAAACATTTATGCTAGCCCTCCCCTCCCCTTTTAACCATTTATGAGGTATTGGGGGGGGGGCACTGTGAATGACGCGCCATCGTTCTGTTGACATCTTTACAAAGCTTATCTCAACTCACTCTGTCTGTCTGTCTGGTAAAAAGTTTGTACACGTTAGTTCTCCCAAACACATTCTGGGATCACTTTCAAACTGTACACAATTATTTATTGGCATAGACAAGACATGAATCAATACAAAATTAACCAACTAGTTATTTAATTACTGGTAATTAATCATTTTGTTTTACACCAACAAGGGAAATTAATTCTTCAGTATTCTTAGATACTCTAAATAGGGTTTCGTCCCCTTGGATAATTCAATACATTTTTTCTTCCACACCCATTTTCGGATCAAATTGTAAAACATGAAACAAGTATTCATTGTACACAACAAAACATGAAACAAGTATTCATTGTACACAACAAAACATGAAACAAGTATTCATTGTACACAACAAAACATGAAACAAGTATTCATTGTACACAACAAAACATGAAACAAGTATTCATTGTACACAACAAAACATGAAACAAATATTCATTGTACAAAACAAAACATGAATCCATTAAAATATTAACCAATTAGCCAATTATCGGTAATTAATTATCTTGTTTGATATCGAATAAGGAAAATAGATTCTACATTATTGAGAGATATAGCTATAAGTTGATAAGCTTTGTCTTAAGTAATAGGATTGTTTATATTTTGCTTGTTTGTGTCTAGGCAAGACGTCTTGCTCAGAACGAAGATGATCTAACGACGATCTAGTCCATTTCACACGTACATTCTCTTCTTAAAACTCTACCACCTCAAATGTCTCTCAAGCTCCAGTGTTCACAATTGCCTCGCCTTCCAAACTGAACTTTAAAAACTTTATTAGACAAGCGCTCTTCTTACTTACAAACAGAATGCGATGTAGACGCCAGGAGAATGAATAGCCAAAGCTTAGAAAAAGGCTTTGCCCCCGAGGCTACGTCTGGGACCCCGATGAGGAAGCTCTGTAAGCTTGTAAGGGTAAGCGAGCGTTCATTTTTTTTTTGGTCATAGGAGGCGTCAC